>JBBYHO010000015.1:19237446-19248151 GCA_038382025.1 Adansonia gregorii | reverse complement strand
ATATATATATATATATATATAATCTTGAAAACCATTCTCTGGTTGTTCTTTAGGTTATTGTGTATATCTTAATTAAAATAGATATAAAGAAGCTTATCTAGAATTTGTCAAGTGGGGAATTGATTGACAAGCAAATTAACTTGATCCGCTATTTAGGGAAATGACATGACCATATCAGCATTTTTTTTTTTTTGGACAATGACTGCTACTGCAGTTATATATATAAAAACTTTATACTCAGATAATATGTTTGCATGTTCTAAGGCAGCCATGCATGTTCCATTTTCGCACAACCCCTGTGATGAAACCCATACCAAAACACCACATTTTTTTTTCAACCATTGGAAAACCGATCGTCGATATCTCTTTGACTACTTGCCTAATATGAGAGGGTAACAAGCTTTTGCTGATTTATATGTGTTTCTTGTCCCATCTGTTCTGTCTTTTCTATCTTTGCTTCATTCGTTTTGAGGGATAAGTAGGAGAGTGTGAAGTTGACACTGGCTTCCCTTTGAAACAAATAAAATACACTTTAATAAAAGAAAAAAAAACTTGTGGTGCAGTTTCTTTCTCCAACAAATATGGCTAATGAGTTAGCTGCTATTCCATCGGTGATATATATATATATATATATATAGGAAACTTGCTGTTGCGACTTGCTAAATCAAGAGATATGCTAAGATCTTAGCCTCATATAAAATATAATCTTAAGCAATAAAATATTGTCATATTGAGCTAGGAGTTGGGGTAAGGCCTTCTAAAGTTTATGTTATTAGTTGCTGGGGCCTGGGGATTAAGATAGTTATAGGTTAATAATCAAGAGTGGCAGTCGGGTGGGAGTGTGTGTGTACCAAAGCTGATGAGTTCAGTTTCCTGACCCTCCAAGTTGCAAACTCCTCAGTTGTCGGAATTGCAAGATTTGAAAGATGAGAAACTGCCCATGTTTTTGCAAATAGGGGAACAAAATTACAAAATCTTGTTAGCAGGAAACTTGAGAGGTCAAGGTGGGGATTTAGGGTTCAAGTTACCAGAGTGTCATATCCAGTGGATCATTTTTTCTTGGCAAAAAAAAAAAAAAAAAGCGAAATAGGTTCCTGTTTAATAAAAGGGTTATCTTCATGGATAATGTGGAGGTAGGTATCGTTGTCATGAATGGGACCACCAAGTGTGCTATTGGAGATATGACAGTAGATCATGGAAAACCAGCATATGGAAGAAAGGTAAACACTGAGAGACAATTACGTGCTCCAATAGCAACCGTTTAATTTAAATATTCCTTTTTTTTTCCTTTTTCTCATGACAAAGATGATATAGTCGTTCTTCGGGAACGAGACCCCTAGCTGTTTCGGTGTCTGGGACTGCCAACCCTACCATCAGCCAGCCCCTTTCCCAATGATGCAGAAAAACTTAACACCTTTTTCCTGGTTTTGCAGAGTACTCTCTGCAGCAGTGGGGGCAGCTTCAAGAATCAAATTTTGCTTTGTTGCCTGTTGCTAAAAGATATCACTTGTTCCCTGAAAACCATACCAAACCTCGCTCCTCCCCCCCCCCCCCAAAAAAAATGTCAGGCTACTCCATGTGTCTCCTGCTCGATAAGTTGCTGTAGATGAGAGCAATATGTCATGCAACTCAACCCGATCGGACAAATGTTCCTCTCGACAAAAAATGTGAACCCAGCTTCGAATTTAGCATTTCTAATTCGGAAGTGGGGTTCACCAATATTGTAAAAACTAGAAATTGACATGTTCTCGGATCAAAAGACTTGATGAATGATGATGATATTCGTTTGTAGCTTTTAACCATAAAAAGAAACTAGAAAAAAAGGAATCATTTTACTTTTATACCAAGTTGTTAGGACAGAATTTTTATTAGCATTAGAAAGAGCTTCGTACAATACCGAACATAAAAGTTTTAATGGAAGAAAAGGATATGCAACAGTAACAAGACCATTCAGTATTTGACATTGTTATATATTATATACTTTTGTCTAAAAATTCGAACAAATTGATAGATTCCATATAATAAGCAGAAAAAGGATGATGCTTGCTTAGACTTAATAAACCAAAAAAAAAAGCGAGATCGAACTGATGCCTTAAATTAAGTATATCCTACTACAACTTCTTACGTCAACAAATTCCAGCTTGATGGAACTTGAATGTACCAAAATGCAATGCTTTGATTATTTTTACTTTTGTTTTGTAAGCGGAAATTCATAAATATCACGATCCTATTACTATTGTTTTCCTGTTTCCACAGTTCCATCCAAGTACCAGATTTGTGTCAGTTCTCATATAAGCAAATGGCACCCAAATCACTGCATTTCAGGCACATTGAGAGGGTACCATTTGTTTTCTTTTTTTTTTTTTTTTTATCTTTTTGCCACATTTTGCATAGAAAGTTCTTCAATCAGGGGCTCTAGAAAAGCCAGTAATGTTTTACAGTACTTTTAATCAGGGTCATTTACATGCTGTTCTCAGTTTATTGGGGAGCATTGAAAACAAAACAGACTTTCACGGATACTGATAAAGTGCAATAAACACAAGAACTTATTCCAACTTTTAGATGGCAAGCAACAAAAGGAGAGGAAAATATAGATTTAAAATATAATAAAAGAACAGAATAATCATAAAGAGCAGCACCCTTCCATAAAATATCAATCAAGCTTTTTGCCAGGGAAAAAAAAAATCAGAGCATAAAAGGCATGTCTCTATCAAGGTTTTCAATCAGCACAACTCACATACTTACTGTTGGCCACAAAGCACAACCCATCACCTTCATAAAACAAATTCGGGCACACAATGCATACAAGATTCCAATTCATCATGATTGAACCAGAAATGGGCAATGCAAGATTTCCTTTCATCCAATAAATTTTTTTAAAAAAATTTGATGTTTTCTAAGGAATAGATCCGAATCAGCAACAACTTATCTTGGTGCTAAGGGAAGTACTAGTCCTGGGACTAATTCTCGAATGAAACACTCCAGGCTTTCACCAACATAGCCAGCAGGTGAGTCGATTTTTCTTCCAAAAATATTCTCCACTGATTTTAGATAACTTGTGTCATCCAGAATTTAATGAAAGCTACAAATATTTCTTACCATTACATTTAAGTTGCCGTCATGATCAGTGTACGAAATGATGCCCCATTAGTATTTCATTTCCATCATTTATTCCACGTGGTATCCACCATTTCTGTTTTGAAGGGAGACCTCAATGAATAATTGTGAGACTTACCATTCTAGAGGCAATCTTGTTCTGAGTTTCTGGTTTCTGAGCTAAAAGATGACAAAGCTTCAAACTCACTATTTGCAACATAATATACTGATAGTATTTCATTATTTCAAATGTCAAATGAAATAATATATCGGCAAACAAAACCTCAGATTGTAATAATTTTATTGACCAATAAAGTAACAATAGCCTATATACAAATTCTTGCTATTTGAACAAATTAATATTCATGTTGATGGCAAACAAAAAATAACGTACAACAAAATACCTCATGGGAGGGCCCTAGTCTTTGGTGAACTACTTCGAGGGATAGCCAAGATTGCTACCAATCCGCTGGTGAGAGCTGCAACACCAGCTACAGCAAAAGCCGGTGAGTTTCCACCACCAAATAGTTGATCCCATGGTCCACTTCCCACAGACACCACAACCTATTCACAATTTAAATGGAAATAGAATACAAGAATTTCTGTCAATGAAAATAGCAACATTATGGACATTGAGCAACAGATTTGCTTAATGCTAAGCCCCAAAACGGAAGGCATCTTAGAAGAAAACAGTTTGATGCGGGAACAGGAACATAACATATCAAGATTGCTATTGTAAATTTTCATCTTGCATTCACTAAGGGGTTAAGAACATGTAAACTTAAAATCTAACTTTACTCTATGGCACTAGATGTTCAGAGTAAAAGCAACATTCTCTGAGGTTACTAATCCTCGCTGTAAAATTAATCTGTGGTTAGCATAAAAAGTTATAAATATCAAACAGAAAAAAGGCCAACAAAGTCAAATCCAAGGAAGTTTGAGAAAAGGACTGCCAATTGAAATATATTATGGAAACTGAAGTACAGCTATAATAAAAAGGGGAAGCCGTTGATCAGCTTGAAACACTTACAATAAAGAAGGATCTTCTCCAGCTAGAAAAGATCCAACTTTAGAGAGAATAACATTGTCCTTGCACTTAAGCAGGGCAGAACTGATCTTATGAAATCATGAACAAATACAAATGACAAGGTGGTCCAAATTAAATGCCCAAATATGCATAACAAAGTTTTATAGAAGCACTTTAATGACCTTCATTTTTCTGTGAAATTTCACAGAAACATAAACAAGCCTCTGCTTCTGCCAAAATTTCAAATAATTATTCATCCAAAGTTTCCAAAATCCAAATTTTCCTTTTTATAATCAGAGAATTAAAATATGTTCCTGAGAACTAATATTTACATGCATATAAGCAAATAAAATTATGTAAGTCAAATACATCAAGTTCATAATCATTTCAAAATCAAGCTGCATTTAAATGCTAACAATTTCCAGGAAAAAGAATTACAGAAGTTGAAACTTAACTACAAGAAGTAAAAAAACTAATGAATCACCTGCCATTAAATTGGAGCAGGATGTTCGATAGCACTTAAAAAGTTGATGCTAGCATGCATCATCTGTGTGCACGTGTGTCCGTGAGAAAAGAGTTCTTGTTCCTATTAAAATCCTTGGTGAGTTGAACAAGAATAACAAGTCCTCCCAAACCTAATTCTTAATTCACTACAAACACAAGTTAACATGGTTCCAACTTGTTAAACTATCTGAATGACATTAAGAAGAATGAATTGTTTAAACCTCATTTAAGAAATTTATAAGAAAGGCTCAAATCTGGTCCAATTCAATTTTAAAGGGGTATCAATGAATGAGATGAGCATTTCATAATACTTAAGGCAGCCTTGTTTAAAACCGATTAAAAAAAATTATAAGAAGCGCTGAAAATCCAGTCCACTTCAATTTTTCAAATGTGTATCAATGAATGAGAGATGATCTTGTCAAACAGTTACCAATCAAGTTCAATTTACCCCCACCTGCAAAACCCAAAATAAAAAAAGCAAGAAAGTAGATCACCATAAAACGAGTTCAGGTCCAAAGCAATACCTGTGGAATAACAATAGCAAGATTTAGGACACCCATTGACAACCCTGTAGAAAACAGTAAAGAGAATAGCGCCTTAACCACTTATCCAAAAGGTAAAAAGGAGAACATTCTAGACACGAAAATAAAAATATCGCCTACCTTGGCCAAGTCCCAAAGACTCAATACGTGTGGATACCAAGGCATATGGAACGCTATAAGTAATCTGCAATAAAATACCAATATCATTAATTAAATGCACAAACTCAAAGCTCCCAATCTTTTTTTTTTAAGAATATTAATTGAGACATTAGCAGAATAATTTTAAACCCTCAGGCCCTGTCATTAATTTGGACAATTAAGATCCAACTGTCATGGTAATAGTATTGACCATTAGACTACAGTAAATAGGACAGTCACAAGATTGATGATGTCCTATGCTTTGAACCAAGAAGATCACCAAGTTGAGATCGATTAAACTGCAATTTTCTTAACAGCTGCATAGTCCATGCAGAGAAAACTTTCCAATCTCGATGCCTTTTATTCTTGACAAATTCAATTAAAAGTTAACATGTTTTTTTGCAGTAAAGACAGAGCAGCTTACCGCCAATGGAACGCCAAGAATGGAAAAAATCACGAGAGCAGCGATCACAATGCCACCTGGGGGTAGATCATGGCCGATATAACCCATATGGTTAGCCACATATGACAGAACAAGCATTGAGAGAAAGCACAGAGCCAAGAGAATGTTTGAAACTCCCCAGATAAAACCAGCTCCCCATTTGCTACAAAGCTTCTCCATAAACAATGAAGTAATTCCCAGAACAACTGAATTCAACATCAATCCAAATGCACCCATTCTGACCCCAGCATTATAAATCACCCCTTCATTTGGATGACCACCATAGATCTCTCGACCCATCCAGTCAGTATCAAAGAGAAGAAAAGGGAACCATCCAATCCAATTCAGTGCAGTAACAGACAAGATTATCCATATAGTCCCTGAGAAATATCTAAATGTTCCAAATAATTCCCATAGAAAAGCTTCTTCAGCGTGGCCACCTGCGTGCTCAGGTTCTTCATGAAAGGGTGTAGATCTCTCACGTGAACCTAAACGCACTTCCTTAGCAGCTGAAATGCTTAGATATGTTGTAATTACGATAAAAATAATGTCTAGAAAGAAAGCAGACTTGAGATTTGCACAGTCAACATCACAGGCAGCTGTCATGGTAAATGGAAGAATCTTAAACCAACCACTATATGCTCCCGTTGCAAAGCCAAGAACATTGCCAACAGCCATGAATAGTGAGAAGTAAGCATTTGCTACTCGAGTTCTTCGATGTTCCTTTCCTAACATAAGAAAGAAGACAAAAGATATGTAAATTTGTAGCTGTTTCATGATTTTTATATTTATACATTAAACAGTTGCAAAAACAATTATTTGTTATCTTAGTTGACGAAACAAATAACCCCATCATTGTAATTTTAATTTGTTTGTCTGTACATTTACATAGCAAAAATGTAAACACAGGAAAATCTTCACTTGCTTTGTGGTTAGAATTGCAAATCGGCAACAACAGCTATCGAGTTTCTTTCATTAATTCCATCCAAAAGAACTTTTGGTGTTATTATTAAATGTTGGCTGACAAGGATAACCTATCGAAAACATTTTTAAAAAAGATGTTTGACTCCATGCTCAGAAAATACATTCTAAGGAGTATCACATGAGAAATTTTAAACATGAAGATTGATCTCCCGAATGGCAATTTTATGATGAAAACTCTGTGATGAAGGAATAAACAAAAACTAAGCTACTTCATGAAATTGCACCACCCGTTAGTAGTAGTTATTCATTAAAGACCTAATTAAACTTAGAGACTTACAATGCATTACCCATGACAGCCAAATATGTGGGGGTTGAAACCATCTGATTAGCTTACCTACCATATAAATGCCAAACAATCGGAAGTTTATTCATTCTTGAAGGAATTGAACTGATTATACAGTAGTTAAAAGTTGAATGGTCTGATCAAGCTCCATTAATTAGACCCTAAATTGGTAACATTGCATTTGCAAACCAACCAAACTCAATGGAACCAATCAAACAGTCCAACAAGCTGTACGGAACCAAAATTTAAGGGAAAAAAATTATTGTAATACAATTATTATAGCATCCAACATTGTATCTAAACGCCAAGGGGCACAACCGCGCACCGCATTTATGTTTTAAAAGACAAAGTTTTGACAAGCGCTAGAGGGACAATCAGAAAAGGATAAAGTTACCAATTATCAAATGTAAATAATTTATATTCCATTGATGAGGATTACTTTACTCATTGGAAACATCTCAGTGAAAACGAAGTAATCATATCTTCACCATTTAAAAAATTAAGCTAACAGTATTCTAGGGTTTCATATGAATCTAACAAGACAAAAAATGCCAAAAAAAAAAAAAAAGGAAAAGCAACTAACCAGTAAGATCAGCAAGAAGGGCTCTACAAGGACCTTGAGTCATGTTATTAGCAACGTCAAGAATCCAGAACCCGAAAACAAACGCCGCGATAGCTCTCGGCCGAGAACTGCCTCTATCGCCGAACAACCATCCAATATCGGCGGAGTGACCGATGATCAAAACGGCAACGATAATCGAAACTGCACCAGCCACGATAAAAGGTCGGCGACGACCGAACCGGCTGGTGCTTCGGTCGCTCATGTGGCCCACCAGAGGTTGCACGATCAGGCCCGAAAGCGGACCGCAAAGCCATATGATGCTGGCCCACTGGTGAGGTATACCTAGCTCTTGAACGTAAGGTGTCAAGAGAGAGAGCTGTAAGGCCCACCCGAATTGTATTCCGCACGCCACGGAAGCCACTCGGAAAAGGTGCCGGAGCCGAACTCTAGCTCGAACCGGCTGTCGAGTCGCCGGTCGAGTTGAAGACGACGCCGTAGGTCTCCCTCTGGCTCGTTGGCGGTCTACTTCGGGGATCGCCATCCCTTTCCTTAAATTTCACGCTCTTCTTTCTCTCTCTCTCTAACCGCTTCTGCTTCTCTCTCTAAAGCCGGAATTTCTGGTTCCTCTGGTCGTCGAAAATTTGAGATTCCCTTAGAGAGAAAAAGTGGCGGTTCCCGTTGAGAGAGTGGAAAACTGGGGGGTTACAGTGTGACGAGAGGAATCAACTAGGAAAATCGAAACGACCTTAGAATTGAAGAAAATTACAAACAAAGCCACACACAAGTAGAAAAGCTGGAGAGCAGAGAGACTCCAAGATTGACTGAATTGAAAATTTCTTGCACTAATTCGAGGGCAACTTCGGATTCGTCATTTTCATTGTTTGGGGCAGTATCGTAACCTCAAACTGCCAACTTAAAAGTTTTTTTTTTTTTTTTTTCCTCTTCAGTTTCGGTTTAGAAATCCTAGGACTTGCTTCAAATGACGAAACTGCCCCTCTAAAAATAAAAAATAAATGGTTATTTTGGAGAAAACAGAAACAAATGTCAATCATTTAAGATTTTGCTTTCCAGCTTTTGGGTTGTTAAAGTTTATATTAAAAAAAAAAGAAAAAAAGGTAAAGAGCATATATACTTACTTGCCAAGTATACCCAAAGGATTGCCTCATTTTCTTGCTATTTGGATTGTCGTTTTGTTAGTGCCCTCTAATTCTCTCCAACTTTTCTTTGTTTCTCTCCAGATAAATTAATTATGAAGCAAAATATATACTTTAATATTTAATTTATTCGCAGTTTATAAATTAAATACCATCATCTTTAAATTAAAATTATTTTTATTTAAAAATAAAATTATATTAATAATTTATTAGTAGTACATAAATTCATATATTTTTTATATTTTTCCTTAACTTCAACTTTTCTCTTTTAATTAATTTATTTTTAAAAAATATATATTACTTGTTTAATATATATGTAATTTTCAAAAATCTATCATATTATAACACTCAAATCTCCAATTCATACATCATCATCAGCCAAATGTGAACTCTATGCTCAGTAACGTGCACTATACTAGACATTAATCATTGCTTTTGATTTTACATTGCGAAACGTTTTCTGCATGGCAACAAAATTAAAGTGGGGTTGGATCATAGCTAGGGCCCAGGGTTGTTGGCAGCATGGTTTTAGCCAGCCTGCCTCTGCCTGTCCATATAATGAAATCCCTTGGCTCACTACTTTGGTCAGTGTCTATCTTTTCAACTCACACAAAACCCAGTACACATTCCTTTAATCAATTGAAATCAGCATTAATTTAGGTGACTAAACAGAAATTACAAGCTCAAAATTTGTTTGTAAGTGTAATGTTTTTATCAATACGAGTTAAAAGTAAAAAAAAAAAAATATTTGAGAAGTTTGGTTTGTCCGAAGATAAAGAAATAGGCAAGTTAGATCATACCACCTATCTAAGTGTAGATATATATATATATATATAATTCGATGTTTGATTATTACCTTTTAGTAGTGAACATACTTTGTTGAAGTTGGAACATACTCATACTTTGAGTGAAATTTATAACACACAATGAAAATATATTTATTAGAATCGGATTGAATATTAAATAGTATATCATCACTTATTTGATAATATTACTACAAATTATTTATATGTTTGATAAAATTATTCGAATATAATTTTTTTAAATATGTTATTGAAAACAATAGTTTAATACAAAAGTCATTTTTGTATTAAACCTAAATATTTTTGTAACCCCATTTTTCTTACGTCTCAAACCTGAATCAAACTCAAAGACATTTTCATGAGACTTGTTTGGACCATAAATAATTTTTTTTATTGAGTTTTAAAATATAATAAAAAAATGATGATGATGCAAAGAAAAATGAAAGGACAATATTGTTAAACTTTATAAAGCACCCTTTTTAGTTAACCCTTGATTAATGAATAAATAAATATTAATCGCTTTAAAAAAAGAAATATGGTTTTTTTTTAATTTGACGTGGTTCCAATTTAAATTATTATCTAAATAATAAAAAAATATTTTATTTAAATTTAATTTTAAAATTATATAATTATTGTATAAAGAAAAATTTTTAATTTTTTAAACAATAAAACAAATTTGAAGGTCGAACATGAGCAAGGAATTTTTTTTCCGAATTGATTCTATTCAACTCACAAACAATTTTTTATTTAAAATTAAATTCAAATTTTACCATTCTTTAATTTATTAAAAAAAGGTAGTAACCCCTCTTTCTTGTTTTAAGATTAGTTTCTTTTTATTTAGCTGTGACTTACAAAATAATAACAAATTTGTCATCTCAGTTCTCAAATAATATTGTGAGATTTACTGCTTTGGCAAAAGTTATCCCTTCAAAATATATATATATATATTTAAACTTTGCACTACGATATGATTTTTTTAGTTTATAGCTAAAAAATTTATTAATTTTGTACTTGAACTTTTATTATATATTGGTCTTTTAAATTAACATAGTTAGTTTAATATAGGCATGGAAAAAAATAATAAGAACTTGACACATACTAAAAATAGCTCTAGGAAAAAAAATTTTCATACAATTTTTAAATTTTATTTTTATAATTTTTAAATTTTTT
>JBBYHO010000015.1:19181663-19205644 GCA_038382025.1 Adansonia gregorii | reverse complement strand
TCTCTTTGTGTTTTTCTTTTCTATTTTAGTCTTTTAAGCTTTTCGTTTCAATATTTTTTGAGAATTTAAATTTTTTCTTTAAGTGTTTAAAGGTTGCCTTAAGCATACGAGTAAGTAAATTCCAAATCTCAAGTTGCATGATTTACTAAGTTAAAATCTAAGCTTATAACCATTATAGATAGATAAAATCATTATTTAAAATTTTTTTTATTTTTTTAATACCAGTGTTTGATACCATGCTTTGAGAACATAACCCAAAAAAGTATGCAACTCCAAAATACTTTTATCATGTTGGTTATCAAGTTTTCCTAGGGCAAGAAAGAGATTTTGCTTAGATACAACCCTATCTTTATCTCTATTTGACTTGCCAAATCTTATCTTTATCTTTTCATTTTTCTTCAACCTTTTTCATCCATACGAGAAACTTTGCAAAATTGAACAACTCTGCGGTAAGTTATTTTATTATATTTTATTTTAGGATTTGTAAAATGAAAAATTAAATTTTTGTTCAGTCATATTGAATGCCATGACATATTTAAGATTTAAATCTATAATTTAGATTCGAAAGTTGTTATTGAATAAAATTTTATTTATGATATAAATATGCTTAATTTTTAAAAAAATTTATATATTTAAAGTATCGTATTTTTTAATCAATATTCAAATATATGTTTGCATAATAGTTCATAATTTTAAACAATTTTCCAAACCTGGATTTGCCCTGTGCTCATTCTTGTCATAAGTGGTAGTAGCGGCAGCAACTTTATTGCAACTCCTCTTTCGGCTTCTTCATAGATGATATCTTTTTTCCCTCCGGGTTAGGAACTTGTTAGGGAAGAATTTTTTTTATGCGCAGTGTATTTAGTGGTCATGATTCTATCTTTTATGTTTGTCTATGGCTTCTGATCCATTAATTTATTAATTTGTAATATGAGTACGTTGCATTAAACTTTTGTAATAAATTACGGTCATAATTATATTATTAAAATTGTAACTTTAAGTTTAGTAATAAATTAAAAATATATTATTATAATCAATTATAATTTGATAAGGTATCAAATAAAGTACGACAATAACCTATGTAGTAAAATACAATCATAATAATTATATTATTACAATTGAACTTTAAGCCCATTGTTGAATTAAAATCATAATACTATAATCAATTATATTTTGACGAGAAATCAAATGAAGTATGAACATTAAACTATGAATTATTTCTTTATCTATAGGGCTTATCGGGACAAGAAGTCAAAATTTATTTCATTAATAATATCGATTTCTAGAGTAAATCAAAAATTATTTTCTTTATTTATAGGGTTTCTCAATACTAAATCAAACTTTGGTTCATTTAATAATATCAATATCTAGAGTCAATAATAAGTAATTTCTTTGACATTAGACTGAAATCAATACAGATCGTATAGATTTTTACAAAAAAACAACATCAGATTGCAGAATACGGACTTTACACTACAAATTATTATTTTTTACGTGTAAAATTTATCGCGATAAGAAATCAAAATTTATTTCATTAATAATATCAATCTCTAGAGTAACTAAGAAGTTATTTTCTTTATCTGTGTTTATCTCGACAATAAATAATATCAATCTCTATAGCAAATAAGAAGTTATTTCTTTGACAATACGGATAGTATGGATTTCTACAAAAAAACGACTTTAGATTGCAGAATATAGACATTAAACGACAACTTATTTCTTTAAGTGTAGAGTTTATCACAACATAAAATCGAAATTTATTTCATTAATAATCTCGATCTCTAGAGTAAACAAGAAGTTATTTTCTTTCTCCGTAGGGCTTATCTCAACAATAAATCAAAATTTAGCTAATTTAATAATATCGATCTCCAGAGTAAGAGAAGTTATTTCCTTGACATTAGACTGAAATCCATATGGATCATATGGATTTGTACAAAAAAACAACATTAAATCGCATAATAAGAACATTAAACGACAAATTATTTCTTTATATGTATGGCGACAAGAAATCGAAATTTATTTCATCAATAATATCAATTTTTAGAGTAAATAAGGAGTTATTTTCTTTATCTGTAGGGTTTATCTCAATAATAAATCAAAATTTAGTTCATTTAATAATATCGATTTCTAAAGTATATAAGAAGTTATTTCTTCAACATTAGACTAAAATCAATATGGGTTGTATGAATTTCTAGAAAAAAAAAAAATCAGATCACAGAATGCGGACATTAAATGATAAATTATTATTATTTTTTTTGTGTAGTGCTTATCGCGACAAGAAATCAAAATTTATTTCATTAATAATATTGATCTCCAGAGTAAATAAGTAGTTATTTCTTTATCTATAGGGTTTATCTCAACAATAAATCAAAAGATAGTTCATTTAATAGCATCAATCTCTAGAGTAAATTAGAAGTTATTTTTTGGCATTAAATTGAAATCAATATGGATCGTATGGATTTCTACAAAAAACGGCATTAGATCGTAGAAATAATTTGTTTTATTTCTTATTTCCTTATGAACAAACGTTATTATTAATAAAATGAAAAGAAATTAAAGATTTTTTTTGCCTGAACTAGCATTACCCCTTGCTGTATGGTCTGATTTCTGGCCACTAGAGGTTTCTCAATTTTATTGCTCTCTGCTTATTTTCTTACTCTGAGGTACGATTTAGTTAAAGTTAATTGAATTTATCTTAGAGAAAATTCCAAAAAAAAAAAGAAATTTGCTTAAAATTATGAAAGAAAGTGAAATGCCAAATAATTATTAAATAAATGAAAATATCAATTATTATAGATACTTATTAGAATGTATAATTACCATTTTGCCCTTAATGTATTGCATTTTCACCTAGTCTTACAACATGGCTTTCATGGCAAATATGGGGGGTTGGTTCCCTTGATAAGAGAACCGACCCCATATATACTGTCAAATATAATATATATTATAAATTATAAATTATAATATATTATATATATTAAAAAAATACTATTCATAATTGAATGTATGCAAATAAGTTAGTATGCTAGACTTATGACGTCTTAAATATATGTGACAATTATTGAATGTACATATGATCATAAATTAATGTACATATGATCAAAATTGATTATACCTTAAACTGTATCAGATAAATAAATGCTAATTGTACATATTACCAATACTGATGAGACGATAATCACGTGTAATGTACATATTATTATAATTGAATGTATCAATGATCATAATTGAATTACAGATGACTATAACTGAATGTATAAATACTAATAACTGAATGTATAGATGGCCAAAACTGATATAATTAATTCCAATATATATATTGATATACGTTCCAATATGTGGAGGGTCGATTCCTATACCGAGGGAACCGACTCCAAATATATATTATATATAAATTATATATATTAAACATACTATTTAAAAATAATAAAAGATTAAAAAAATTTATATTAAATCTTGAATTACTATTTAAAAAAATAATAATTCAAAATTTAATATAAAATATTTTTAATTTTTATTATTTTTATATAGTAATTCGAGATTTAATATAATTTGAGATTATTTTATAATTTGAGATTATCATTTTTAATTCAAAATTTAACATAAAATATTTTTTATTATTTTATACATAATAATTTAAGATTTAATATAATTTTTATTATTTTTAAACAGTATTTTTAAAATATATAATTTATATATAATTATATATTTTAGGTTGGTTGCTTAGTATAAGAGCTGACTTTCCATATATTGAAATATATATTTGATATGGTTTAATATATATTTATTTTTCTTTAAACATAGTTCCTTTATATATAATATATAATTAATATTTTATGTATTAAAATTCAAGATTTAATATAATATTTTTTATTTTATGAATTTAAAATTTAATATAAAATATTTATTAATTTTTTATTAATTTTAAATAATATTTTTAATATATGTAATTTATATATATGGTAAGGGAACTAACCCCTCACATTTGCTATTTCCCATACACAGTATAACAAATTTTTAGCTTCTTATTCAGGGTTTTTTTCTTTATGACCTCCTTCCTACTAATTTCTTAGCTTTTCATTTCTTTCTTTTTTAAAAAATATTTCTTGTTACCTTTTTGTTCATAATTTTAAGTCTATTTTCTTTTTTTTTAATTTCCCATTTTCTTATCTAGAATCGGCTTTTTACTAGGTTGTCGTACAATTCTTTTTAATAGGCCAAGGTCCAAATAACGTTCAGCCATATATGGATTATATTTTGAATCCTTCTTTAGAGCCTAGGTCATTAGGTTTTGGAAACCAAGATGAGACCTGCTAAATCCATTAAGCAGCAGGTGTGGCAAACACCATTCGACACCCTAGCCTATTCCAAGACTGCCACAACCCATCCCCTCATATCCCAACTGGCTTGCCCTAGGTCTGACCTTACACTTGCCCTTTCAAGCCGCCACCTCCCTAGACAGTTTCATTGTCCCTTGACACCAGGGCATACACCACTTGCAGGACATCCTGCCCGCACCAGAGACCCAGTCTGACCCTAGCCACCATCTTAGCACAGTACTGTTACACCATATAAAACCCTGAACCAAAGCCAGTTTGAGGTTGTACTTTAGACACCCCCATTAGCCGGACCCCTAAATAGACAACCACAACGATAGTACCACTTTTAAAAATTGTTGCAAACACAAATAAAAAAGCCAAAAGCCAAAAACAAAAAGGTCGCAAACACACAAAAATCAAATTGAACTTAAAAATATTTTTGAGTTTGATTTTTTTGAGTTTAAAAAACTAGATTTATTATTATAAAAATCATATTATTTTTTTTGAAACCTTTTTTATTAAAAAAATTATTTCAGTTTTAAAATCATCTTATCTTTATAATATGATTATGACTTGTGAATTTTTATCTTCACCCAGATTTTAAAATTGTGTTCTTGTTTTGATTTGTGATGATGATATGGTCAACACATTTTTTGATTATGTTAATATAGAGCCGGGGACTTGGGGAACTCATTTCGCTTTTACATGGGGGAATTGAAAGTTTGCAAACATGATAATCCGGTTTTCTACAATGAAGAATTCCACTCTCTTGATCCAAAAAGAATCTCAATGGTGTTTAAGTTGGATGATCTTATTTGGGTAGTTAAAAGGCCTTGCATGTCTTTCCATTAAAATTATCTTTTAGAAGCAATGGCAAGCTCCGGCAGTGTTTATGAGAAAATGGATAAGGGTTATATATCGTGCACATCTACACTATCATATATCGTATATCATATATAATATAAGAAAATGATAGATTATGCATGCTTAATTTTAATTGATCTAAAACTAAAATAGCTTCCTCGTTATTGCCCAAAAGAGAAATAATAAATAAGGATGATAGGATTTGAACCCGTGATATTTTGTGTTAAAAACAAACGCGCTACCAAGCTACACTATATACCTTTTAATTGGCCTACAATGTCATTGTAGAGAATCCTTGTCTTGTTTTTCACACCCTAATTTCATCTATTGAAATACAAAAATTACCTTTTCATTTTCTCTTTTTGGTCTTATATCATATAGCAACCATATAATGAATAATAAACGAATTTTTTGGCAAAAATTTTTAAGTGGAAAGGGACCTATTTTGCTGTTTTAAAAAAGAAAAAACCTTAACTATCAAATCATTGTGCATTTAAATTTGAATTTTCAATTAAGAATTCAAGTACAAATATACAAATACAAGTGGTCTTTAACCACACATACATGTGATTACATACATATTATCATAATGTAACACGATAACAAAGGATTTTAAATACGATATCTAAAATTATAATTTTTGGTAGCATTCATACTAAGTACTCTCTGATTTAGTTCTTTAGCGACATCAATTCTCAGACTCTACTATTATCTACTACATTCAAATGGGCCTAAGATTGAATTATTTTTTAAATTTCCTCTTTTAATGTAACAAAAGACGAAAAAAATAATAAATATTGTTTGTCAAAAAAAAGAAAAACTATAACTATTTTTTTATTTCCAGGACAACATTTCTTTCCTTTGGTTCTATATTCCTTTTTTAAAATAATAAATTAAGTTTTTATAAGCATTTTAAACGCGGCTATTGAAACAACTTTTCTGGCTATATTTGGTTCGATGGGAAAATGGATAAGGGTTTTCGAGTTGGATCTTTCTGAAATGGTTTGGGTTGAAGTTACAATGTGCAAGACATGACTGCCTACGTAAGCCGTACGTCATCTTTCGCTATGCCAACAGCAACAGAAGAAATGAAGAACACAATTTGCTTCCCCAGGTTTTGTTGGAATAACTTGGTATATTATTCTCTTGCATCGAGTAAGTGATGTTGTTATGGCTCAAATGCTGTTGTGGAAGACTTTTACACCACAAAAGAACAACTATATTGTGGTTGGATTGAACTAAGGTGGTAGCAAACTAAGTAATTACATTTACATACTTTGTTTGATTTTCTAATTATTTGTTTTTTTTTTTTTTAAGATTTTGACATCTAAATATTATTGAAAGTGTCGGAGTGACTGGAAAATGATTTTTACATAGATGGCTCTCTCAATCTCTTTGTGTCAAGTTTGCATACATATATCAATTGATAAAGCCAAGCTTGAAGTAAAAGCCACAACCCTGTCCAGATTGAACTCTGAGGCACTGAGCTTTGTATTATTGTCTGTAGACATTTTATCTCAAAAAGATGTCACTTAGCTTTTCCCTTTATTTTGGGGGTGATCATAAAGACATTTTCATTTGTTTTTTTTTTAATAATTAAATGTTTAAAATACACGATCCTCTATCGATGAAATTCAACGGGGTTCACAGGTTGTGATACTGGGAAAATCTGGAGGTAAGAAAAATTAGTTAAAAGTTACCAAAAATAGTTGGAGTTTTAACAAAGTTTTTCCATATACAGATTCATATTTTCTTTTTTTCTTTAACTAATAAGAACAAATAAAGATTGTTTTAGGGTTGTGATCTCCGGATAACGGATTTAGACGGATTCACGGGTGGAAGACATTTAAACGGATTTCGTAAAATTTTGAGGTAGTGAAAATTCATCAAAAATTACCGAATGTGTTAGAGTTTTTATTGAGATTTTTTGGTTCAAAGATTTACATTTACTTTTTTTTTTCCAAATAATAAAAAGGCAAATATATATTTTCTAATGCAAATATAAATTTTCAAAATTATAAATATTTAATATTTAAAATTTTTAATTATAAATAACAATAAAAATATAATAAATTATTACTAATTAAATTCAATAGTTAATTAAATAAACATAGTTTATTTTTGAATGAAATTATAAAAAATAAAAAGCATTGAAACTAAAAAAAAATTAGAAATTGAGTATTTAAAAAAAATTAAAACCGAAATAAAATCGAAATATTATGTTAATACCGTTTCAGTTTCTTCAAAGTATTAGTGTCGACTAGTAGACTACAGGCTCCTGTCAAGAATCCTTTACAAATTACAACTGCTCAATTGAAATATTGCAATGACCTGCAAAATACTTGGATGCAACAAGTAAATGGTAAAGTATTACTTCAGTTCGGAGGACAAAGAATTATTATTATTTTTTTTTAAAAAAAAGAAACTTGATATGCAAGCAATGAGATAGGAGAACTTCAAAATAAAAATATAGTATAATATCAATTAAGAAATACCATACAAAAAATATTTTCGACTCAGAGTAGGATAAGAATATCTACTCCTTACACAATTCCGACTCTCAATTAATCTTTTGTTCTGCCTCATATAAACAAGCATCTTGCCTTAGCTACTAACTATACTATATTTCTTTTGTTTTTCTCTTACAGGGTTTTCTCTTAGTTTCACTAGTAGATTGTAATCCAAGTCATTGACATGGAATCATACCCTTGGTTGCTATTCAAGAAAGGCCAAGATTGTAGAAACCAAATTTTTTTCAACGAACGCATGCTTGAAAAGGCCCAACACATAAAAGCAATCCGGCCATGTTGTCCGCTTGATTTGTTGTTCATATTGGAAGAGTTGGGTCAATGGTGTTTATGGAATCCTATGAGTCTGGAATCAGTGCAGTTACCATCACTGACTTTGGAGCCTAACCAAAATATAGGAGGCTGCATATTGTCATCACCTCCAGGTAATCCTGACTCTTTGATCGTAATATTTCTCAGATTGGAACCTTTAGTCATATTTTGTAGAGTTGGAGATCAATGGTGGACTAAGCGGAGCGTGAGAGATTCATGCGAAGATGATACGGACTTTCTTATGAATCCCGTTTGCTGCAACGGACAAATATACGCCATGAATTTTAGAAGAAACCGACTATTAGCAATCGACCGAAATTTGCCAGACGGCCTTCTCATCCATTTACATGGAAGCATTCCACATTATAACGATCATTCAAACTGTTCCAAAAATTTCTTGGTGGAATCTTGTGGGGAAATATTTATAATATATTTAATACTTGGAGGAAAACTGTTGTTGGAGGTAATTGGTGTTGCGCTTTTCAAATTAGATCTTTCGCTAATGGAATGGACGAAAGTAGAAGGCGCCAAGGATAGAGTATTTTTTGTGGATAAAACAGCTGCTTATTCTTACCGACTTTGAACCCGAAAGCCGAAGGCAATCGCGTATATTTCACATTGGCTGATAGAAGCATCTATTCATTCCACATAGAAGAAAAGACTATTTCGGTCACTTTGCCTTACCCAGATTTAAAATCCCCATGGAGGTCATCTATTTGACTAATGTCGACCTGTAGGTAAGATCAAGTTAAACCTTTTTTTCCTCCATCTTTATTTTGTATATATATATATATATATATATATAAAATTATTTCCTATTGAATGTTTATAGGTTAAGGACTCTAGTTCATGGAGAAATCATACATGAATCGGATGATGGGAAGGAAGAGATGAATCCCGAACAGATCAAAGACATTGTGCCATATGTGGAAGGTCTCGATGAAGAAGCAAAAGAAACCGGATATTTATGCCAGCTTCCTCTGGACATGCTATCTTCGATAGCTAGTTGCCTCATGTTATACGATTATATGAACTTTCGATTTCGTAACAGAACCTGCCGGCTAGTAGCCCCTCCGACTCGGAAAAAGGCTGGCGAGACATTCTCTACCTCCATGTCTCATGTTTTGTAGGAAGGGTGAAGATAAATGAAAGTTCATGGATCCGTTGAAGCAACGAAGTTATTTAATGAATAATCCTATCAAATCAAGTGATGTCAGAATGTGTGGCTCGAAAGACGGGTGGTGTTTGATGGTAGAAGGGAAAGATACTGTCTTCCTTTGGAACCCTTTTACCAAGAAAATCATTCCACTTCCAAAGTCGCCTTATTCTGGTGATATGATTGTGGGTTGTGAATTCTTATCTTCACTGGAATCTTCGGATTTTGTTCTTGTTTTGATTTGTGATGACGATACGGTCAACACATTCTTTGATTACGTTAATATAGAGCAGGGGACTTGGTTAACTCGATTCGCTTTTACATGAAGGCAATTGAAAGTTTGTAAGCACGATAATCCGGTTTTCTATAATGAAGAACTCTACTTTCTTGATCCAAAAGGAATTCTAATAGTGTTTAAGTCAGATGATCTTATTTGGGAAGTTGAAAGGCCTTGCATGTCTTTCCACCAAAAATATCTTTTAGAAGCAAATGGAAAGCTCCTGGCAGTGTTCATGGGTTTCGTGGGAAAATGGGAAAGGATTTTCGAGTTGGATGTCTGCAAAATGGTCTGGGTTGAAGTTGGCAGCGTCGGAGACATGACGCTCTATCTTAGCCGTACATCATCATTTGCCATGTCAGCAACAACAGAAGAAATGAAGGACACAATTTGCTTCCCCAGGTTTTGTGGGGATAACTTGGTATATTATTCTCTTGCATCGGGGAAGTATCGTTGTTATGGCTCGAATGCTGTTTTGGAAGACCTTTACAACACAAAAGAACAATTATATTGTGGTTGGATTGAACCGCGGTGGTAGCAAAGCAATTAATTAATTACATATGTTGTATTTGATTGGAACAATTATGTTGTTAGTTTAATTATTTATTTTTGTTTTTAGATTTTGTTATCTCAAAAAGAAAAATTTTTCCCCATACTGTATAAGGATTGACTTCAATAGACGTTTTCAGACAATGTTGAAGACAAAACTGGAACCTTGTTTAAACAGCAGCTTCATTTTCTTTTTATAACCTATCAAATTTGTCAAACATCTTTTAAAAGAATATCAGTCTGGACATACATTTATTTTTCAGTATTTACTTTCTAGATGAAATACATGGGGGAAATATAATAACTTCTGTGGATATTTTGTTAAGAAAAATGGCTAAAGGGTCCTTTCATGTTTGAAATGCATAGTCACTTGAGGATGGAATGATTCTATTTTTGCCCTTAATGGCTTTTAGAATATCAATCAATTGATAAAGCCAAGGTTGAAGTAAAAGCACAACCATGTCCAGATTGAACTCTGAGGCACTGAGCTTTTTATTTTTGTTTTTAGGCATTTTATCTCAAAGTCGTCACTGTGCTTTTGCCTTACTCAACGCTTCAACAACTTTACTTCTAGCAACGGCCTAGCCTGTGGACAAGGCGGTTCTCTATTTCAATCCTTTTCTTCATCAATAAGGCATACTTGGAAACCAGATTCCAGTCGCCGGCAGCCATTGAGAGCTTGCAACTTAGGGATGTCTTCTCCAAGTCCTTGTACATAGATGAGATTGGAACAAAAGTGCCTTTTTTGTTGCATAGCCAACCATGAGCAGCCCTCAATGCAGCTCCTAGGGAAGCCGAATCTGTCCAATTGACAAAAGTACAAGGTAATCAGGTAACTCGGACTTTGGACTTATGTGCCACGTTTTTCAGACCACATGCCCCTCTAAGCTGTGTTACATGAACTCAGGTGTGAGTGTCAAAACCATACTATAACAAAAACTGAGAAAGGATGAGCTCATTGCCTTGAGAAAGGTTCAAATTACAAACAAATTCATTGTCGTAAACTAGTGCATATGACAACATAGGGTAACAACATACCTGGTCTTTGGACTGTATAAATATCGCAGCCAAAAATGGATGCAATTGAGCTAAGAATGCTTCGATTTGCTGATGCTCCACCTGTAGCAATGATTCGTTTTGGAGGAGAAGGCATTCCAAATCTTTCCGCATGAGCACGCATCGAGAGAAATTGGCCCTCAATCAAGGCACGAACCTGCAAGCAAAGTCCATTGCCTTTCAAGAAAAAGCCATAATAGAAACTCATCAGTATATAACACCAAATCTATTTTAAAGTAATTACCTCAGAAGGAGGATCAAATTCTGGCACTTCTTGTACATTCAAGCCGTCAAGAGTTTCACCAGTGAAATTTTCAATAAGGTAGTGATGGAAGCCAACTGAATGTGAAAAGAAGCTTTTAGATAATTATTCAAGGCTTGGGAAGTAAGCCAACTTAAACAGGTAGAAGATTGTTCAACGCTATTAAATTATCACGTAAATATGCTTCTTTCCATCTTAAGGGTGTTGAATATCATTATATCAAATTTTTTCATCACAAGAATCTCTGATCCTCTTCATATAAATTCCAATATTCAACCGATTGAAGTGCAGGCCAATTATTGAATTAGATGTATTAACAACAAAAATAACTAGGAACATAAACAGCCTATTGAACAGGTAAACTCCTCGCTGACATGCATGAAGAATAAACTTGAAACCCACCTGGCAGAGGAGGAAGAATCTCATGCTCCTTGTAATAGAAACCGATCTTCCCACCTGTTGCAGGAACTGGAATCAGAAATAAAGAACAACAAACTTTAATCTACAGGAAATTTCCATAGAAGGAGGTATTTACCGACCATTTAGCGGCGGAGTTTGCTCCAGAAATTTGTTAAAAATATCCCAAGATTTCTCAGCATAGCGATTACGTACATCTAAGTTTAACAGTTGAGGCCATGTTAGATAAATAGACAACCAGCTTAATCACAAACAAATAGGAAGGAATTCATGCTACCTTCACGTGTCAGAGACCCATTTTTGTAGACCAACATTACCATGTAGCCTTCTGTATCAACAGGATTTGGGAAAACATGCCCTTCTAAACTAGGTTGAGGATCCTTAGTGATCCCAAACAACTGCAACAAGCACAGGCAGAATCAAGTTAGAATCCATCATTGAAGGCATAACTTCAACATCGGAGTTATATCAGATGGTAGATTAATCAATGAGAACTTGCAAGCCTTGCAAAACGCACCTAGTGAGGAAGATGAAAATATTTTAAAAAAAAAATCCAGTTTCTCTACGAGAACCAGTTCTACTGCCAAATGTTATTTGATTCATTTGTTAGATAGTTGCTGAATAAGTTCTTGGTGACAAAAGGACAAGTTTGTAGTGCTTTAAGTTCAATCTCTTCAAGGACAAATGCAAAAAGTATTTAGTGAAGAATATGACAATTTCCAAAGGAAGAATTTATCTCATGAAAAACATTATAAAAAAGTTACAGAAATTCAGAAGCAAAGAAGCACAAGAAACACGCAGCAAAATATCCTTACCAGTAATACATGTAATCAGAACCCCGAAAAAAAAAAAATCTTCCAACAAAAACACTCACGTTAAATTGTATTGTCATAGAGAAAGCAATCAAAAACTTCAAGGGAGTATAAGACATGCATTCTTTGAATTTTTAAGTAGGAACTACTCTTAAAGATTCACATGGGAATTATTGTCGACATGACATGGGAATTAAACACACTTAAAGATTCAACGACTTTGCATATGACTCCCAATAATGAGACCAAGCATAGAGATTGTCTTGATCAAGTAAAGAGGCATAAATAGCACTTACAGTGTCACTGGTGCCCAGACTGATTGCCAGATCCCCAGGAGTGTTCAGGGTTAAACCTGCAAGCCCAAAAGTTTTTAATTGCTGAAAACCTAAGAGTAAATGAACTACCATCGTGTATTTTCATTACAATGGTTCTGCATAAAGTAATGGAATAAATACTGATTCCTTCCATTTTCTGTTGGCCGGAGAAATGAGGCAATGAATGTAGTAGCAACCAAATTAATGTAAAGCTTTCAAAGAATTGAAAAGACAAGCCAAATCCTAACTTTTGACATACAATAAAAGCAAGAACGATTCCTACTTTGCAAATATTTTAACCCAAGGAAATAGCATAATTTTAAAACAAAACTCTAGCAACAAATAAGGAAGAGAAGACTACTTTCACAAAGATATTGATTGTGTTAAAGTTGCGGCCGAAGTTCATAAGTATGCCATGACTAAGCCAGCGCATTTAAGAAAAGCAAGCATTAGAGTAATTTCTCTACAAAATAAGATGCTATCCTTCCAGCTCTAAATTGTCCAGAGCAGTAAATTTGTCACAGTTATTTATTTGTCTATTATTAGTTTTCTCCCACTATTACTTGAGTTCTTAATTAATCATACCCTGATGAATCTTTTAATGTTTTGAGCTATGTTGCATTAAGTCAGATACAGAGGCTGGGTATAGTGCATAAATTTGTCTGGATATCACTCCAAAGACTGTCAAACACTTTGAAAAGTTCATAAACTGAAGAAAAGATCAAGATGGTTAGGTCTTAGCATTTATCTCTTCTATCACTCTTCTGCATTTTCTAAATGGATGTGTTCAAACACACAGTTACATTGTCTTCACCTCTACGTACTAGATTAAAATTTTGAATGATAGAACAATATTTCTTTAAGTCAATACACCTTAAGTGCATGTTAAAAGGAGACCCTTACTAACCTACTAGAACATTAGGGATTGATCACAAACCAGCATAATTGAGTAGCACCGATATCATTCTTACAAAGAATTCAATTTATAATACACACAGTTACACTGTCTTCACCTCTACGTACCAGATTAAAATTTTGAATGATAGAACAATATTTCTTTCAGTCAATACAACTTAAGTGCATGTTAAAAGGAGACTCTTACTAACCTACTAGAGCATTAGGGATTGATCACAAACCAATATAATTGAGTAGCACAGATATCATTCTTATAAAGAATTCAATTTATAATAGCTCAAGAGTATCATAAACCTGCTAAACTGTTAGGGTTGTCTCCAGACCACTGAACCACCAGACAATTCTTATTGAAGTTATACCTGAAAAAGACATTTATGTGATTCAAGCTGTCTCTTTACCCTGTTGTTTGAGAGATGTAACAAAATATATTTATAGATACACATGAACACAAATCATCATACACGGGAAGGTATTTTGATTAACATCATAGCATCTGGCAGGAATATATGCCACATGCACTGTTATGAGCTTGTGTAGATGAAATGCACACCAACTACTCACAATTAAAAACATAGATGCAAATACTTCACCAGTATACGTACATAAGCTCCGACAATTTAAAGGCCTATACCCATTGCAAAGTTGAGTTTCATTTTTTGTCACTACAACGAAGCACGTACCAGATACAATGCAAATAGTATAATTTTATTACCGAATTCAACCCAAAATAATGTTTAACCGTTAGTGACAGATCATCAAAGGTGAACTTCAGCAAGCGATATGCTACTAACCTCTCCACAAAATAGTAAGCTATAGAACCAGCAATAGCATGTGCAGGAGCTAGCTTTCCAAGTTTTTCCTCCAGACCTGGAGCTGTAGCCTGCAACAATATTGACGTCCAACAGTATCATTGATTTAATAAAAGGCTTAAAATTGAAAATAGCATCCTTAACATAAGAAAAATCAATTAACAAGAGTCAAGGTTTGATAAAGTAACCACAGAAAACCAATTAGATAGCATGCCAAACAAACCTCTAATGCAACTTTAGACCAAGCCCTTTGCTTTATATCCATTAAATTCATCCCTGCACCATCAGTTTCATCAATACAAGCATAAGCCCCTATAAATAGACATGCCATGAAAGAGCTAACAAGAGAGATCCTCTCAGTATTCTTATAGACTTCTTGTTGTGTCTCACATATCTTCCGAATCTGTGGCCCTGTATACCTCTCATAAGCACGTGAACCTGTAATTTTAGATAACTCCAATGCACCTCCAACAGCTTTCTCTATTTCTCTACACTGAATTGTGGTGCTGCAGTCCATCCATATCGGTGATTCAGTAATAGAAAAGGCATTGCCGAGCTGATCCACCAATGGCTTCTTGGGGTCCAACGATGATAATAAAACAGAACTTCCATTCTTCCAATAAACACTGCCATGCTGCTGTCCACTACCCGAAACGGCAACAATTTTCCCGAAATCCAAATTGGATTTGGATAGTCTTTGAAGAATGAGATCCAAAGCTTCCACCCACATTAAGGTGGGTGAAACAATTCTGCCATTAACAGAAGAGTCTCTGTAAACTCCATCCTTAGTCTTGTAATGCGGCAAATCAGAGTCGAAGTGAACTAGCTCTGAAGCAACAATAAAGAGATTGGAGTCCAAAACAGTTGCCTTCAACGACCTTTACAAAAGAAAGGATCAAAGGTGCACCTGAAATTATCAATTCAGCATAAATAGATTCTAAATTCTTAAATTACAGAATTCCCAAGAACAACAGAATATCAATCAAACCCAATTGGATAAGCATTAAGACCTGAACACAACAGCTTAAAAAATTCAATATTTTTACAGCATAAGAAGCACAAATACACAATTTAGCAACATGGGCGCTTTCTATGCTTTGGCTTAGGATTTAAGCCCTGATCATAACAACCTCAAAATTCAACCTTCAAATAAAAATTTTTTTTAAAAAAAAACCTTAGTTTTGAACATTAGAATTACAGAAAACACAACTTGGCCAAATGGGTATTTTTAATTTTTGCTTAATGACATTGGATCATGAAAGTACACGGAGATTAAAGGGATAATTACTGAGTAGAGCTGTCAAATCCCAGAAGCAGAGCACCATGAGGAAGAGATAAATCCGCCATCTTTGAAAAACAAAAAGCAATCCAGTGCCTCAAAAAGCTTTGTTGTCGTCAAGTGAAAATCAAGAGAGAAAGCAGCAAATGCTAGTTTGAGGCTGGTGATTTGATTGAATAGGCAAAGGTAATAAAAGCAGAGTCTTCTATAAGATGGAAACAGTATAGATAATATGGATATGAGACTCGCCATCTGTTAGGTTGGATTATTATTATTATTACTATTGTTATTATTTTTTGGAAGGTTGGATTGTTCTGATATTAAAAAAAAAATAGAATGAATCTTAAATTGCACTTTATCCAATGACAAAGTGGATAATATATAGCATCTAATAATTAAAAGAATCACCTTCAAATCCTATTTCTTAACTCTCATAATAATTTTTATTTTAAAAAAGGCTTAAATATTAAATTACTCAATATTTTAATGTTCTCTTATATGAGAAATTTTGAGATGAAATATCATATATCTTACACAATTTTTTTGACATTTATTTTCCACGAATATTAAGATATAATTTTTTATAAAATTAAAATATATATATATATATATATTTGTATCAAATCTGAACCTATTTAAGTGTCTAACAAATAATCCTACCAACCCAAATGAGACCAAACCTTGTCATAAAATATTTGTTCAAGTTTGATCCAACCTGAATCACTGTTTATTAATAAAATATAATTTTATTTATATTTAATTATAAAAATATATAAATATTTAACCTGAAAAATGCCTTAAATTTTTTTTATGCAATGAAATTGTACAAATGAGATGTGCATTAACAGCTGCAAAGGCTGAGTAAGTCAGCAAAATATTCACACAAATGGAAAGATGTAGACAAAATGTAACCTATTTGCACTAATTGTCTGATGAATCCTTTCCCCATGCTTCTTCGGCATCAAAAACATGATATTTAACCTACTGGATTTACATTGTCAGTTTTCTAGACAATAGCTATCATAAAAAAACTCGGCCATTCTTAATGCAGCGGCTTTTAGTCTAAAATATGCTGAGAGGCAACATCAGTCGTGTACAGGGGAAAAGAGTCCAGCTAAGATGAAGATATCGACCTTTTGACAGAAGCATCTTCGACCCAATAATTTACAGAGGCTACCATCTCAAAGCATCTATCCAAACTGTCTCCGATGTGCAAGAATGTGGCTGCAACAAACACCTACACTACACCGAAAACGCAGCCACTGTTGAGGCTCTCTGCGATTGGCAATTGATCGGCATGGATACCAGGCTTGAGGTGGTGTTAACAAGCAGAAATCGGACTAATATAATTGTTATTGAAATAGATCTGGAAATGACCACATTATGAACCGAGCAAAAATATCCGACTCCAAAAACTCAATATGAGCAGCTCGTCCAATGAATGTGTTTAAGTTCTTGCCATAAGAGGATGTATCAAAGTTGACATCGCAACGGATGAACACCCGCTGCTCGGTGGTAGGAGACCGTATCTGGTCCAAGCAGTCATTCAACATCTCCAAAAATGCTTTTCCCTTTTTGGAGTAGTCCATTGATGCTGCCCGGCATGACTCAATTCTGGCAGAATGATATGGAACATAACCATCCTGGGAGACAAGTAACCCGTCAATAACCTTACAGGTAGAAGGAAAAACATGAACATCCAATGAACCCTTCAGTTATGCAGTTAGTGTATTATCACTTAAAACTTCTAGATTGACCTGTTCAGTTTTTGTCAAACTCGCAAAGAGGCCAATAATTGTAACAAGTTCGAGAAGAAAAATAATCCACAAGAGGCATGGAATACCTGAGGTGAAGAAAGGAGGATTATATGCTTGAAATTTTCCAGTGTTTTTTGCTGAAAGAAGGAAAGAATCCATTCAGAACATCAGCCTATGGAAAACAATTATATATTTCCAGCATAAACAATTATATATTTCCAGCATAAGCTTGACCAAAATTCTCTATCAAAATTAATAGAGGGTAATAAAAAAGACGAACGGGAAATTCAAACCGCAATGTGACTTTGTTCTTAATACCTTACAAAGTTTATAGAAGAAAGTGTTACAGATTTCTGGATCATCGGTGAAAGTGAGCTGATGAATGCATTGTGTCCCCTTGAGCTTCTTCAAAAGCCACAGCCCCGAATTGAATAAAGAATTTGGACTGTATAGATATCCCAAGTGTGGACCGGATAGAGATACGTATGTATGGAGGAATCTCAAGTAAGGTTCCATAACACTCTCTGCAGAAAGAAATAAGCATATCTAGCAGACATTTCAAAATAGTAAAAAAAAGGAAACACGGCTTTTGTCTTAGACAAGACCATTCTACCTGCTAATGCTGTTCTTATTATGATGTTTCCAATAGAGTGCCCAACAAAACTAAGTTTGATATCTCTTAAGCGTCCAGATCTCGAAGCTTTATCCATTTTCTTTTTAACAAAAGAAATCACTTCATGTGCCAGCCTTAGTCCCATTTCTCTGAAGTCTCCAGATGTTTTCTCTTCGTTTGCCTCTGACATAAGAAACTCTATCTTGGGATCTATCAGAAGCCATTGGTTCCGAACAAGCCGCAGATCCAAATGATGCCCCTATCATATTCAAGTTGGGATTAGACATGCTAAGTCACTTTCCGATCCACCTCTCATACAAAAATGCTGAATCTAACAAGGACAAGAAAGAATAAGCTTTGCAAACTAATCCGATTGGTTGACACATATACTTTCAAATTAGAGAATCCATAATTATATGTGCCCTTCAAGGTGCATAAAAATGACTTCAGGTGTTTATTGAAACATAATCAAATGATTCAATCGGAAGAGACAAGATAATTGAGCCAACAAATCTACAACCCAAGAAACAAGTATGGTAGAACAAAACTTGCCTGAAATCCGTGCACAAAAACAACTATCTTCAAATCACGCCCACTTTGGGCAGCACTAGTATTAGATGGCTTTTTCCCAGCTTCAGAACTAAGAACAGCATGCGAGGTAGCTGAATCCATTATGTCCAAATTCCTCAAGTATGAGTTAGCACTAAAAGTACGACGAGGTGCATTCATTAAATGTTCTATAATTACAATAGGAATTCCTGAAGGATCTCCGAATATTTGCATGTCTTGGATTGATCGATTGTTAATCTGTGTGCAAACAATCGTTGCAGGTAAATCAAGGTATATGGAAACAAGGACGATAAGCATTAGATACAACTTACCTTCATTTGTGCAATACTTCGCCGATGAAGCTCAGCCCGCATAGCTGCTATCTGCGCAGGCTGCATTGAACAAGATCAATCTTTCATTAGAATCTAAAAAGAGAAAGAAAAATATTGTTGCTTATCAGTGAAAATGTGAGCCAATAGCAACATATTTACACAATGAAAACATAAATAAGTATGTACATCGTCAGTTAACTTCAACAAGCTTGAACCCCTCTTATGCACAATATGGTGGGAAGACTCATCAAAACCGCCATTTATATAATGATGAGGCATTTCAACCTTCGAATACACCATCCATATTGACCATTCAGCTCTTCGATCTTTAGCCCAAGCATCATGAAGGAATTCCAATATCTGTCTTTTGTTATCCCTGGAAGGAAATGCAATTTCAACACCTAAAATACGCACGGGCTTTGTGAAAGCTATATTAAGGGGCTCAAACTCATTTTTTCTGTTGATTAATAGTTACTCATTAGGGACAGAACAGTTAATAAAGTCCAAATAAGTGGAGGTCCAAGCAAATATTTGAAGGCAAAATAAAGTGAATGACACTATTGCCGTAGATTATCCAGAAAAATTACTATGAGTTTAGCCACACATCAATACAATGGCAACCTTAAAAATCAAGTTGATAATCCCAACAACGTCACAGGGTCACAATAAATGCCCCAAAGCCATCCATATTGCTTGAGATATGACTAGGTACAGTATCAAACATATCACATCCCCAAAAAATTCAACATCATGCAGCCAAAAAACAGTTCAAGCATGACAAGCCCGCATGCAAGTCAAGCAGTAATATCAACTGTCCGTAGGAAGAATTAGCTTTGAGGTAAATTACAACTCAAAGGGATATCTTCATTCATTAAAATAGAAAAGTCTTTCTTCCAACTTGAAGGCTTTTTAAAAGCATCCATGACAATTATAACTGTTTTTTCTTTCCCGTATAAGGGGGAGCACTACATCTTCAAACCTTAGATTTCAACCAAAATGGAACCAACTTGCAAAATCTATTAAGACGATAAAAAAGACTAAGTGATAATAAGAGGGAATACCAAGCATGACAAGCCAACAATACATGGGAGAAAATGTCTAATAACTATAGCAACAACTGAAGCAAAAATGTAAAACTAACCTGTGGAAATTCAAAAAAGTATTCCATAAATATAACACTTGATCACCCAATAGATTAAAAAATTTAATCACATCATCCTTCGATAAGTTAAGAAGCAATCCATCACTTCGAAAATCTAATCTGCCATTTACTCTCTGTTAAAGAGAGGAAGGTATTATAAGTTTAATATATAATACAAACTATAAATACATAAAAAGGAAAAGGTAGGAACAAAAGTATGCCGCTGGATAAAATAAAGCAAGGACCTCAAGACCATTTTGTGGCTTGCCTTGTCCTGAAACTTCAGCATCAAAAGTAACCTGATTGGCTTGCAGAAAGGAATCGAACAACTTTGTATCGTTCATTGTGGATATAAATTCAGTCAAATCAATAGCTTGGTTAACAGCATTGCCAAGTTTCTGTAGCTCTGCAAGCAGCATGTCGCGAGCATCTAATAATGCCTTAACAACCATGACCTGTTTTACGTCAGTAGAAGCAAATTGATCCAGTGCCTGGTCAATCACATAATTGAACTATCATTACATAAAATATTGTTTATCAAGGATACAAGAAGACACATTGAAGATATAAGATGAATTCCTGCTGTTCCTCAAGTAAATCCTCGACAAATAGTAATACTAGGGATTTGATACTCCAAAATAAACAATTTTATAAAACCCATAAAACTTAAAATTAAGATGCAAAAAAGGCTTTATCAAATTTCCTTATCTTTTTTTTTTTGAAAGGATCAAACTTTCTTATCCTAAATACTCAAGGTTCTCGATATTCATATATCCAATTACTGCATCAGACACACAAGTTCCACCACTCCAATGAATAAACTAACCCCCACAATAAACACTTAATTTTTATTATTATCTCAATTAATTTTAACTGGAGGTACTAAATTTTGGTCTCATGCATCTCAGCACGCTAGATTCTGAGATTACATTGTAGCCATAAAAGTAAAAGAATTATAGGTGCTAAAAGCATATTGAATGTATAGCCAAAATTTAAGCATATACACAAATAGACCAAGCTGCAATTAGGGATGGAATGTTTAGAACAAACCTCAGGAGATCCATCAATACTTTCACCAGCAACATCATTGGTGGCACTATAAGGAATGCTGAAATAATTCAACAAGTCAGGTTAGTTCAGCATCAAGAGAGCACAATTTACTTTACTCATAAAACCACCCCTCTCCCTTTCTCTCATTTCCACCAAGAATTACCCACAGCTTGCCCCAACAAGAAAGTTTCAGAAAGGGGAGAAATAGGGAATATGACGTTTGAGAAGGTTAGCCATTGTTGTGCTAGAATCACTGACAAACCTGGGTACCTTCAATGGGACCTTGCGAGATCCAGCTTTTAGCAGACTGATGTGAACACTTACATCCACAAGAACAGCATGAAATGCATCGAAATAAACAGGGCAATATGAATGCAGTCCTAAAAGAGCTTTAGGAGGGATCCGGAATTCATGAACGGCAGCAGGGCAACCATCTGGAGAAGCCTGAAACTCAGAACTGAATGCAGTGCATTTAAATATATTATGGGCTCTTTCAACTTGGAAAAAGAAAATGATGAGAGAAATAAAACACGCATGCACATACACAAGGAATACAATTACAAATTTAATTGTAACATCACATGAAACAGGACTTCTCAACTTACCCATTCTCCAATATAGGAGCATAAAGAAGCTCAAACTTCAAAATAACAGCTGATGAAGGAGGACCCTGCGGGATAGTGCTATGTCAGCACCATAATAGGATATAAAAAGTTATGACCTTTAATGGCCCCACAAAAGTAAAAAAAAAAAAAAAAAAAAAAATCAAGGTAGGAAAGCTTCTATGCATCACTTTTCTTTTAATACCATAATCAAATGAAGAGAAAATACAGGTGAAAGCCATTCATTTCTATTTTCCATATGGTTGCAGTTAAGACTTTAGCATCTACTATCATAAAAAAAGCAAGCATTCAAACGTCTCAGAGACGAACATTAAGTGATATATTTACTAATGAATATGTGAATCAGTGGCACCGGAAGTTAGAGGTGTGTAAGTTCTGGCAATGCCTGTGACTTGCTCCCAGGCTAAAAGGAGGTTTTTTTTGCGTGCATGTACAGATATGTGCAAAGAGAGATAAAGAGAGATTGCCAACCTCATTTTCAGTAATTGGTAGATCAAATGCAACCATGATAGATAAAAGAACATCCTGTCTGGCATATTTGATTCGGAAAGGCTGTGTTGCAAAACTGTTGTCTGTATCATCAATCCTCCACACTCCATATCCATCATCAGAACCAAAGTTTGGAGCTGCACCATTTTTTCTAGTCATATTAAAGTGCTGCTTGAAAGAGATAACTGCATTACACTTTGAGAGCATAGTATATAAACTCATTTAATAAGTAGGAGAAAACAACAAATAATTTCAAATATGTTCACCATTATACAAGACAAAAACCAATGGTAGAGTTTTAATTAAGTATATAACGGACAAGAAATTTGTTTACTTCAACTACAAAATATTTTGATCAATCAATCGACTATGTAGCATATTCTTCTATCAGCAGTGGCAGTTCCCAATTTTGCAAAATAAAAGGTTCCTTATTCTAGAGGGACCAATCAACACAAAATGCCAGAATGTAGCTAAATTTAAAATTTTCATAAGTTAATACTATAATATTTTAACTAGAATAACAAATACCAAATTTCATTTAGTTGATGTATAACATTAAAGAAAATTATCACATTTTTAGAAATGAATTTAGGCAAAAGGATAACGGGCATTAAAAGAAAAAAAAACCTATAATTTCAACAAATTACCTTCATATTGCATGACTCTCGAAGGTGTTCCTACACAAGCATGCCCGTCATTCTCCCATCTCATGGTAATCTTAAGCTGATACCATCTAAGCACACAAGAAACATAAGAATGATAATACGCACAATTCAAAAAAATAAAAGAAAATACAAAAAAATGCCCCATACCCTTGCTGGAAAAGATCAAGGTTATGAAACCTATGGACGTAAATTGCAATCTCTTGGAGAGTATCCAACATGACCACCGGCTGTATTTTAGCCGGTTGTGGCTTTGCCTCCGGTAACTTCTTTGCTTGTCCACCTCTATTATTCAAACCAATTAACCAACCAAGACGTCGTAACATATGTAATCAAGTATCCACAAATCTCGCATCCCCCTTTATGTTTTCACTCCAAAGTAACAATATCCAGCATCCTCATCGAAACCACATTGGTTAAGACTCTCATAGAATCATCAAAGAACAAAGAAACTACACCTATGAGAAGCCTCTAAAAGCTCTCTAAACGATCCGTGCTCTTTAAATTCTCCTTCTCCAAAATAAATTCCAATTAGCTGCTAAGAATGAATCATAACAAACAAAACTTAAAACGTAATAATAGTAAACAATCCAAAATTAGTAATGTCATAGTTTTTTTTTTCCCCTTTTTCTGCACTTCAAAGTAGAATTAAAAAATGAAAAAAAAAACTGATAATGCTAATAAAGCACCTGATTATTTTGCATTAAAGACAGCTATTTAATTATCAACATTGCTATTTAAGCCTATGATTTTTTCTTTTTTGGCAGAAAAAAACAGGGAAACAAAAAAGACATTTTCAGATTATTAAATTATGAAGCTAATAGACAACCTCAAAAAATAAAACAAAATATAGCAAAAATGGCATGAAATTGATGATTGAATTAAAATAAATGCAA
>JBBYHO010000015.1:19170102-19181563 GCA_038382025.1 Adansonia gregorii | reverse complement strand
AAGATTAATTTTTATACTTAACTTTTTAAATATTTGAGTTCAAACTCAGATTCAAATTAGAATTAAGATTTTTCAAAATAAAACAAATTATTAGGCTAGTAAACTGCTTAAATCAATTATAAAAATACTCAAATTCGATTTAATAGCTTGAGTTACTTGAGCTTTACTTGATATGATATTCAAATCAAGTATTAAGATACTCAAATTTAACTTAATGGCTTAGGTTGCTTGAGCTCTACTTGACATGATCATTTTAAATTTAAATTTTTTTAAGCAAATCAAAACCTTAATTTCATATCAAATTTTTTAAATAATCATTTTATTTAGAAAACAATAATTTTTGTAATTTATTTTCCAAAATTAAAATTTTAAGTTACCATTTATTTTTTATTTTATATAAAAGTGATGAAGATAATTTTTTAAAAAAAAATCATTTTTCAAATTATGGAATATTAGCTGCTTTAACTTATCATGACGTTTAAAATCCAATTTTGCAAAGATATGCCATTTGTCCCCAACTTATTGTACTTTCAGTGCTTTATATTGGTCAATGCTTTTGCTACTTTAAGTTTTACTTCACCTGTTCAAGCATAAACATGATATATTTTTTCTTACTTTTTGTATAAATTATAGTAATCCAAATTAATCAATTTTAATTATTTTAACTCATTTTTGTAATCATTATTAAAAAGTGATATTTAATATCGGGATAGTTTTTTGCTTGTTCTAACTCTGATCTAACTTGCATCTATATATATATATATATATATCTAAAATCTGTCATAAATTTGATTTTACTTTTGACTCTAGCTGAAAACTTTAAAGAGATTTATCATGCACTTAATGCTTTACATTACATTAAGTTTTACGAGATTAAATCAAATATACGTTATAAAATCTTGTAAAAATTAATGAACTGCAACTTTAATATATAAAAAGATACTAATAAAATTAAAAGTGTAGACTAAAATACATAGAGTTGAGGTTGAGACGATTTTGATTTAAAACTGCCTCGACCTGCACTTATAAAGTTGGGTCGAGTGAATTATTTATCAACTTTATAAACAAGTTTGAGTTTTAATATTAACTCTTATAATTTTTTATCTTGAAATTACAATTTTTTTTTTGTAAAAATGTATACATTTCCTAATTTTGAATAACCATAATTTGGTGAAATCCTTTGCATAAGGTTAGATGAGATTAATTACTTGATTACACAATTCCTTTTTGAAAAAAAAAAAAAAAATACCCAGAGGTGCCTGCATATGGATTATAAAGCAATAATATCGTACACGCTTTGTCTCTTCAGGTTAATTATACTTCTTCTATCCTGCATTTAAATATGATAAAAATTAGCATGCTTGAGTATAATTGTGACTTTTGTTCCAAGGAAAAAAAATAAAAGCTGTTAGGTAGGTTTGATTTATATTAATATATGCTTTTTATATTTTTTAAAAATATTTTTGCAATGAGTTTTTATTAATTCGGGACGGTATTACCGTTGTGCATAACATTATGCTTTTGAGAGCAATTAAATTGAAAAGATCCTTCTGGCAGAAAAGAAAAATGTATTGCATTATATGATTTGCTAGAGAGCGAGCACAAATAAATTTGATTCGTTGACATCCAACAATAATACAAAATTCAATTAATAATTACTTTAAAAAATAAAAAAATTTAGAATTAAAAAATCTTTCTTTAAAATTATGTGTTTAATAAAATTTTAGATACTACATTCATATCTAATATCGTTAAATTTAAATAGAGAAATTTCTTTTTATAGATTTCTTATCTCGTTTTGAAAAACCTCTTAATTTATAATAATCATTTATGATTAATTATGTTTCTTTTTATCTATTGTGGACGATGGTAGTGTCGATATCACAATGAAAATTCATGCAGAATTAGCAATATTTAATTGTATTTAGAAACAGAGTTAATCTTATTCAAGGTCCAACCAGTGCAAAACAATGGCACTTTTTCTGAATCATGCTAATGGCCACCATGCTAATTATCCCTTTTCGCGGTGATGTAATGAACCGACCATGAAAAAAGAAAAAAAGAGGGCAAAACATCAAAATCTTGTTTCATAACATTGTAGATTTATAGCATTCTGTAATTCCCGGTAGCCGCTGGAGGAGGGTTCATTTTTTTTTTAATAGAGTTTGCTGTTATGTATCACGATGCGATGGTAGTAGCGTACTCGTTGCAATTATCTATATTATTCAAAATTGCAGTGAGAATAGAGTATAGTTTTATTTATTTTTTAAAATTTTTTTTATATTTAAAAAATTATATTTTATATTTATATTCATGTATATATTAAATATAATTTTTTTAAAAAAATCAAAATATCATAGATAATCATAATTATTTCACTATAATTTAAAATAAATATAAAATATATATATACATCTAATATAAATATATTATTTAATGTAAATATACAGAAATTTTTAAAAAACTTTTCAATGTTCGAGAAATCAAAACTGGATGCCGAATCTTGAAGCAACAATTCTTAATGTCAGCCAATTTATACAGCTATATGCCAGTAGGCCTGTCCAAGGTCTTCGGACAAAGTTTTATTAAGTTAAAGTTTAATTTGAATTTTTTATTTAAATTTTAATTATAAAATATATTTAAAATATAAAATTATAAAAAAATTTAAATTTTAATATTAAAAAAATAAAAACTTAATTAAGTAAAATTTTAAATAAATAATTTATTTATTTATTTTTTATTAATAAATTTTGACTCGATTCATAAATCGCTATGTGTGTCAATTCTTCAATGGTAGTTCGATTAGGTCCACATTTATGAATCAAGCTACAGATAAAATATTAGGAGACAAAGAAGTTAGTTTTTGAGCTCATGACTAAGGCCAATAAGTTTTTATCTAAATTATTATTTAATATTAATTATAAAAATATATAAATATTAATATTAAAATATTTTTAAATATTTATGTTTTACTTACTATTTAAGGTAACTTTTTTTAATAAAATTTATAATTACATTTACTGATTGTTAGATAATATAAATAGATTTGAATTTTCCTTACTCCAAAAAATTAGACAGCTTATTATTATTTTTTATTTTTATTTTTGAATAAATACTACTAAAAGTAAGAACATGACATCAGGATGAGATGGGTAAGTGCAAACTTTTTTCCTCAATCTAAAAAAAAAATAAAAAAGAATAAAATTTATCAAGGAGCCACGTGTCAACAACGTGCAAATTCTCTATGCAAAATCAGCAATTAGATTCTGATCCTAACCGCTGGATAAAACGAAAGCCCGCACCTTCCCCCACTTCCCATTATATTCCAGATCAGACGTACCAAATCACTCTATCAAAAACTGGGGCCCACCCAGTGACAAAATTACGAAAAAGAACAAAACAAATTTTAATTGCACAAGGGTAGAGAAAAAATTTTACAAATTTTACTTTGGATAGTAATTAAACTTATAGAATTTGATTTAAAAGTTATTTTCAATTAATTTTATTAATTTTTATTACATAAAATAATATTGATTTTTAAATTAATAAAAATATTAAATATTAAAAAAATAATTTGATTCAATTTTTAATTAATTTTAAAAGTTAAAATTTTATTTATTACTTATAATTTTTTAAAATTTGAATAAAAATTATCTTTTTATTATTAACTCATCCTAAAATATTAATTATTATTTAAATAATATTTTAAAGATAGTTTTTTTTACTTTTTAAAATAAAAGAAAGGAGATTATATAAAAAAAAAAAGTGCCCAGAATTGCAAAGGTATAAGAGGAAGGGTATTTTCGTCATATGACATAAAATGTGGAGCCTACCATTTAGTTGGTCAGGTGAGAAAGGGAGAGGGGCCTCGGCTCACCTAAGCTCAGCTCTCCTCTGGCAATTGACGCCAGCCTGTACCTAGCTGTCATCCACCCCCATTAAAAATCTTAATTAATTTCGAGCATTATTTTCTCAGTAATCCCCTCCCAAGTCCCAAACCCTTCTTAGAAATACCCAGAAATTGTGTTTTTGGATTCAATTTCAAGACAAACAAATATGAACACCGTCTTCGGCTTTCTACAATTTCCGGCTTTCGAAATTGCAATCCTTTCAGGTTTTCCCATGTAACCTCCATTAACAATCGCAACATCTTTTGTTCAAGCTTAAACCCTTATCTTTTATTGTATTTGCTATATATTTCTACTGTAGGCTTTTGAAGAGGAAGGGCAAGTGCTAAAGGAAGAAAAAATGGATCCTTGCCCTTTCGTACGACTTACCGTTGGCAATCTAGCTTTGAAGATTCCGGTTGCTTCTAAATCGGCGCGGTCCGTTGTTCACCCTTCTTCCTCGCTGTGTTTTTGTAAGATTAAGCTTAAGAATTTCCCTTTCCAAACCGCCGTCGTTCCCTACATTCCGCCGGCGAATCAGTTCCCTGACAACCAGGTACAAACCCTAGCTGCTACTTTCCACCTCAGCAAAACCGATATCGACAAGCTCGCGGCGAAATCGATCTTTTCCGCCAAGCCTTGTCTCAAGATCGCTGTCTACACTGGCCGGAGAGGCGCTATTTGCGGGGTTAACTCGGGGCGTCTGTTGGGGAAAGTGTCGGTGCCCTTGGAACTGGCGGGAACTCTATCTAGGGCTTGCGTTTTCCACAATGGCTGGATTTCGGTTGGGAAAGAAGCTAATAAGGGTTCCTCCGCTCAGTTTCACTTGCATGTCAAAGCGGAACCCGACCCGAGATTCGTTTTTCAGTTTGACGGCGAACCGGAATGTAGTCCTCAAGTTTTCCAGATCCGAGGAAGTAAACGGCAACCCGTTTTTACTTGCAAGTTCAGTTTTCGAAATAACGGTGACCGGAATCAAAGACCCAGGTTGGTTTTCACGCTTTTTTAATTAGTTATTTTTCAGCCTTTTTGTAAAGAATTCTACTAAGTTTGAAGTAAAACAGTACGGTAAAGCAAATTTAGAGTTAGCCAGGTTATGCCCTTTAATTGAAACTATTAAAATTTATTTTAATTTTAAGAAAAAGTTTTTTTTTTCATTTTGTTTTAGTTTAGTTTGTTTTTTCTTGTAGAGTAATGTATTTAGTTAAAATCGGATAGGTCGTTACAATTGGAGCCAAGTAGCTATCGGGGCTGGTTAAGCTCGTTTGGTAGCGGAAGGGAAAGGCCGGGAAAAGAACGTAAAGGATGGTCAATAACGGTCCACGATTTATCCGGGTCACCTGTAGCCGCCGCTTCAATGGTCACTCCCTTCGTGGCTTCACCAGGTTCGGATCGAGTCAGTCGTTCCAATCCCGGGTCTTGGCTTATTCTCCGTCCGGGAGATGGCACCTGGAAACCCTGGGGCCGTCTCGAGGCTTGGCGCGAACGTGGTTCTTCTGATGGACTTGGTTACCGTTTTGAACTCATCCCTGACATGAGCGCCGCTGCGGCTATTGTTCTAGCCGAATCGACACTGAGTTCGGGTAAAGGAGGGAAGTTTGTGATTGACCTAGGGGGCGTCGGCAGCAACAACACCGGCGGTTCCAACGGGCGGGTAACTCCGGGGACTGCGACGTCTCCGGCGTGTAGTCCGAGGAGCAGCGGGGACTTCGGGTACGGATTATGGCCGTTCTGCGCGTACAGAGGGTTCGTAATGTCGGCTCACGTGGAAGGGGAAGGCAAGTGTAGCAAGCCGTGCGTGGAAGTGAGTGTGCAGCACGTGAACTGTACGGAGGACGCTGCTGCTTTCGTTGCATTAGCTGCTGCCATTGATTTGAGCATGGATGCTTGCAGGCTCTTCTCTCACAGGTTAAGAAAAGAACTCTGTAATCACCAAGATTTACTTGGCTGATTGATTTCCCCCCATTTTCTATTTTTCCTGAGTGGATGAGTTTTAGGTTCCATTGCGGAAATCAAGGGGCTGTTTTAATTTTTCACCCTTTTTTTAATATTTTACAGCTAACAGAACGTCTTAAAATTCTGTACAGTTAAGTGACAGGCACGCTATGTTTTCACCTGTATGACAGGCTTGGTTTTTTTTTTTTTTTTTGGGACTTCATAGTCTATGGTCTTTTTAATGCTTGGAATAGGTTTTGTCAGATTTGGAAGGATTGATGAGATGTAACGCCATGGTTTTGTCGATTTCTGATTGTCTTTGTTTTATAGTTATCTTTTCTTTATTTAATCTCTTATTTTATATTTATGTTTGATAAACACAAAGGACTGATGTATAGGGATGGCAAATATTAAATTTGATTATATAAATATAATATAAAAATAATTTTTTAATTTTTTAAGTTTGAATAATATAAATTATTATTATATAAAATTTATATAAATATGAAGGATTAATATGTCAAAAACCTTTTAAATTATGTTGTTTTTCAGTACTCAACAAAATTATAGTACATGAATTTTACTTATGTCATATGCGGGATTGCAAAACTTAACATCGTTTTTTTTTTTATCTATAAAATTTAGACTTCTGATAATTATTGACATATAAACATTTAAAAATTTTATTTATTTATTTATTTTAAATCAAAACATTTTTTTAAAAAAGCTATCATGGCATTTTTAACATTTTAATAACATTATGCATCAAGTTTTTATTAATAAAATAGAAATATGTTATCAATTATTAATTTTTTCGATTAATATATAATGAAAGCAAATTTTTTATATTTAATTATAATTTTTTTTTTACTTTCAAATCGTAATTTTAACTAAATATAATTTGAATATTAATTGTACATTAACTTCAATATTAAATATCTTAAACATGCGAAATAGACACGCGTAGGGGGAGGGGGTGCGTGCACGTTGCTACTGCTTACTGGGTATTTTTGTTAGATTAGATCTGCAATGTGATTATCATTCGAAGAATTGTTTGATGGATGATAGCTGTAATCCGCTTTAATTAGTGGGCAGAAAGTCAGAAAATACTGGATTAGAGCATATGCTATTGCTAATGCATAAAAATCATAGTTTTGTGACGACTTAAATTTCTGTTTTTAGTGGCCATTTAATTATTGGACGGGACGATTAGCTGGCTTCCTAACAGTTCTTTTTAGCCTTAGCTAACAAAAGTCTCCAAATGGGTTCGAATTTTTTTTTTTTATTTTGAGTTTTTTTTTGAACGAAAGTGCCGTAAAGGGTAAGTGGTAGGGTCTGGATTTGGTGGCGGGTGCTTACAGATAGGGTACATTTGAATTTCTACCGTTAGCCAATGGGTGGTTTCAAAGGAAGGGGGACCAATTGCAATCCGTGACCTTTAACCTTCAGCTGCTAACTTCAAAAGGGGAGAGGGATGGGACATGAAAAAAGAGTCAGATAGGCATGTGGTACTTTGCTGGTAGTAGTATTAGTGTTTGCCGGGTTCTACAAAACAAAAATGGCTAAAATTTTTACGAACGGAAGGATTAGGATCACGTTCAAGTAACAAAAATGGCTAAACAAAATGTGGCGCCGCCAGACCCTAGGTTTTTGTTGATGACTCGAGAATTAGGTGTCACGTTCAAGTCTTCCCCCGAGCGTGAGTATAAAAAATATTCAGATTATATGATATAAAATTTTTAAAATTTTTTATTTACAAATAAATTTAATTTAATATGATTTATAGATTTAAATTATTATTTTTAAAAAATTAAATAAATAAATAAATAATAATTTAAAATTTAATTTATTTTAAATTAAATGAATTATTCGGTCATTAAATTTTTTTTTCCCCGTCGGAGGGTCGGAACTGTCACAGCTTTTATTGGAAAGTGAAGGGTGCTTTAAGATGGTGGGGGCTCGGGGGAAGATGGGGGGATTTGCCTCAGAGTATGCATCACACGCATATGACGTTCTAAATAGTTGTGGTACAATCGGAGATTTGGGACCACCCTCGCAGCGCCCACAGTCCCAGACCCCCCTTTCTTTGGCATATAGGGGGGAGTTGGGGCTCGTGCCATTTGGCCTTTGGGTCCTCACTCCTCAGTCCTCAACCCCAAATTAACTATGGTAAACTAAACTATACACGTGAAAGATATTCAAGATCTTGTGGTAGTCTTCTAGGTTAAATATCCATTTCATTTTGTAGTTAAGTTTGGTTTCTAATTTAGTATTTAAAAACAAAAATTATTAATTTAATATATAAATTTTTATTTGGTTAAATAAATAAATTTTTTAAATTAATATCATTAATTAAATTTTGATGTGATAATTAATAATTAATAAAAGTTTAATATGTGATAAAAATTGTGTCAATCCCGGGCCGAGCCGGAATTTTTTATTACAAAGGGCAGGCAAAGCCCGAAGGCTGCTATCCCAATAGGCCAGCGGGCGGAATGAGGAGAGGCCCCGGCAATCATACCACCGCTCCCTCTTGAGTAATGGGAAGCGGGCTAGTCCCCGAAAATGCCCGTTCCTTTGTCGTTGGGGCTAAAAATCTTCCTTGTTCGTTCCTAGGAACTCAGTAAAGTGACCAGTAAGTCAGCGGGCATTGAGGCAGGCAGTCAGTACATACAGTACAAGTGGGGACTCTTTTTTGAAACATAATGCCCTGATCTTAATGAGGTGCGGGGCTTTGCATCTGACATTCGTTGGGCTTCCCTCTTCGGGAGCCTGCGTCCCGGCGTTTTTGTGCAATAAACCCCTCCGGCCGAAGACTAGTGGTAGGTGGTCCTAGCAGCTGAGTCAATAGCTGGGGATTCGAGAACAGTAAGAAGAGTAACTGCTGATTCTCTAGCTGATTCCTCGTCAATTAACATTGCCTTCTGTAAGAGCTATTGATCATGTCTGATATTATTCTGTTTACAGGCAAGGAGCTTTCAACAAGCATGGTCCGAGAGGAAACAGACCAGCTTATAAATTTTTTTAATTTTTAAAAATTTTTAGGCTTTTTTTGTGATTATGTAAAAGTTTATTAAATAATGTTAATTATCACGTGAATATTTAATTAATAACATTAATTTAAAAATTTAACGCACTTAATTGAATAAAATTTTAAATATTAAATTAATAATTTTTTAAAATATTAAACTAAAAGTTAAATTAAAATATAAAATCTCTATCTCTATGTGTATTATTAAAACTGAGTCGGGACACATGCGCCATTGAAAATGGGAGTTAAAAGGAGATTTTGGGTTATGATATAAGGAATTGAGGAAAAATTATACCATGAGTCTTTTTCATTACGTTATTTATGATTTTTTTAATTAAATTTATTTATATCAGTTATATTTTTTACATCAGTATTTTTTTAATATCATACAAAAGTTTTCAAAATTATTTAATAAATAGTTGATGTTAAAAAAATAACTGAAATGGGTAAATTTAATTGGATAGAACTATTGATGACATGGTGAGAAAAGCTTAAAAAATACTGACATAAAAAATATAACTGACATAGATAAATTTAATTGGATGAGACTATAAATGACATAGTGAGAAGGGCTCATGATACAATTTTTCGAAACCTAGATACATCTTATAGTCCACAACTCAAACAGTCAACTTGAGACATAAACTTGTAAAAGAGCAGATATCTTATTTATATTTGTTATATTTACAAGCACTCAAATAAATGAACATATGAAAATTAATAAATGTTCATTTAAATATGAGAAAATACTAACCTTTTGAATCATTCTTGTTTATTTTTCATTTCTTCTTACCAACATTTAAAATATATATCAAATTTGCAAGTTAATCTTAATTTTTATCTTACAATTTTCAAAATCCCATCAATTCAATCAATAAAATTGCTGTTATTTGAATATTTAATTTTTTTAAATTGATATTTAACTCAATTAATTTATTTATCAATTGACATGTAGCAAATTTAAAGTAAAAACCTTCACATTTACTATTTTTTTCTATTTCAAATAAGCCTCATTTGTACAAAACAATTTTTTATAAAAAAGGGCTTCTATTAGTAAAAATTTTTTTTTGCATAATTGAATTTGAAGTTGGACATGATAATCGAGTTTATTTTTAATTAGATAAATGAGTTTAATTGAACGAGCTTCAGTAATTAAAATTTTATCTTAAATTAAACTTAAACTTTAAAATAAAATTCAATTGTATTTGAATAAATTTTAAAATATTAAATTTTAAGTTAAACTTAAATTTTTTAAAATTTAAACTCAACTTCGCAACAGTTTAAGGGCAAAAGATTCCAACTTTTGCGTTTTTTACGTGTCTCATTCAATACGCTGAAAAATTCAATCATGATCTTCTTTGGATCATCTACGATCCCAGTATTTCGTGTTCCCCGTTTAAACTATTGCTGTTTGCAAAAAATATACTTTAAAAATAAAAAATGAAAATCAATGGTGACACTTTGAGTTATAACGAGAAGATCGGTCACTCTCACAAGAACAAATCTTTAGCTTTTAACGAAGAAAGTTACTTTGTTTTTATGGATCATGAAGACAAGGTGCCGTTTTTGTGTGCGTGCCAAGTGTTTGTTATTACGTCTCTGTAAGTTAGAGCTCTTAGCTTCAATACCCAGATTTTAAAAAATGGAAAAAAAAATGTGTAACTTGGGATCCCAAAGTTCAGAGATTTTGAAGATTCTTATAGTAAAAGCAAAAAGCTTTGTTACTTTGGGAGCGATGCTTTTGGGAAGCTAGTTGCATGATCTGATTTACTTTGCTTCAAGAAAAGAGAACAACTTCAAATTGGTTAATTGAATAATACATATTTTCTCCACATGCAGAAATTTATAAAATTGTCTAATATTCAATTTGTCTTATTTTTAAAAAAAACTTTACTACTAATTAACATGCTATTTAGCTTTAACTAATGGAATATTTTTGCTTTCTTGGAGCTAATATCTAAGCTAAGGTTTCCATTAGTTCTCGTTGAAATGCTTCAACAACTTTATCCCTAATAAACACATAAGAGTGGGTGGGGGTCTCGGGCTTGATGGTTTAGGTCCAATTTCCGCTTTTGTTGTTCGTTCTGAAATTTAAGATTGTTGCTTAATAGTTAGATCCTGATCCATGGCCTGATTTTGTCTTCGTTGATGAGAAGGTAGGACGGGCAAGGAGAGTGCGAGATTCATAATCTCTACCTTTCTGCTGTTTTGATATTTTTTTTCTTCTTTTAAATATTACATTTAATATTAATGTTCAACGCATATTTAAATACGAAAATTAAGATATAATTCTTTAAAAATATAGAAAATTTTTAATAAAATTAAACATTCTCTGATTCTCACACTTAATCTGAATCCAAGTTCCCTTGCTCTACCTAAGTCGAAGTGGCAAAACCAAGAAAGAAACACACCAGTGGATTTCAGATATAACAGTTCAACTTCAGGGTGCCTGTGGTAGTCACCATGCCTCCAACGCGATGACCTTCCAAGGCAAAAAGTAGGTGGATTTCCCCTCTGACTGAAGGGCTGGGAGTCTGGTGGTTCACTGGACCCCAATGAGGGGAGGTGGTTACCTCCATTTTTATATTTTTAAATTATTTTATTTTAA
>JBBYHO010000015.1:19157585-19167636 GCA_038382025.1 Adansonia gregorii | reverse complement strand
CTTTTCCTTTTGGCAATGGCTTCCTCCTCAGACATTGAACTTTGCACAAACACAATAGACGCCAACATTTTATCTCTTTCAATTTAGAAGAAACCAGACAAATCCACTCAAAATTTAGAATTTTCCCAAGAAATTAACAAAGATCAACATTGGAATCAAGATTATACTGATACATAAGCCAGCTAATATGCAAAAAATAGATAAAAATAATTAAAAAAAACTTGACGGAAACTTAAAAACCATAATGCAGGTAAAAGAAAAAGGTAGGAAGAAAAGATACCCTCTTGAAAAGGAAGATCTGTACAGAAAAATGTAAACTTGAAGAAGAAAAACAGGACCCTTCTTGTAACCTGGATTCTTGGATTCACATATATCAAAGGGAGTGTCTACTTTCACCACCACAAGCAGCAGCAACGGTAATATAATGAAATGGTAAGATTAGAAGGGTGTGGTGGACAAAATGGATTAGCCACAAAAACCAGAAGCAAAAGTTATGTTACTCGAATCCACGTGCGAGTGTTTGTTCAACACAGACATTTACAGTTTAAAGGATATGAAATGAGAGAAAGAGAGAGAGAGAGAGAGAGAGAGAGAGCTGAGAAGTGAATGAGAGAAGAACACACACTGAAACACTAAGAAATGTCAGCATTTATAATTCACTTGGCAAACAACTTGATGGCAATTGTTTTATTCATTGTCTTCATTTCATGTGCGAGGAGTTCATGACAAGTATATGTATTACAAATCTAATTTATGATTTTTAGACGATTCGTTTCTAAATTTTTCTGCCAAGAATACATGGCTCCAAATTTATCGATGTTGTTTTTCATGGTGCCAGAGTCTCACATTCCCAAATCCCTATCAGGGGCATGTTCTCAATAGGAAACATCACTGTTGGTATTAGCATTCTTGAAGGAAAACAATATTCCCATTAATTTTATTACTATTTGCTATTTGGCTTTTTTTCAATCTTTGGGATTATCCCTTACCAGCTCTAAGTTTTACTACCATGGCCGAAAAAAAATTACTACTCTATCAATCTGAAAGGTTAAGTCGTTTTACACTTTCATTTTGACTTTTCAATTTCAATGAACAAGTGAATGAAAAATATGTACTTGAAGGGTTCTTGAAATAACATATTTTTGTGTTTACGTTCGAATATATGTTAAACACAAATATTTCAAAAAAGATAGAGCGGCGGAACAATGTTCTTTTTCGAAAAGGAACGTAATGTTGAAACTTGGTTCTTTCTCAAACTTCATTTAATTGCTCCAATTTGCAGCTTTCTTCAAGGGCTGAGAATCTGAGACAGATTTTCCTTAAAATTACATCTTTATAATTATAATCTTCTTTGCATTTGCTGAGCTATACTAAACTGTTGGATATTGGTTTTTTAGCAACTTTTAACATCAAAAGTCATAATACACTGCTTGTCCAAAGTAAATTTCGCATTTTAAGTTTAATAATTTAACTTTAAAATGATTATTACTCATTCAATTAACAAAAACGTTTAAAAAAGTCTGAAGTTCAAATTTATTTTTCTTGATTTGCCTGACCATAAACCAAATGTACCAACAAGCAAAGGTGGATTTCAGACTTATCGTACTAAATTTTCTTTTGCATTGCTTGCCTGTCTCCACTGTCCCTTGAAGATTAATATATATATATATATATATATTTAAGCCCATGCTTCCAGGGAAAAAGAACATGCAAAACAGGTGTGCCCTTTTCAACTGAGACTCTGAAATCTTCTTCGCTAATAACAGGTAGCCTGTGTTAAATGAATATGTGTATCATAAGAATATATTTATTTTTTAAAATATTTTTTATATATTTGTAAGATGATATTTTTTTATTTATATTTGAACGTGTATGTTAATTTTTTTAAAATACTTCTTTTATATTTAAAAGATAATATTTTTATGTTTATGTTTATTTAAATATTAAATATAAATATTTTTAAAAAAATTAAAAATTCTACTAATACTAACAAATTCAATCCACCTGTTAAATTCCTTAGTAGCAAAGAAGCTGTTTCCTTCTGATTTAGACTGACGAAAAAGATAAAGCCTTATGGCTTTTACCAGTAAATCAAAACATCGTAATCTGTTCATATATCATACCGTGAGCATGTGGGGATGCGATATTTGGTGGGAAATGTATTACGGCTTGAGTGGTGGTGTCAGCCTGGCATTCAAGCTCTTAAACGTCTGGTTTTTTTTTTTTTTTTAGAAAAATTGATGATCAAACTTTTTAATTATATTAAGATTAAAATAACGATGCAACGTAATATTATAATTATTTTTTGATAATTTTAAAATTTTTTATTAATATAATTATTAATATTTTATTATAATTAATTATAATAATATTAATTATGTTCTTAATTGCAATACACATGACACAACTAAAAATAATCTCATTCTAAATCAACGATCATACTGTCAGGTTGCAGCTTAGGTATTGTCACCAACCACCTCTAATCGCAAGAGTCTAAAATTTTGGTGATGGACATATTTCCATCGCATTGCATTTACCGTGCAAGCATAATATATATATATATTATTAAGATTAATTACGTTAAATAGCAATAATTAAAAAAATAATAAAATACTTTCAAACCATGACGCTATTGGATAAGGAAGGGGGGAAGCAGAGAGGCTTGATGATGAGTCCCTTCATTAAGTCCCTCTGCAATAATATATATATATATATATATATATATTTTCAGGCCCTTATTCAATGCTGCATTTAATTTTTGTTTTTTTATAAGAACGAAACAAACAGTTCACCTGCAGCTCTTACCATTTTTCATACAATAATTTTTTAATTTTAAAACAAGAAAATCGGTTTCTCTACAATATAAGATACAACAATGGCAGTTCAATTATTTAAGTGAGATCAGCTTAAGAGAGAAACCATGACACGTATCTTGGATGAAGACTATTTTGATCCATCTTTAAAACTTCAATTTCGTATTGACAATCCTTTATACCATAATTAGCATTATTATTTTTTTCAGAGATAATGATAAAAATAGTACCTGAATAACAATTGGGGCTTGGAATAACTTTGAAAATGAGTAAAGTAATTCACGAATTAATAAATTGTTATTGTTAATAAATTTAATATTTAAATTAAGATTAAATCAAATGTAATGAATCTGTTTTCATCTAACAAAAAAAATATATATTTGAAAAAAATAATAATAATAATGACAATGAAGATAATCTCTGCATGAAAGAAAATATATTATGAAACGACTTTACATGGTACAACCCATATGTCTGTCATGCAAGTATATAGAATTGAAAGTCATTTGAAACATTGTTTTAATTTATTTTTTAGTTTCAATCAAGGATTGAAAATCAGTTTCCCACACTTGCATTTCCAATTCATGGGCTTGTAGTTGGAGATGTCGTCGCCTTTACCAGAGTAACCAATCGAGAACATTGTAGCTGAGGAATGGCGGCTTCTAATTCTTTTTCTTCTTCTGATGTTCCGCAGGGATTTGGTTGTAACAGGAACTTGAAATGCCTCACAGTGAGAGCAGGAACTGCAAATTTTCTCACACCTTGGTGGCCTTGATCCAATCACACTTCTCATCATCACCCGTGTCTTCTTCTCATCTTCGATTATTCCTTTCTGTTTCATACAACATATCATTGAATTCTGTCACACTTTCTAATTGGATGTTAAAAAAAAAAAAAGAAGTAAAGATTTTATACATTGAAATAAAATGGAATTATATGATTCCTGAATCCCGAATAAAACCTGGGCAGTTTCAAGTAACCTGGAAAGAGACCTTCCTGGAAAAACATGAAAGCGAGCGAAGATGATGATCATGATTTGAAGTCAAGGATTCGAATTTAGACAAAGAAGAAAGAAACATTTTTACCATCTGCACCTATGAATCAAACTTGGGCAAAGCTTGAAACCAGGAGAACCATCAAGGAAAAAACTAGATGTCTAGTTTTGTGGCAACAAACATAATCTGGAGAGCTGCTGCTGCTGCACATTTTGTCCAAAGAGAGAAGGGTTTTCGAAGGGGGGGGTTGGGGGGAGATCAAAAAAAGACGAGAGATAGAGAGCAGTAAATTCAAATAGGAGAAATGCAGGGAAATTAAAAATGGTTTGGCAGTGCAGTAGAAGGTTGTAACTGAATCTGAATTTGTGAAAAGTGTTGATTCCCAAGGAGAGTTTTTTTTTTCAGTATGAATCAAGGATTGCAATGAGGCTAAAAGCGAATGGGGGAGGATCTCTGGACCTGAACTGGAAAGGGAAGGATCTCAGCCTCGTGTTATAAGCCATCAAAAAACCAGGAGTCCAAGATACCTTCTTTACCATATGAAGGAAAAAAGGCCAAAAAAAAAAGGTATATGAAATAGAAATGAAAAAAAAAAAATGTAGTAGCAGAAGTAGAAAAGCAAAATACTAACAAAAAGGATCACACACAAATACCGAAAGACATGGGGATTCCCTATTCTTATTCCTTCCCCATTTCTCCTTTCAATCTATCCCCTCGCACCAAATTTACGTAGTGCTTGTTTGGTTATGCGTTTTGGCTCGTGGACAGATTTGATGACTCGTATGTCGTGACCACTTCCACTCCAATACGTCAAGTACCTCTCCTCTCTCCTTTAATAAACTCAAAAATGTATCTATCCTTTTCTTTTCTCATTTTTGTTTTTACCATTCCTCTCTTTTCTTTTATTATTATTTATCTAAACATAGTGTCAAAGTAACGATAGACTATGGAGTTTGCTTTGATAATATACTCTTTTACGCTAGGAACAAAAAATTTCTGGGTTGGTCGGAGACTTAAATATTTTACCTGCAAATCTTTCGCACGCTGTTGGGAATGGGAATCCTGTCCTTAATATAGATAACACTGTATATGCTCACACTAATAACCTACTTAAGCGGCCAATTACAGCACAGATCCCCGGTGCTCCAACACGTTTTAAGATTTCAAGAGGGATTTAAACAGGGACTGCGATGCAGTATAACGACTATTTGATATCATGGCTCCCTTCGTCTATCGTATTTATTATAATGAGATGTGAATGATTAGCTATTCATAAAATCTTATAATTCGCGGATTGCAGAGAATCGAGAATATTTTCTAATCACGTTGAAGTTTCATGTAATGATCCGGATTCGGACATCTCCCTCGGATCGCCATATATGATAAGATTTTGCCGTTGTTCCTGCGTAGACTTACATCAAAGATATTATTCTCTTTTGACACCCGCAGATCCCGTCAAGCTTTGTCATCCATAGAAGTTTCTCTCTCAATTCAAACTAAGGACGCATGACTAAACCTTGTGAGCACTTGCTAGGCGACAGCCAAATCCAAGTAGTAATGTAAAGGAGATGTCTGAATCCCACCACTACATTCCACTACTTAATTTACTCTTGAATTCTGTCCTGACGCTTTCTCCATTATTGATTACAGTTAAAATATAGTTAGTATCATACTGATTGACGTATTATTTTTGCTTTGATATAAGTAAATATAAGTGCCATTGTATTTTAGTATACTGTTTCGGATTTATAGGATTTTGAACATTTTTAATTTATAAATATATATATATATGTAATATCTTCAAACATGAAATGAATAAGATTAAATCAATTTCATGAAATGAGTAAGGCTGAAGTTTTTACTAACTGTCAATTTTACGAGTAATTTTGTTTAATATTCATTAAATTTACAAGTAATTATATTAAATTTATCAAATTTAGGATCAATATTAGTCTATGTAGCAGCTGGTACAACTCTTTTCAATCGGTACAACCAAAACAGATCGTTACCTACCAGTATGACCAGTACAAGCTGGTATCAGAACTCGAACGATATCAAAAACTACCGATACCAGTTTAATTAAAAATTGGTACAGACCAGCTGGTACAGCCGATATCAATATCGTACTGACAATCATGGTTAGAACACCACCATCACGGCATTACAGCAGCAGAAGTAGCAAGAATGCCCGGAGATTGGACCAAAACCCAGCTGCAACATAAATAAACCAACACAACCGACAAGACGTCAAGATAATCTAAATTCTCGACTAACTCTATAAACCTGGAACATACGTGAGTTGCTTGTTGTCGAGCTGTTAGCTCTTACAATATTTGGACGATGCTGTCCTGTCATCTTATATCTGACTGAAGAAAAGCAGGTTGAGCCGCTGATGTAAGTAATGTTTACAAGACGTGTATATAGGGACAGCTACGCTTATTAAATACCTATATATATATATATATATTTGCCAACGCATAAATTTACATTGAAATGCTCTAAATACCTTCCTTGATGCTTTTGATAACGACATATGATATTCCACCTTCTGCTGCTCTGTGTTAATGGCCGACAGTTGGCAATATGCATATGGGAATAAACAACAAATCCGGACCTCTTACAACAGAAAATTGTCGATCATGTGTTGGATTACATCAGCTCCATCAGAATTAATCCAGTGGCTTTTAACCTGCGAAACGATAAGGTGAGAATATAGTATCACTTAGTTACGCAACAGCAATCCAAAATATTTGGATGGTAGAGAGAAAAAGTGAAAAGGTTTGGAAAGCATTAAGCTCATCCAAATCTACTGGCCCTCGAATTATGTTGCCCCAGCTCTTTATGAAGTACCCAACACAATCAGATATGAGTAGAGGAATATGACTCTACAAAGACCCTCTAAATACATAGAAAATTTAGAAAAATTAAACATACCCATATCCGACACTAACATCCGAGTCCGAGTAACATAGCCCCCAAGACAATAAGTTTGTAAAGAATAACTTGCCTGAATGGTAGTATGCGCAAGAAGCCTTTGTGTGCTTCCTTTGAAATAAACGTCAACCCGTTCCCAGCTGAGTTTTGTTAAACCTTTGATCATTTCCTCTGTAACATTGACAAAAATGAGTGAAACTGAGCCCACCGGGTAATAACTAGTTATTCAACCAGTATCATCAGCTTATAGCTTTAAGTATGTAATGGATGAGTGATTTTGCTACTTGCAACAACAAGTAAAATGCCATGTTGAGAAAATTAAAAGTAGCTCCTTGCCAATAGTTTAATTGTAAAAGGTAGATCAGAACTGCACCTAAAATTGCATCCCCCTCTTCCATTGACAAAATGTTTGTCTGCCCAATAAATCAAGGGAAAAGAAATACATATGTTTGGCGACTTAGCAAATTATTGGCGATCGACTACATAGATAATTTAATCATTGTCAATGACCTTCAAAAGAATCACTTTCACCATTTAATCATCTCCAACTCCTCTCCAGACCTTTGGATTTTACTATTGAAAATTGAATGATAATATCATGATTAAATTTTCTAATTCAAAAATAATAGAGCCTGATACATTGAAGGAAAACATTAACCACCTCAAGATAAAAGTTCTTTGAATCCAATTGTATATTGACTTAATGCCATCTTCGCTACTCCATATATATCGCTGAGTGAAACCAGGAAAAAGAATGCTGTTTTTATGATGTTGTTCAATCTCTTTACATCTACTAGAGCTCTCCATAATTACTAAGAAAATAATACGAACAACTTCCAGTGAAGTAAAAGAAGCCAGCAAGCCAAAATAAAAAAGGGATTTTGCTAGAAAGTGATTTGACTTCTAATTTTTTAAAAATAAATTAAGAAGCAAACCTTCCATGCTTATCTTCTCATTTCCTTTGATTTTGGCCTCAGAAGGTACTTCATCAAGGGTAGCTGTTTTTGCTGTCTCCACATTTATGATGTGCGGGTATTTGTCACCTCTTGGAAGATGTTTAATCTGAGAGGGAGAGAACTTAGCGTTGGCATTAGTTCATAGCAGGTAATACAGTTAAAAGCCTCCAAGAATATACTTGATGGTTTACCTTTGGAAGCTCATTTCGTCGCCGTAAGGAAGAAGTACTCCAACCAACAATATCTAAGAAGGGTGTCAATTCTTAAACAATCAGAACAGTTTGAATGTGGAATAAGTCTTGTCCTAGAGCCTAAAACAGTCAGATCCACTACTAAAACTTCCTTGAAGTATTAGTGTTGCAGAGAGAGCTTAACCACAGAATTAACTGATATAGTAAAAGGATACGGTCGAAACTTGCATTTGCATACAAAACACGACGCCTGAAGGACTGCAGAGCAGATCTGAAGGTTAAAGAAAAGATACGACTATAAGCCTGTAATTTATCATATGCTCTCTCACATGCTTTAAACTAGCCTAGGAATTTTATGAAAACTCACATAAATTTAAGATCTTCACAATCACTGACCATCCGGAGAAGAAGTGGTGGTTTTCCATTCTTTCCATCAGTCAAAAACAAATGTTTTCCAGTTCTACCAAGCAACCATGATGTGCGAGCAGCAAATTTTTCCAGTGCACGTGAGCCACAGAACAATGGGACCTGAACAATGCAAAGCCACCAAAAGGAAAATATTACCGACCTCTAATACAAAAGCAAGTGCAAACATATACCCAAAGGTCGAAGACCTTCACAATTCATTGTCCAAAGTCTCATCACTCAATAGCATTTTCACGGATGCAAGCACAAAAGATGAATTAGCAGTCGCAATCAGAACTTATTTGAAGACTTCATTTAACTTTAAAAAACATGTACTTCATCATCAAATAACGTGCAAAAGAAAACTATCTGATGGTTTTCAAAGCAACTAATAATCACATATAAAGAAGCTGGTGAATGAACTACCTGTTTATGCCACCGAGAACCGAGGTGTGGACTTGCAAATGTAATGAAATTCATGGGCTCTAGTCCAGCAATTTTGCCTTTGCATTGCCCCTCGGGGCATGAATCTCCCAAATGATCAGTTCCACCATCTCCATTTGTTTGAGAAATTTCTCGAGTGAGATCTTGTTCATAAAGCCGTGCAATTGCATACCTTGCTATAAGGCCGCCTAATGAATGACCAACAAAAGAGATCTTCTGAACACTCCGGTGACGGCTTATGACATATTTAACCTGAAAAAGATACAAACAGCATTCTCCTATTGGCATGGCAACCTCAAATCCGAATTAATAGTAATGGTCAAAAGGGAAGTACTGACAATATCACACTAAAGAACAATACCTATATTTTAACTATAGACAGCAGATTGCAAAACTGGAAAATAATCTGAGTTGCAATCATGGATAATAGAAAGATAGTTTTTGAACATAAAAAAGAAATTCATAGCAAACTTACCTCCTCTGCTAATCTGTCGCCCATTACATCCACACCATCAAATGTCAACATTGAGTAATTGCGCTCACTGCCTGCATTGCACATTAAGTGATTAAACATTCAATAATTATTTCACCATGAAATCCATCAACAATATCATTATCACCAATATTTATTTAGTGGATGGTCTCGCTCTCAGTTCCCTAATTAGGATTGTCATCATCCAACAAAATCTTAAATATGAAAATAACAAGATTTAATGAATAAACAATTTGTAAAATTTGAATCTTCTGGATGAGTCATTAGTGAGATTTATCTACTAAAAATATACTGATAGATCTAAAGTCAAACCCTAGGTTAACTTAATTCAAATTTACATTGGAGTTGGCAAACTACTTATGAAGGTGTATTGGAGAAGAATCATGAAACAGAGCAAAAAAATAATTTTTTAAGAAGAAAAAAGTGATAAAAATAATTAACCTGAAATTATTTACTATCTAGCATAATCACAAATTAATACAAAAAGAAAGTAGTATCGGAGAACTCACAATGAACAATAACATTTTCCGGATACTTTTTCAAAAACTGCTTTGCTGCAAATCTCCAATTCTGAGCGCTTCACATATATCAATTCAAAATCAATCAAGCAGCTTCAAACATATAAATAATAGTAATAAAAACGATTAACCGAGATTAACCTTCCAATGATGCCATTAACCATGATAACAAGATGAGTAGGATTGTTACGCTCTCCCGGAAACTGAACTTCCATATCGACACCTCCGTTCTTGTCGGATTCCATTCTCAAGCATCCTAATCCCGCCAAACTCAATGATCTTCTCTTCTTCTTCTTCTTCAT
>JBBYHO010000015.1:19127189-19138287 GCA_038382025.1 Adansonia gregorii | reverse complement strand
CAATTCTCTGCAAAACTTGAGCAGTCCTGTATCCAAGGTTGCTTTGCGCGACGGCACTCGAGGCATCATCACTCTTGTATTGCTCCTCTCTTGGATCCAGTAAATTTTGTCACCTTCATTCTTGGCTTGCTCTTCCTATAAATTTAATGAATCCTCAATTTGGTTTTTCCTTCTCTCTATCTTATTTATTTTTCTTTCTCTCTATCTTCTTCATAAATAAGATCCTCAACTTCTTGTTTACTCGTTATCGTTTGGAAAATTTCAGTGCCTCCCTTATCATAAGTGTTACTAACATGGTTCACCAACCAGATTCGGGGGGCAAGCATGGCACATATCTGAAGAACATGCTTTACCTTCAATCCTTTATGCCTCTGGTATCTGCTAGTTGATTGCTTTAGCATGGTTAACTCCTGAATTTTATTTCCTTAAGTTATCCGAAGCAAAGAGCCCAGTTGAATCAAGAATCAGACGAAAATACTTTGTGTTGAATGTGATAAACAGAAAGAAAGCCCTTAGTTCGTTTTAACTAAACATTTGCTTTAAGCAACTCCAACTTTGAAAGATAACAGGTTTCGAGCTATTACTTTCTTTTTATTGACAAAAATGTGGGTTCATTTGCATAGGGTTTAACAAAGATTGAGCTACAAAGCTAGAATGAAAGACACGGGAAGAGGCACGACACGTTTCTCTATGGGCTATAGTGAAGAGAACAAGGAGAAAGAAACCCTAGTTAACCCTTTTATTTGTCTAAGAAGTCCTCCCAAGAATTAGATATTTAACTTTGCACAAGCACAAACTGACACCAATATTTATCTCTTTTTAACCTAAGAATCAGACAAATCCCTTCAAATTTGACATTTTGCTCAAGAAATTAACAGAAAAAACAGCATAGAATTAAAAAGACATTGATATTAAAAAAAAAATCCTGACTGAAGCTCATGAACCACATTGCAGGTCACAGAAAATGGTGGGTGAAGAAGAAAAGAGTAGATACCCTCTTGAATAGGCATTGATAAGGAAAAAGAAAAACAGTAAAAAAAATGACTTGATAAGGAAAAACATAACCCCTTTTGTAACCTAGAATCTTGGATTTACGAATATCCATGGGGGTGTGTACTTTCACATGCAGCGGCAGCAGCAGCAGTAATATTTCTGGAGGAAATCTTTCTCCAAGAAAATGGTAATATCAGGAGGGCATGGCGGACACAATGGAATAGCCATAAAAATGAAAAATGAAATGAAACATAACAAAACAAAACAACGTGGGGGGTTTTATCTTTTTGAATAAAGGGAAAGCGAGAGAGAAAGAGAGCTGAGAAGTGAATGTGAGAAAAACCAGTAAAACAGAAAAAAAAAATGTCAGCCAACAATTGTTTGATTCATTGGCTTCATGTTTGGGTTTCATGAATCATGATTTGTATATCATGTCTAATTTATGGTTTTTTAAACATGACTGAAAATCCTTTTCTTCCAAAGAAAACTTAGTAAAATGGAAATAGAGAGAACAAAATACAAATGCATGCAATATTATATTAGTTCTTCCTCGAAATCCATGACTGAATTTTTGCAGGTTGCAGCTTTCTCAAAGAGCAGAGACATTGGTTTTCCTCTAAAAGATTCCATCCTTAGATTTTAATCTTCCGAAGTGCGACTTAAGGTTTGTTTTTATGGCTTTACTTTTGTCATTTGCTTGGCTAAAACCTTTGGGATGTGGGTTCTTAGCAACTTTTGCATATAAACTCCTAATACATATTTCTGCATAGTAAATTTCACATGTAAGCTTAATAATTTTACCTTGAAATGATTATTACCTCATTCAATAAAAAGTTACAGATTGAAGTTCAAACTTTTTTTTTTCTTTTCAATCAATGGCCCAAACCAAAAGTACCAAAAGAGAAAAAAACGGTGGATTTCACTCTTATCATGGTAAAAATTTTATTTGCAGTGGTGGCCTCTCAGATATGTCCATTGAAGATATAATATTAGAATTTAGAGCTCAAGCTTCCAGCGAAAAGGACATGCAACAAACAGGGTGCTGCCCCCCTTTTTCAGTTTTCAACTTGAAACCCTGAAATCTCCATTGCTAACCACTGGCGGCTACTGCCATGTACCACAATCCCACCAGAATCAAAAAAGTTAAAAAAAGAAACTTTTAACAAAATTTAATCTTTACCTCTCAAGGTTTTACCATTGCATGCATAAAACGTTAACAATTCAATCTCATATTAGCAAATTAGCTGTTTTTTCTCTATCTTTTCAAACCAGGGTTAATCAACTACATTTTTTTTTTTTTGAATTTGTTCATGCAAATTATTTTGAAGATTGATTGAATGACAATATGATATTACATTTGGTGGTACATTGATTGGGCTTGTCGGCCGTCAGTTGGTGTTCAAGCTCATCCATTAAACATCTTTCTTTTTTTTTCCCATTTTGATTACAAGATTTTGTAATAACGTCATGTTCCAGCTCAAGTATTGTCACCTTAACAAGCAATAAAGCAGAAAGAAAGGGCAAAGATTGAAAAAGAGAAAAGGCGTTAACCCCACAGAGCATAAATAAATAAAAGAAGATCCCATCGCATCCATCCACGGTGGATAGCAGCTCTGCAACACCTAATGAATGAAGATGATGAGTCCTTCACTTCATCAGTCTCTCTGCAATCTTTTTCCAGGCCCATATTCAATGCTGCATTTAATGTTTTTCTAATCTCTTTGACATGAAAGGAACAGACAAACAATCCACCAAATTCCTTACAATTTTCCATGCATTTTTCTTTAAGAAAAAAATTGTTATTTTAAAATAAGATTCAACAGCGCCAGTTCAATTATTTAAGTGAGATCAGCTTCAGATAAAAGCATGGTCCATATCTGGGAATGGAACTCTTTATCTTTAAAAAAAAATTTTTTTTTCCATGTTGCAGCCATTTTTTCGTCAGCAAATAATAGCCTCAGGGGGTTAGACGAAAGATTGAAGGAAAGATATATATATATATATATATATGTATTCTTCTTCATATATCTGACAACACCTTTGTCATCAACTTTAATTATTTATCATTGTTCGGTTTTCATGGCTTAAAGAGAAAACAGAAAGGAAATAATGAGATCATGAAGTAAAACGTTACGTATTTATTCCTTCGAGGTGGGCTGTCTAAAATGCAACAGCCAGAATAGGTTCTCAGATTAAATTCTGTGTGGAGTGCGGTGCATGAATCTAGTAAGATACGAAAGCACCCATCTTTATCTCTTTTAAATTACCCATGTCGTCACTTGTCATCAAAATTGACAAATCTCTGATCTCACCCCCCCTTCAAAAATATTCGAGAGAACGTAAATTTTTACTGACAATAAAGATTTATTAACCGTCTCGAGATAAGGATATATCTTAATCTGTTGCCGTTTAACAGCAACCAAAGAAAACAAATAGTAATGGAAGATGCCATGCTCAATTAGGACAAAGGGTACACAATCTTTGCAGAGAGTGGGGTAAACATTTCATAAAATAAAGAGCAAAAAAATGTTACAGTCAACCTCAAAGTAGGAAAATGTAGAAGCGCTTTACATTTGCAACCCATGTCTTCTCATTCTCTCTACCATGCAAAAGAGGAGAGTGAAGACGAACAAAGGTAGTAGAATTGGAAGCCATTTTAATTTATCCACAGTTGAAAAAGGAGGGTGCTTTGACACTGAAACAATGGTTATTCTTAAACTTGAATCAAGGATTGAAAACCAGGTTTCCACACTTGCACTTCCAACTCATGGGCTTGTAGTTGGCGATGTCGTCGCTTCTAGAGTAAGCAAGTGAGAAGGATGCGGCTGAGAATTGTCGGGTTCTGGGGTTTTGGGATTGTGTTGTGACAGGAACTTGAATTGCCTCGCAGTTGGGGCAGGAACTGCACCTTCTCTCACACCTTGGTGGCCTTGACCCTATCAGACTTCTCACAACAAATGGCTTCTCCTCTTCAATTCCTTTCTGTTCATATAGAACATTATTGAATTCTGTCATATTTTCTGATTCGATGTTATAAGAAAGAAGCAAGAACAGAAATGGAGTTATGATCCTGATACCTGAGCAACGTCGAGCAACCTAGAAAGAGACCTTCCTGGAATACATAAAAGCGAGTGAAGATCAGGTCAATGTTTAGAATTGGAGATAGTGTTTTTTTCTTGAAATTTAGACAAGAAAAAAAAAACTTGGTTACCTTCTGCAGCCATGAATCTAACTTGGGTCAAGCTTGAAACCAAGAGAAACAGCAAGGAAACAATAAGATGTATATTTCTGTGGCAGCAAACATAAAAGCGAGAACTGCTCATTTTTTTTCTCAAAGAGGGAAGGGTGAAAGTTCAAAACCTTAAAAGATGAGAGATAATGGGGGGAAGGATATTAGAGCAGTAAATTAATAGGGACCAAACGCAGGGAAATTAAATATGGTCGGCAGTGCAGAAGAAGGTAACTGAATCCGAATTTCTGTGAAGTGTCGACGAGGAGAGAGTTTTGCAGAACTTGAATGCCACCTCCTCAATGCCAAGGAAAAAAAAAATGATAAGTCCGTTTTAACCTTGTAAAATCTCTGAGAGTCTGAATCAAGGATGGTGGAACGTGGAAGGCAAAAAGAGCAGTGCAACGAAGCTTAAAAAGGCAAACGGGCCAGGACCTCTGCCTCGTTTCATGAGCCTCCAAAAAACCCAAGGTACCACCTTGAACCCCACCCCCCAAACTGAAAACAACAGTAGTAGCAGGGAAGGTAGAAAAAAGCAGAAAGAATGGACAGCAAAGCCAGCCAGCCAAAGGAAAAGAGCGAAAATTAAAACAAAAACCGCAATCAAAAAAGATCATACAAATACCAAATGATAGAGAGTTTTCTTCAAAAAGAGGGTTTATCATTTATGTAATGTCAAAGATGGGAATGAATGAGGTTATTGGGATCTCCTTTTCCTATTCCTTTTCCTTCCCCCATTTCTTATTTCCAGTTTGTCACCCCCACGTTTACGTTCCTTTCGAGGGCTTTTGGGCTTTGGCTCGTGAGTTTTGACCAGTTTCCACTCCAACACGCCAAATCCTCTCTCTCTCTCTCTCTCTCTCTCGCTCGGTATAACTTGGGAATCGAATATACGAATAGTATATGTGTTAACTATTTTCCCAAGGAGGATATTATTTTTGTGCTGGTAATAGTAATGGTATGTAAGAGAATAGACTATGGAGATTGCTTCAAAATATTTTAGCCGCAACCGCAAACAAAGCTCGCGCACGCTCTTGGGAATGAAATGACCCTGTCGGTCCTTAACCCACAACACTCTAAATCTACTCTGCAATCCTACCTGCTTATGGTGGGTCAGTCAACAAGTTTAGTTAAGTAATTTCGATGTTGTCATTAAGAAATTCAGCCACGTATCCAGAAATCATAATTTTTTTCTCCTTTTTCCTTGAGATATACGTTTATGAGATTTTAAAAAAAGAAAGCATCAGTTAAGTATCTGCTTATTATACATAAATTACCAGAAGGGGCAATTTCTTTAATAATTGTTGGGGATTGTACGGACGAGAGCCCAGAAAATTCCAATTGCGTTTCGAATTTCGTTGCTTATTTATTTATTCGCTTTTGAATTTTGATACTGATACCATCTCCATTATTTGATTACAGTGCTACACCAGCATTGCGGCCTACGGGCAGCAGTACAAGAATGGCAGGAGATTGGGCCAAAGTCAAGCTGAAACGAGAAATTCCAACACAAGAAACATAAAGTGAGCTGGGCTGGGACCGGCAACACGCCACGCATAATAATCTAAATTCTACTAAAATTCTAGATCACCCAACAACAATCCAACGCCAACATACGTGGAGTTGCTTGCTGCCCAGCTTTCGGCTGCTACAGTCTTTGTCAACGTTATCTTACGTACCTAATCGATATAAATATAATTAATTTTTTTAAAAAATATATATATTTTTAAATATATTAAAATAAAAATATTTAAAAAAGAAAAAATTCTAAACACGTAGATCTTTGCCGCAATGCTGTCTTGTTCTTTTTGACTGAAAGTGAAGCAGGTTTTGAACAGCTGAACTAAGTAATAATATTTCCAGCACCGGGTGCACACTAGGAGCAAGTAATCCATCTTTACATCATAAGTAGGTCACCTACGATTATTAAATGCTATATATAAATTTACATGCAAATGTTCTAATACCTACCTTTCGTGCTTTTGATAATGACATATGTTGTGCCACCTTCTGCCCGGTGTTAATGTTAAAAGCCAACCACGATTTGAAACCCATCAATGCCATTGGACCAAAAAGCCATCGGCAATTTACATATAGTAATAAACAACAAATGGGCACCTTTTACAATAGAAAATTGTCAATCATGTGTTGGACTACGTCAGCTCCATCAGAATTAGCCCAATAGTGTTTCACCTGAAAGGATACGGTGATAAATAAAAATTACTTAGTCACGGCAGCATCTATCTAAAAGGTAACCCCTGAATGAATAATATTTGCATGGTAGAAAGAAAGGATGAAAAGGGTTTGAAAGCATTAAGTTTATGCAATTCTACATCCAAAACAATTGAGTTTGCAAACAATAGACTTGCCAGAATGGTACTATGTGCAAGAAGTCTTTGTCTGCTTCCTTTGAAGTAAACATCAACCCGTTCCCAGCTCATTTTCGTTAAAGCTCTGATCATTTCCTCTGCAATAGTGATAAAATAAGTGAAAGTCGAGTCAACTGGAGGACGATAACTAGTTATTAAAATATTATTATCCTCTACTCGTAGCTTTAAATATGTAATGGACGAGTGATTTTGCAGCTTCCAAACATCAAAAAAATGCCAAGCTGAGAACATTAGAACTATTTACGAGTACTTTAATTGAAAAAGTGAGATCAGAACTGCTTTGACAATTTTATCTCCTACTTTAATTTACAAAATGTTTTCCATGGCCAACGCTAACAAACGACCAAATCAAGGAAAAAAGTTCTCTTTCCAGCTTGCCTTTCAATTAGCTTATAAGAAAACACAGATTGATATGTTCACAATTTAGCAGCACATTGATTCTTTCCAGAGGAGGTAAGTAAATTGTACTCGTTGTCAATAAATCTCGTAAGAATCATTTTCGCCATTTAACCGTCTTCAACTACCTTCTAAAACTTAGGATTTTAAATTTGTTGAACTTCCTCAGACATTAGGCCATAACCAAGAGAGAGCTGTCATGTCTTCAGCCGGTTTTTAACTAGCATATAAACTATTGAAGATTGTATGATGATATCAGGACTAGGTTTTCTAATCCAAATTCAAATTGACTAAGCAGCCTGACAGATCAAAGGAAAAATTTTACTAATACAAAATAAAATTATTCGAAACCAATTGTTTATTGACTAAAAGTATATGCGATCCAACCTAACTACTTTTCTATTCCATATGCATTGCTTGGTGAAATTGGGAAAAGGAATGCTGTTCTTTATGCTATCTTTCTAGCTCTTTACATATACTAGAGCTCTTGATAATTAGTAAGAAAATATTACAAACCAATTCCAGTGAAGTAACATGATGCCATCAACCCAAAATAACGTAGTAAAAGAAGTTTAAGAAGATCTCTGAAAGATCTTAATAGAAAGTGATTTGATTACTAATTTTAAAAGATAAAATTAAGAAGCAAACCTTCCATGTTTATCTTCTCAGTTCCATTGATTGTGGCCTCATAAGGGTCCTCATCAAGAGCAGCAGTATTTTCTGCCTCCACGTTTACAATGTGTGGGTATTTGTCACCTCTTGGAAGATGTTTAATCTGAGAGGGGGAGAAATTCACATTAACATTAGCTTCATAGCAGGTGATAGAATTAAAGTCCTATAAAAACATGCTTCATGGTTACCTTTGGAAGCTCATCTCGACGCCGTAAGGAAGAGGTACTCCACCCAACAATATCTAAGAAAAGTGTCAAGTTCTTAAACAGCCAGAATAGTTGGAATGTGGAACAAGTCTTGTAATAGTGCCTAAAACAGTTAGATCCACTATTTGAATCTTCCTTCAAGAATTGGTGTCCGCAGAGAAAGCATAACCACATCATCAACTGATATGCATGCATGATAAAAGGATACGGTCAAAACCTGCATTTGCATAAACAACACGATGCCTGAAGGACTGTAGAGCAGACCTGCATTTTAAAGAGAACATACAACTATAAGTCTGTAATTCAACATCAGCTCTCACACGCTTTAAATCTAGGAAGCTTATGAAAACTCACATAAATTTAAGATCTTCACAATCACGGACCATCCGAAGAAGAAGAGGAGGTTTTCCACCCTTTCCATCAGTCAAAAACAAATGTTTTCCAGTCCTACCAAGAAACCATGATGCGCGAGCAGCAACTTTTTCCAGTGCATGGGAGCCACGAAGCAATGGAACCTTAATAATGCAACACCACGACAAGTAAAATATTACTGACCTCTAATGCAAAAAGCATAGTCCAACATATGTGTAGTCTGCAATGCTTTATCACTCAAATGCACTTTGATGTATACCCGAACAAATCTTACATCAGAACTTATTGAAAGACTTCATTTAACTTAAAAAATATGCATTTCATCATCAAATATGATGCAAAAGATATTACACATATGAAGAAACTGGTGAATTAACTACCTGTTTATGCCACCGAGAACCAAGATGTGGACTTGCTAATGTTATGAAATTCACAGGCTCTAATCCAGCAATGGTGCCCTTAAATTTCCCCTTAGGGCATGAATCTCCCAAATGATCAGTTCCACAATCTCCATTGGTTTGAGAAATTTCTTGAGTGAGATCTTGTTCATAAAGCATTGCAATGGCGTACCTTGCTACAAGGCCACCTAATGAATGACCAACAAAAGAAATCTTCTGGACACTTGGGTGACGGCTTATGACATATTTAACCTGAAACACACGACAGCATTGTCCTATAGGCATGGCGACCTCAAATCTGACTTAATAATAATGATAACGAAGCAAGTACAGATAATATCACACTAAAGAACGACACATCTCTCTCAGCCGTAATTAGGAGTTTGGCAAAATGGAAAATAATATGAGTTTGGCATACCTCCTCTGCTAATCTGTTGCCCATTACATCCACACCATCAAATGTCAACATTGAAGAATTGCGTTCACTGCCTGCATTGCAAATTAAGTCATTAACCATTCAGTAACCATTTCATCTTGAAACCCATAACCATCAGTCGTCACAAAAGTATTCAGTTAGTGATGGTTTTATAGAGATGGCCACTAATTAGGACGGTTATCATCCAGCAAAATCTTAAATATGGAAATAACAAAATTTAATAAACCAACAATTTGCAAAAAAATTGAATCTTCCAGATGGGAGCATTTCACTTGCAATTTTTTTACTACAATATTACAATTATCTAATTACAATCAAGAATTATGTAGAGGTCCATCACTTATAAGTGAGGGCTTCACATAATTTTTTTTTTATAGACACTACGTAATCTTGAATATTGATTGGTTAATTGGTTAATTGTAGTACAATTACTATAGGTGATATGCTCCCATTCCGGATAAGTGAGATTTGCCTACTTATAAAGTTCTGATAGGTTAAATTAATTCAAATTTGCCAAGGTGTTGCTAGTTAATCCTACAAATTACTTAGCATTATAAAGATATATTGAAGAAGAATCCCGTAACAGAACAGAAAATTACTTTTTTAAACAAGAAAATAGTGTGACACGTTAATCAGTATTCGGTGTGATCAGAGATTAAAAGCAAACAACAAGAACCAGAGTATCAGAGAACTCTCACAATGAACAATAACATCTTCCGGATACTTCTGCAAAAACTGCTTTGCTGCAAATCTCCAATTCTTAGCACTGCACAAATATTAATCCAAAAATCAAGCAAACAGAACCAAACAACATCATCATCATAATAATAATAATAATAATTAACCGGGATTAACCTGCCATTAATGCCATTAACCATGACAACGAGATGAGAAGGATCGATAGGCTCTTCCGGAAACTGGACTTCCATATCAACGCCTCCGTTATCATCAGATTCCGTTCTCAAGCATCCAAATCTAGCCAAACTCGGTGATCCTCTCTTCTTCTTGTTCTTCGTATCCTTCTGCTGCTGCTTCTTAATCTTTTTAGTGTCATTCTCGTTTCCATCGTTGATCTCTTCTGCATCATCAACTTCCTTATCTCGTACTCTTCTAGCATTGCCATCCATCTCCGTCATTGAGGCTGAAAACAAAGCCAACAGAGAAAAACAACAAAAGAAAATCTAAAGTATTTAATTAAGCGAGTTTTTCGTCGAGAATCGAGACAGGGTGGTAGATGTTGTTGCTGAGAGAAAAAGATAGGAGGGAGACAGATACTGTCAAGGTTTTAAAGACGCGTCGAGCCGAAGCGGAGGTGAGAGCGGTTTTAGTAGTTAAGGGCTTGTTAGCCTAAAAGGGTCGGGCGGGCCCCAGTCTAAGAAAAGTACCCTGTATTTTTTTTTGGTTTAATTACGATTCGCTTGGGGTGCTTGACCGAGTGTGAAACTGGAATTTAAGCCATTTTATTTTAGGAAATAGCAGTAGTAAACATTATTGTGCTCGAAGGGCTACGATTCTAGAAAGAGAGACGGATCTCCGAAAGTCAATGAAACGTTTTGCCCTTGCAAAAATATTATTGTAAATAAATTAATCTTTTTTAAAAATATTTTAAAATAAAAAATAATTTTTATCAAATAAAATGGCATTGTAGATCTGAATTCAAAGCTTAGTGTTCTTTTCCCTCCTTTTTTTTTTTGGGAGAGAATTTAATGCCCTTTTCAACTGGCATAAAATTATGTGCATTTTATTAATGAGATTTACATGCAGTGTACCATAAGCAATGTAAATTATGCGTATGTGATTACGATCATGAGATTCTTTGTTCTGTGTTTAGGACTTTATCATACCTTTTTATAAAGCCATACAAAAAAGTTAAGTTGTACCAATTGGAAATATATATATATATATATATATATACAAAATATTAAGTAATATAATATTGAGAAAAAATACATTGGATTAATATTTTACATAAACATGTGAAGTTTGTTGGTCCAAGTCTATGGCTC
>JBBYHO010000015.1:19046738-19060361 GCA_038382025.1 Adansonia gregorii | reverse complement strand
CTCTCTCTCTCTCTCTCTCTCTCTCTTCTATAATTCTTAGTTCAGTGGAAAGAGAGAGAAAAACTCAAAAGGAATACTGAGAAAAGAAAAGTATGGGGAGGGCTCCTTGCTGTGACAAAGCTAACGTCAAAAAAGGCCCATGGTCACCTGAAGAAGACGCGAAGCTCAAGGCATATATCGAGCAGCATGGTACTGGTGGAAACTGGATCGCTTTGCCTCAGAAAATTGGTAATATTTTAGGATAATCAATCGATCGATCAGCTGTCCTGTGCTTGCTTTATTGTTCTTTCTTTTTTCGTTTAGAAATAGACTTTTGTTCTCAGATTATAACTCAATTAAACTTTTGCTTTATGGTGTCTGATGCGAGTTGTTTTTTGTACCCTTAGGCCTTAAGAGATGTGGGAAGAGCTGCCGCCTCAGATGGTTAAACTATCTCCGCCCAAATATTAAGCATGGAGGATTCTCTGAAGAAGAAGATAAGATTATTTGCGGCCTCTATATTACTATTGGGAGCAGGTATTTTTGGTCCTAAAATCATTCATAAAATCACCAAACCCTATATTTTGATTTATTTTAAATCATTCATTAAGTCTAAGAGAGTAAAACTTCCATGATTGTTAATAGGTGGTCTATTATTGCCGCACAATTACCTGGAAGGACTGATAACGATATAAAGAACTATTGGAACACAAGGCTTAAGAAGAAGCTTCTTGGCAAGCAACGCAAAGAGCAACAGTCTCGTAGAGGAGGCAACAGCTTAAAGCAAGATATGAGGAGATCAGCTAATGGGGATTCCGTGGTTCCGGACAAAAACAACCAAGGTCCTTACTGGCCTGAGCTGCGTGTACTGAAGGCGGCGCCCATACCACACTCAAGTCAAGAACATCGCATTGACAGCCAAGCCTCGATGAGAAGATTACTAATCAAGCTTGGAGGAAGATTTTCTGATGATGATCATTTGATTAATGATGGGACAACTCTTCATCAGTTTCCAAATGATTCATCCTCCATTGATCAGCAACTTTATGAGCAGACTGCCTATATGCCTTCTTCTTCTTCTTCTTCTTCTCCCATGGATGCCTTAAACAATAATATCGGTACTCAGTTTGTAAACTCTCAGTACACTATTGATGGAGCAAATCTCCACATGCTGCAAGGAGAAAGCAGTACTTTTTCATCAGATCAGCTCCAGGAAATGGGATATAATAATCCACAAAGATTAGATGGAATGGAGTTCTTATATGGGGAAGACATGGTCAATACTAGAGCTGTGAATTCTTGTGAAAGCTTTGGCTGGGGTGATCCAAGCTCTTTGGTTTGCCCTCCTTGCGCTTCAGAATATGGAGTCATACAACATGGAACGCTTCAAGAATATGCTTTTGGTGAGTTGAGGTACCCAGGAGGAGCACAATAGTATAGGAAACGGTGGTGTTGGAATCTTAGAGGGAAAAACCCTAATAATAATCTCATTCGGTTATATGTTTGCTTTCTTTTGTTCATGCATGCTTAATTAATCAATGGTGGCTGTAATATTTCTGACCATTATTAATTTGTATCTTTTCGTGAATTCTTTTCTTTTACTGTGTTTTCATACCCATTTTCTTATGCTCATGTTGAACTAGGGAATTGTGAAGCTTCACTGTCTAGTTTTTGCCAACTGTGGGCAAGTATAATCATCAACATATATCAGATAATTTACTGAAATGGTATGCATTTTCTTACATTATATATATATATATATTTACATATATATAAATATCCATATGTCATAGTAATACATGTAACAAATGTTCTTGGGAGGTCCAAACAAGCCGCAGCCAGCATGCTAGATTCCTTAAAAAATCCATATCTTGTATCTAGGCTCTTGCCGATCAAGAAAAAATAAGTCATACTTCCCCGGTATTGTTTATGCATTGGCTACTGGTTAGAACTATTTGCTTGCCACCAAAAATAAATAAAATCTCCAAAGGTTAAAGCACATGCCACCATTCCTTAATCAGTCAATTTGCTTAAAAGTTAAATGCATACTAAAATTGAAGATTAGGTCTAGGATTAGTTTAATCGATCATTTAAGCTCTAGTTGAAACCTTCTGGTTAGTTTCAGTATTTTTGCTAACTTAGCTTAATATATTTGATGATGACCAGATATCTGATAGCTACTAAGGGCTAAGCCTACAAATGAAATAGTAGATATAGATCGGATACTAGAATCATCAAGGGCTTTGTTGAGGCGAATAATCTCTTCTCTAATCATCAGCATTTTATGCTTATTCTTTCAGCATCTATACATACAAGCTCTTTTATATACTAGCTATTTCAAACTTATTCTTCTACGAGGCTCTGTTGCAGTAAGTCAACTAAGACTGTATAAATATATGTATTTGGTTTTCTACATAAAATTTGAATAATCAGACAAAATTTTAAAGTTCAACAGCAATACTTAGATTTTGAAAAAGATAATCACATGTAATTCAATCTTCTTGTTTGTTTGATACAGTTTCTAGAATTAAGATTATAGTTTTTGTTCTGGGAACTGATACATGCATACAAGTACTAATTAACACCTGCAGCCAGCTTAATTCTTTCGAACATGCACAGGTAATCTACAAGGATTGTGGAATTATGGTAAAATTTTGAATCTCATTGTAAATAGTAGCTCCTGATCATGCATCCACTTAAATCACAGCACGTCAATGCCCAATATTCATGGGGGCATTGAGGGTCCAAATAGTTGACTTCAATCATCACGTGTACAGATTGATCATTCAGATCACTTAAAACACATAAGTTGATATACAAATGCGGTCGCATGCAGTATCCTTTTGCTTGATAGATGCTGGAATTTCAGATTACTGTCTACCATCCCATAGCTTTGACGTACATATTCAACGGAAGCAGTAAAACAAAAAGCTTGCAGCTTCCCATCTATGTATATCTCTGACAAATTAACATTCCAAAAACCAAGTTTTAATTTTCCTAAATAAAATAATCTTTCATTTCAGTCTTCGAGAAACCAAACTAGCTAAAAAACAAGGCCAGTTTTATGGGTGTACTTTGAAGTTCAAAATTTAGAGGCCGGGAATGGGCGACTGAACGAAGTTCAAACAAAGGGCTTTGTCCCACACATTAATTAAAAGAATGTATCAATATGTGAGAGTGTGGAAATTAAGGAAAACGAGACGAAAAATCTAGACTCAGACATTAATTGCTCTAGTACCGTTGTGATTCATCAGGATGCCATTAAATGCTTGACCCCGATTTCTCCCACCTAGCTCTGATCATTTAAGTTTTTAGCTGTCAGTTTGATCAGATTACTAGGTCGCATTTGCTCATATGGGCAATTAAATTTGGTTTCAATCAAATATCAAAACAAGAAGAATCCTATATTCCTCCTGCTAGCTAATGTACCTTAATAACTTCTAGCTTGGCGTCGTCTAATTGATGTTCTTTTTCTCTCACAGTCACAGCTATTGCAACTAATCCTTACATTCAAAGAGAAACTATATATATAGATATAGATTTCAATGCACTAGTCTTTACGGTTCTAATTTTCATGAAATTGATCCAAGGCAAATTAAGTTAGCAATTAATTAATTATACTATTGAACTTTATGCTTAGACTCATGTCAATTTTTTTGGGGTACTTTTATTATATTTTTCTTTTCAAAATCAATACAATGCCATCTAACAGCATCACATTCCAAATCAGAGAAAGAAAAACTTCTAGCTTCCTCGTAGTTCCAAGGTCAAAATCCTTACAATTATCAAGTAATATTATGGACTGTTCGTGGCAGATTCTATAAATGAACGAATCGGTTACAGTTGTAACAATTAGGATAAAGAAAATGTGTTTTTTTTTTTTGGTTGACAATTTTTCTTGTTTGGTAAGCCATGGGTCATGATATCTGTTAAAATTGGTTGACAATTTTCAAAAACCCTACCTGTTCTTTTGTAAACCTTTGGTCCCATCACCTAAACCAACTGTCAAAAAACCCAATTAGTACTTAAAAGAAATACTAAGTCACTGAAAAATTATTAGCAAGTCAAATTAAATGTGATATATTTCATTCACAGGCTAGCTATTCACAAAGCTTTTGGCCCTTTAGTTGTTTTTAACGTTCTTCTCTTTCCAAGTTTCCAAAGTTTAGAATTTGATTTTTATTCGACCGCTTTTAATTTAAAATAATTCCCAAATTCAACTTAATTAATTGTTTGTGAGAAGCGAGAAGAGGCATAGGATTACTTGTAAAATGAAATACTTCATCTTAGAGGAAAAGAGACGTGAATGATATAGTGCAATGGGATTGAAGGATCTAACTTGATAGATATATCCTTTACAATTAATGCAATAATACGCTTTCAAAGTCAATTGTTTGAAATAAAACAAAATCTAAAACTAAATTGTCCAAATTGAGACAATCAATGGTAATTATAATTGACTTTATCAAATATTTTGTGCAGTTGAAATGACGTCGAATTAAATATATTTATCTATGATTATAAAATTTAACTTATCTAATTCATGTAATTAAAATAGTATTTAATAAGTTTGAAGTTCGAATCAAATATTTATAAATTTTTCTTTTCTTCAAATTACGACTTTCTTCGTATTTAAAAAAAAAAACCTTAATATTCATCTATTTTAACCAATACAAAAAAAATACCCTTAATCTCAAATACCTGCAGCAGAAATCTTGTCTAAAACTTGGTCGAAACGTTTACAATAGCCTGACATGCACTTAGTTTTGAAGAACGCAATTATAATAATTGTATAGGGCTGCCAGGCAGACAGGTAAAGGAAAGTGCCATAAAATGAGCCAATAATTCTGAAAAAAAAAATTATAATAATATTGGTAACCATTAAAGAAGAAGCTTATAATAAATTTCAATCTGTAAAGCAAAAAAGAATATCCCTGGCGAGGAAGGAGCAGAACAGAAAAGGTCCAAAAGAAGGAACCAATATTTCCAAAATTTTGACTTAATTAACTAATTGAGAGCCAGCAGCCCACATCATAATAATAATAATAATATAATAAAACCAAAAGCACCATCCTTGATTAAGGCCCCTATGCCTGGCTGGGATTGGAAAAGAACGTCGCCCTAGCCATGACAACAACCAAACGACGACTTATTTCCCTACTTTTCTTTTATAAGCGATAATGACACTCATTAACCTGAGAAAATTAATTCTCTATTGCTTCTGGTCTTGGTTGCGTTCATAATTGGGGGGGGGGGGGACAATATTTTAGCATCAAAATAAAATGCAGGTCTAAATTAAATTTTATTTTCGAGGGAAGATAGCCGTCGAAAGCCTTTCATTTAATGAGCTTCGTCAAAAGTGGGATATTGAGGGATGATGATAGTTCTCTCTTAGGCTTGCATTTTTGTCATTGTTTATATAGACTAAATTAATTAATAATAATGTATAGCTTGCCTGCAATGTTTAATATTCTTATAGTCAGTTTTATTAGTAAGGTATATTCTTAGAATAGCTTGGAAGGCTAATGCACATGATCGATTAACTAAAGAAAGTGATCAATTATGACATACTAATATACATATTTATATATTTATATACATATATATATATCATAAAATACATAGAAAAATGTTATAAGTAAGAAATTTAAGTATTTAGTCTAGTTCATTCTCAAAGTCTAAATCTTAATTAAATTACGCCAACAGTCAAATATATCTTATGATCTATTTCTCTTTAAGAGGCAATCACACTAAATGCTAATTAAGATTATAAATTTTAATAATGATATTTTAAATAATATATAAAAAAAACTGATATTGTCAACTTATTTCATGCTTAGAAAAATTATACTATATGAGTAAAACATGGATCTAAAGAAGCATTTCAATTTTTTTATGTCATTTTATCAATCTTGCTGACCCAAAAAATCCGATTAAACCTAAAATTTTTTAGATGAGATTTATCCATTTGATCCAAAAAATCCATAATCCATCCTCGCTAAACAATGGTCTTTTTAGGGTCATTATCTTTCAACTCTAATTATATATTTAATTCATTGAAATAAAATAAAATTATAATTAGATAACTATAAAATAAAATAAAATTAGAACTTATTAATTGATTGAAGAGAGTAAAGGAGTAATAGTACTGGCTTGTTTAGTTAGTAAAGTTTGTGATAGGAAATACATACAAACGACTATTTTACCCTTACATTCAATAAATAATAATTTATTTCTAAAATTAAACTTATTCTTCAATCATATTTTATATAATATCATTAACATAAAAATATATAAATAAATTCCATTTAATAATAAAATAAAAACTAAAATTAATAAAACTATTTTTAAAATATATAAAAATATAATTTTTATTAATTATATTTAAAATATGATATAAAAAATAATATTTTTAAAAATAATGTATTATATAATATTTAATATTCATAACCTAATATTTTAAATATAAAAAATAAACATTATTTTTCAAAATAATTAAATAATTTTTTCAATTTTCCAAAATATATAATTCAATTTTCTGTTTTTCAAATTTACTCTCTCTCTCGCTCTCAAAATTTCTCATTCTCTCTATCCTCTCCCCCTCTCTTTAACCATAACGAAGTGATGATAACATAGCCCAAATTTCTATCTTAGAGGAGACACCCGGATTCTCTAACTGCCTCTCTTATTTTCTCTTTTTGGCTGATTTTGAATTTTTTACATCTGGGTTTTGTTCTGCGGATGCTAATCTCATATGGGTTCTTTATTTTTTTCCATTTTCAACTCAACTTTCTTTGAGGAAGAATCCAGTTTCAAGGCATGATTGTTTGGTATTGTGTTGGTTGGGGCTTTTTTTTTTTTCACGATTCTGATTTGGTGTATAATTATGAAAAATGATAAAAGCGAAATAAGTCCATGAATGAAAAGAGAGAAAGGATATGTTTTGAGAGGAAGAAAAAAAAAAATCAGAACTGAAAGAGGGAACATATAGGCTGCAAGGAAATTTTGGAGAGGAAGGTTATTTTCGACAGGAAGAAAAAGAAGTACTGTGTCACTGAATGGCTGTTCAGCCCATTCGCGTAACAAACCTTGAATGAAGAATTGATGATTGGGTGAAAAGTTTTACCAAACACATCAATATGTGGACCCCACCCAAGGAAGGCTGCATTGAATGGTGATTCCCGTGAACCAAACACGCCATGAGTATTGTGGTCGTCGTCGTACATGTGAAGCAATTTGAACTCCAGACTTCTTCTCAGCTTCCATGGGTGTCTATTGCAATCAAATGGTCATCGCCGAGTCTCCCCAAAAATGCGCGTAGTTTGGAGGAGCCAAATAAGCATCAGAAACTCAATATCATCAAGGAAAAGCTATAGGAAAGTACCTCCGACTTCTGCAAAACATTTTTTTTTCTGGGAAGAAAGCTGCAAATTTACTGCTTGCAGACACTACTTTTTGTACGACAGAAAGCACTGAAGTTGTCTCTTGTTGCAGTTTCTGATTTTAGCTGTCTGTCTGGTTATATATATATATATATATATAAACCAAGATTTGATGAATTTTTTAATTTTGCTGTTAAAGCAGGGAAAGGGCTTTTAGGCAATCTGTGGCTTCTTTATTGTTTCTACATATTTTACAGTACAAACACGGATATTTGTTTTGCAAGCCGCAAATGTTGGATTGGTGCAAGTTGTGTGGCTATGGAGAAGTTTCCCTGAAGAAAAAATGGAAGCCATTTATTTCCCATGCTAGATGGACCTTCAACTGCAGGCAGAAAGTAAAGTTACTTTGTTCTGTTTGTCAAACGACATTGTTGTCAGTACGTTCTTTCAGGGCGATCTTGCTTGATAATCTGTAAAATCACATCAGTTCTAACCTTGGTATAACTTATAATAACCGAGCTCTCCTTTTTTCTTAAAAACATATAAATCTAAGACTTTCATCGAGTAAATATTTTAAGAGCATGATTTTTTAAACATATAAAAAAAATATAAAAAAAAATAAATATATCTGTATCAGATGAATATTTATATAAAAAAATGCATAATAAAATCCACCTGTGTTATCGGTTATTACAGTAACCAAAATTGCAGAAAAGAGTTCCTCATTTCAATCATGTACATCGTCGGGATAGAATACTTTCCTTTAAAACTCTACAATGTAAGAGTATACATATCAAGGGGCTTTTTTTCTGTAATTACATCCGTGTTTCCATAAAAAGTACGGGGATTATAATTGAAAAGTGCTAGAACAAAACTCTCACTTTATATCCTATTTATTAATTTCCCATTGCCATAGCAGAGGCTCTGTTTGGATGCTTCTACGAATTAGAATGAATTCTTACTAGGATCCTTCCCTTCCTAAGTGCAATGGAGTGCTCACTATTCATCTAAGTTAACAAGCTGAATTCCTGAAAACTTGGAAGTACAGGTTCTCAAAGTTACTAATTGATTCTGAATGTAAGGAAAGGAACCACCAAGCACTGGAACAAACATACCTGGCTTTAGTGACTCTGGATCCTGGGAACTCTCCCGATCTTCGTGCCGCCCGGCGGTTCTAGTTGTGGATAAATCCTGAGAAAGGGACAAGTCCCTTGAAAGTAACGGTAACTGGCAGTATGCTGATCGCAACTGATTATAAATCTCTTCGACCCTCCCCCACTGCTCATCTTGTCGATCCATCTCTATAAGAACCTGTACAAACAAGCCATCAAAAAAAATTGATTGGGATGTTTTCTTAGAGAAAGAGATTGTAAGAATTTTCCGATACTTACCTGTGCAGGACTCCTCTTGAAAACCGGGGAAAATCTTTTCCTGCAGTACTTATTGAACAAGAGAGTGAAAAGTATTAGGAGAATGGTGAAACCCGAAGCAATTGGCGATTGTTTTAAGCCAAAGACCCCAAGGGCAATGATTTGTGTCAACACTAAAGAGAAGATTGCTGTGTTGTGAACAATAGGCCAGAACTGTCCCCCGCTTTCATATTTTGATACATATACATGGAGAATCTGAAAAAAAAAAAAATGTACAAGCTATTGTACAATACTATATATTAAGAAACTTTGTGGGCACAAACTAAAAAGTTAGAAATGACATTGACTATTATTTGATTAACAATAAGGTAAAAGGAGGACATAAAATCAATCAGACAAAAACAAACCTGGTTTCGATAGACAAGGAAAGCAAGAAAGAAGTAAACCAGCAAGAAGGGCAATATTAAAGGTGCAAGGACAGAACAAGTGAAGCCAAGGAGTCCGAACAGTAGAAGTCGTGGAATTTCAGTGTGGTAAGGGAAGGTTAGAGCATAATTAGTTGGCTCTTTCTTAATTCTTAGTACAAATTTTTTGAACACATTGCAAAGAAGAGCAAAAAGTTGTATTACTTCACACGCCAAGCTTGCCCACCCTGATGATAAAACATAAGTCGTAAAGAAGGTAGCCTGCAGACACTCGAGGAAACAACTAAAGTTAGAAGGAATCCTGAAGATTCACATTCAAGACATAGAAGAGGGACCCAAAGCGACCTTTTTCCTATGTGAATATGCTGACAAAAGAGAGGGCATAAAGGTGTATGACATTTTAAGACTTTGGCAGTAGGATATTAGGTCTTGCCGTGCAGGCTTGTCAGAACCAGAAGTTGGATATCGGCAATTTTAGAACTCATGGAACATAATAATTCCAAAAGTATCTCATGCATCTCCGATAGACCAAGATAAAATCCACTAAAATCAGCCATTAAGTTGAAAGAAATGAGCTTTTATTAAACCAACTATTGCGGGGCGATGGAAAATTACCTGAGTTGGCACTGCTTTGGCAAGTTCTGTCGGTATGTCTCGAACACTTGAGAAAACACTCAATTGGCTGATTATGGAACCAGAAAGAACATTAACGAAGAAAACGTTCCAGATTGTGAAGTACAAAACTTTAATGCATGCACTCCGTTTCCTCTGGCTACGCGAAACGTTTCCCTCCATTCTGGAAAACAGCATCATGGTTGGCGGAACAGCATACAGAAATAATATCAGAATCACACTTGGTAGGTAACCTGTTACCAGCTGGTTTATGAAATTCCTGGTCGGAAGAAACAAACTGGATAAGTTCAAAAACAAGTAAAAAATATTCCTGGTCCTCTACAATAATTGCTAGATATACCTCTCGTTTAATTCCTTCCAAATTTCCACTAATAACCATGAAACAGCAAATTATGATGTACTTAAAGAATCAAAGAAAAGGGGCTGTTATAAACAAAATACTTCCATAAGTTGATCAGCAAGGTGCCAACGGTACTAGCTCCTTAGCATACAGGTATCAAACATATATTTGTATCTAATATTTACCCTGAGTTCCAATAAAATAGTATTATCTATTGTATATTGTCTTTTCAGAGCCTTCACTCTGGGGGTGTTCTCAGTACACACCATAAACTATGCCATTTTCAAAGTTTAAGCAATGGTGCTCATGTCATACCAATGCAAATGAAATTCCAAACCGTTCTAATTTCTATGTAATTGCCAAAAACAAGAGAACCAATAGCATCATTCTATTCGTGGATCCAGACATCCTTAAGGAAGTTAATATAAACGTATGATCACATAGAAGGAGCTTAGAATGGTGCAATTGCAGTACAAAAAGGGTTTCACTGCTATGATTTTTTTTCATGCATTATTTCCTGAATAAATGCATGTTGTCTAACATGTTGTCGTTGTTGCAACTTGACATCACGATTGGTTGCATCACATCAGCCATGACTGCAGTGTGTAATAACTAATAGAGATTAGCAAGCTAACGGCGCTTTTAGAAATAGGTTTGTAGAATGATACTTACTGTTTTAAAATTCCTTTAAGAAATGGTAACGTATGTGATAGAGTGTCTAGTTGAGTCAAGCCTTGCACAAATGTAACCGGAACAAGAAACGCGAACATAAAAACTACAGCACCTAGAAGTGTTGCTATTTTACGGAGCCAAACTTGTTTGTATGGTATGCAGAGGTTCGACCAATAAACATCATGCGGCTCTGGGGCTAGTTGTGTCACCCATAACATTGGGTTTGATGATTGAAGAACTTGTGCAGCAACGACAGCAGCGTAACGAGTCCTAAAGAAAACAAAAGCAGCCGGACATTCCTGTATGAAAGGCCGAAATAACATAGGGTATCACAATGCCATTTCCATCGGAGTTTTAAAAGTTAAATCACAAATATAACGCACTAAAAAAGTAAAGCAACATTATTAGACTCAACTATTTAAGCATACATACAATAACCCTAAAATCAAAATTATTAGACTCTGACTTATTCCAAGATTTTCAACCTTCTCTATTTGAGTAGGTTGAAACCCATCCTTGCTGGGTTTACTCTTAACACTTTCTGCTTCATTGTTAAGCACCTTAAAGGAATGTGAAGTTCCTCCGCAAAGAAAACATGGCATATAACCCCGTCTATACTCTGTTTCGACAGTACTTAGCATCCTGTACATCTTCTGTGCATCCTTCTGCAAAAACTGCTTTGTTAGAGAATATACATGGAACTTATTACGGATTATAAAACAAACAGATCATTGTGTGTGTGCAGCGGAGAAGAATGAGCATATAAAAGGTGATATACAAATTCATTTTCACATACGTCAATTTAACTTCCAAACATCTAATGAGGACAACCAAATGAAATTGAGAAATCCAGAATTTCAACTAAAATGCAATGCGCCGGCATCAGTATACTAAGTCCTACCCTATTTTGTAAAGATAATAACACTGAATAGAGTTAATTATATAAAGATTTAAAACATGATCTCAGAAACAAATTGGAGAAAATCAAGATTGCCTATTTGAGGTGGTATGCAATGGAACCAAAATTAAAGCCCGTTCAAATTAGAAACTTCATATAAATTTATGTCACCAACGTAACTCAAAATAGATGCGTACCATTAATTTATTAACTGTACTAGCCTGATATACCATCTGGTGGGACACATAGCCTCCTGGATAATAAGTTGAAAAGAAACTTTCCACTGACTGACTGTACGAACGATCCGGAGACCAAGGGATGCCACGGACTAGAACTGTGAAATGACTCGGATTGGGCCGAGATTCAGTAATATGTGCTAGTCTCATTTTAGTGATACTTTTATACTCCTATATGAAAGCAGTAATCTTTAAATGAATACAGGGAAAACTATTTACGAGCAATTAATGCAATTAAGTTTGTACATCCTTACAAAGTAAAGGAGAACAGAAGCCGAGCAGGATATGACGTATAATGCAAGACAATGGGTCCAAAGCCTGGAAAATTTTAGAAAAATCAATATATTTTGGATTTTCTCCAATCAATTTTACCACAAAACCACTAAGTCGGAGTGGCATCTCGATATCTCAGGTCCGATACTTGAAATTAATTCTTTATTAGAAGTCACCCAGGAATTTTATAAAAGTTTAAAAGGAAAAGGAAAAGAAAAAAAAAACAAAAGACTTGAATTCTTCCTCTTAGTTGCATAAGCAAATATGTTAAAGTAGAATCGTACAGGACATCTCGAGTCCAATTTTCATTTATGTTCATGACATTCATGGGTCCACATGGCAGCATCCAGATAACATTTTCATTGAAAAAAGGAAACAACAGGGCAACAGTCTCATCATAATAATGGATCTAAAAGAACATACCATTTTGAACCTTTTTTTACATTTGCAATTGTAAATACTTCCAGTGATTCAGCACGGATTTGCTTGTGCTCCATGTCTTGTCCATAATAATTCACTGGAAGCACTAGAAAAATGCAAATGATAGCAGCAATGATGAATACCCGAATACTGTAAAGAACAGGTAGAAAAATATAGCTGTGCAGTCAGTAAACCGGCTAAAGCAAAAGCAGACACGGACCAACAATAATTGAAATACTAAAGGCACTTCAAAAATACTAAAGACTCGGGTGAAACTAAGTAGCAAAAATTTCACTTGGAATTTTTAAGACTAAAAATTTTTCCATCTGGGGAGATTTAATCACCTGAAAACAATTATTCTCATGAAAACTACAGCATCAATACCACCGACAGCCAATATTTCATCATCGGTCGCTTGCCAAGCCCTCACAATCCAGGTAGCGGAGGGCGCAAATCTTTCGAGGCAGCAAGGATCACTGCGCTTTAGCGGTTCCGAAACAAGCCTCCGCATGAAATACACGCTTGCATTGCTTGGTTGTTTTCTCAGTACGGAGTACAATGACATAAGCACAACGCATATGGCTATATTGATTCCAGCGGATGTTAAAAGAGCACCAATGTCCATCCCAATCCCCTTATATTTCTTTTTTCTTTTCCCCAAAACACTTAGCCGCAGAAGGACATCATATCACTTTTGATTTGCTCGAAACAGAGGAATGTTCGTTGTGACAACGGTGAGGCAGGAAGCAGGTGGGCTTATTTTGATGCAGAACCAATTGCTGCAAAATTGATTTGGGAAGTTTCATGGTTCATAAACTAAAATTTTTAACATCTATCGTCGACAACATGTCAAACAAATGCTTTCAATGAAAATTCAGGTAAAAAGCTAATGCACGCAAAAAAGAGTCAGCAAACTTAAAATAAATAAATAAATAAATAAAACTCTTAAATAATTGCTACTTTTTAGTCTAATTTCCTTACTATTTATATAAAAA
>JBBYHO010000015.1:19031405-19046638 GCA_038382025.1 Adansonia gregorii | reverse complement strand
AAATAAATAAATAAATAAATAAAACTCTTAAATAATTGCTACTTTTTAGTCTAATTTCCTTACTATTTATATAAAAAACTAGCAAAAGTTCTATATCTTTTGATACCTGATGAATGTTCCAAACTTTTTTTTCTCTCTTTCATTTAATTCCTTCTATGGTTCCAACACACATATATACAAATAAAAAAAAAAAAGAAGAAATACCAAGAATTTTTAAAAAAGATTAACATTAAAATGGTAAATGCATCCAACAAATGATCCACGGAGCAATTATTTTGGATAAAAAACATCAAGAATATTAAAAGGTTAATTAAAAGGAAGTACCTGCGCCAATAAAAGAAATTCCACCAATTTGCATAGAAAGAGATCAAGAACCCTAATATTTAGAAAAAAAAAAATTTACAAAGATTGATATACGTTAAAAGGTCTATATTACACTTTTTATTTTTGTTAACAATGTGAGAAAAGACGTGAAAATGAGTGATTTAACAATTAATGCGGAAAATAGAAAAAGAGCGACGATTTTTCTCACCCCGATTGAGCAGATGAAGAGCCACGTGGAGACAAATAAGGGGACAATACAAAAAAAGTGTGAGATCCTGTCGTGATGATGCTCAACGCGAAGTGGCATAGCCGCCATAACTGTCTTTAGGTGAATCATTTTAATTCTTTGATTACTGGTTTTTTTTTTTATCTGCTGCATCGCGACCTATATCGTTTACAGTGGAGTCGCGGTCGGTGAGGAATGAGGATCCTTTGACTTGTTGACCTTTTGGAGAGGAGGATTTGTCAGCATTTTAATTTATTTTTTTATAAGCAAAATACCAATTAACTTAACATTCAATACATTTGATGCATCCACTAAGATCATGATTCAGGACTATTTTTAATTTTTTTTATTTTTTAAGCAATTTTTTTTATTCATAGCACAAAATTTAACATTAATAACAACCCAATAATGATAGTTTTTTTTTTCTTTTTGCATATATATAATTTTTATGCAATAATAAAAAATAATAATTTTTTTAAATATTACATAAGCCAATTTGATTAAACTTGAGTAGACTTGGGTTTTCTTTTGCCTTGCAACAACGACAAGGGAAAATAGGACTTGTGACATATACGGCAATAAAATCACAATTTGCTTTGATCATGGAACTGAACTAGAGAAGCTGTTGCTTTCTATTCTGGAAAAGGCAATTTCAACTACTTCATAATTTATATAAATCAAGATAAAATGAATTGATTAGGTGGCAACCTAACGCTCTGGTTCATCGAGATCAGTTGATGATGATAGTTTGCAAACTCAGCGTTGGAACATTTTTTAAATAATGTCAAATGTTATATCTTTAAATATTATTTCTTTTAATTATTTAATTAAGAGTGATGTCAATTATTTATCAAGTGTTATGATTATCCAAGTAACTACATATTTGGATAAATTATATTTATATGAAAAGATATTTCTTTGCGTATAAATAGAACTCTCTAATTTAAAAAACATAGATAGAAATCTATGTAAAAAATTACAAGTAAAATTTTGATAATTTTGCCGTACATTACTTAATACATTGTGGATTGATATCGTCAATGCAAAATATTGCTAATCATAGGGTTTCATTGTATCTTCGAGGTTTATAAGTCAAAAATTCTTTTGCATACCATATTGAACGCAAGGGTAAATAAAATCTTAAAGAAAGTAGCATTGTCACATGCCTTAAAGCCATCGTCGATTTTTTATGCAATTTTATGAAAAATTTGATTGAAAATGAAGGCAGTACTCGAGGAAACAATTTATATTTATGACATTATTGTGTAATAGATTCAAATGATTGTATTTAATTGGTGTTTTCGATCAAGATGGTCGGAGGGGCAAACAATAAAGATGAGGACCTTTGTATCTCATGCCTCTGCTAATGGGCAGTAAATGTATTGTGGAATAAATATATGGAAAAGGCATGGTTTTGGCCTAGTTGTGTTGGAGGTATAGGAACAATTGCGCTCAGTTCAAATGGTTGAGTTTTAAAGCCATTTTGATGCCTGATGACATGCTACTTCCCTTCCATTCCACTTAGTGGTCGTTTTATATGAAGATGCAAGCAAGGTTATCTGTATTTTGTCATTCTAAAGCCCATTTTATTTATTTCATAAACTACCTTTAGAGAGAGATGCTGGGCATAACAATACGATTCTTGCTCGGAAAGGAGGATTTTCCTGCAGCCTTACTAAATAGGGCAATAAAATGATTCCTAGTGTGGTTATTGTTCAGACTAATCAAGAACTGGAGTTGACCATATTGAGATAAGGCCAAATGACATCTTACAGGTATGAAAGATGATTTAAAAAAGCAGATTCATTGCTAAATTGGAACTAGTTAAGATTTGTTCATCATTCATTTGAAAAATTTCAGATTATCAGGTATGTATTTTTTTTATATATTTTATTAAATTTATAATACAAATAAATTAAAGTGATGAAAGATGTAATCAATGATCGCTCAAATTTTTCATAATGTTCCACGTCCAGGTATGTTCTATGAAGTTTTATTTAAATTAATTATCTTTATATAAAATGCTTGTTATTTTTTTTATATTTGTTAAATTGTATTAAAGTTTTAATATGCTTATAATGAGACGTATCTAAAGGTATTTGAAAAAGTTACTATTAAAATTTACTTGCAAATTATTGTATTAGTCTTATGATTCATGTTTGTCGCATATTGTTGGTGGCTTATTATATGAAAATTAGATTATTGCCATATATTTACGCACACATTAAGGCTACACCTTTTATGAATAATTGTAACTATGCAAAATATATATATTTATTAGCAATTATATATATAATAAACTAAGTGAAAACTTTTTATATAGATGGACATATAAGGTAGATCATTTTGGTTTGCTTAAAATAGCCATAAACATAAATGGGTTTTATATTTTTGGGAGTTCACATTAAAAAGGTTAAATAAAATTATGATTATTGAATCTATTTTATTATTTGCCACATATATAATGAAATCACTATTCTAGAAATAAAATCTTCTATTTAAAATGTGTAAATAGCAGCCATTAATTTGGCCACCATGATTTGGAGATCAAATTATAATTATAAAGTTTATTAAACCTTATTTGGTTTATTAATATATGCTATAGAGTATATGATTGATATGGATATAGTTTGAACAAGACTATAAATATATAGTCAGTTTATAAATATGAAAATATGCATATATATATATATATATCCATCATATTAGTATTTGTAAGTGATCTCCAAAAGAATCATTATGAAATCATGATATAAGATTTTGTAAAGAAAATATGGAGAAGCATAGTGTATATATGAAATTAAAGAAAGAGTGACTTTTGTTGACCCTTGGATAATGCTTTCCATATTGATTATTATCCTAAATAGCCATCCTTAAAAGATATATGATAATACTCATTAAAAGTTGAGATATTTGCAAAATCATATCTTAAAGATGAAAAGATTAAAATAACAAGATGAATGCTATTAGACCCTTATGGGTGGTGGACATGGTTTTGATTGTAGTTCTAAAATTAACTAATAATGTCCATGAAAAAAGGGTGTATACATGTTGATATTTTATAGTATTTTGATAAGTCTGGTAATGATCTGATAATATTAATTATGCTCTAAAATAATATATGAAACACCCTTATGTGTATATATATATATATATATATATATATATATATATATATGATCTGTTGATAAAAAATCATATTATTTGGCCACATATACACCATAAGTTTAGAGTCATATATTGACTATGATAAAAAGATGTAGAAAAATAGCAATAATATTGTCTTGTTTTACCGAAGGATTTGAGACATCATTAAAATAAATTACTTGATTGAAAAGGATAACATGATATATGATTTACACATTTTGTGATAATGAAATTAAAAAATAAACAAAATGGGTAACTAGGAAACCATCATGACAAAATAGATAAAGTTATCACTATAAAACTTGTATAAAAGATATCCTTGATAGTTGAAATACTATTAAAGAGTATTCTTTAGCAAAATAATGTATATTCATACATGGCATAGGCATTGGTCTTGTGAACCTTCAAGATACAAGTATTTATAAAAGTTCATCATGTGGTATGGGAAATTACCATAGCTATGTTGGGAATTTAGAGGTGAGGTTCAAACACATAATATTGAGTCACTCATGGTGGAAACTCAACTCAATGATTTGTATAACGTCAAGTCTTGAGATCAATGAGACAAAGTACATCATTTGTATATGGCTACTAGCATTATAATATTATATAATATATCATCTTAAGTAAAGTACTAAATATCCATAATGATAAGGGAAGAATGAGTAAATATACTCTTAATAAACCCATAACATAAATATTTTAGAGTGTTATAGTTACGAGAATACTCTCAATTGGATCTACCTATATAAATGTGAAGTATAGCCACTTTTAAGAGCTCAATGGCTTGGCTCAACAATACTCATGAAAAGAGGATACAAACATATGACTATAATAGTGTCCCTTGATGCTATGCATTAACTGGTGTTGAAATATTTGTGTGAGATGTGTTCGGTTAACCAAATGCAATAGTTGATTCAAAACATAAGCTACCATGCAATTTTGGTTAACTTTAATATATTTTCACTAAGTGAAGGTTCAATCGTAGGATACTTTCATTTATGTAATAAATTTCCAAAAGTATCAAAATTTAGATTATTTTGAAAATAATGGGGGGATTGCTAGGACATTTTCAAAATAATATCAAAGGTCATATTTTCAAAAGTTGTTTCTCTTAACAATTCAATTAAGATTGTGTCACTTTGTTATTTACCAAGTGTTATGACTATTCAAATATATATATATTTAGATTACCAAGTGTTATGACTATTCACATAGATATATATTTAGATAAATTGTATCCATATGAAGAAACATTTCTTTGCTTATAAATAGAATCCATCTTATTTGGAAGACATAGATAGAAAACTATATAGAAAATTACAAATAGAATTGTAATAGTTTTGCTATGCACAACTTAGTGCATATTGGACTGATGACGTCAATACAAAATGCGGTCAATCATAAGGGTTCATTATACCCTCGAAGTTTATATACTAGTAACTCTTTTACATACCATATTAATGTTAAAGAAAGTGACATTATTTCATGTTTTGAAGCTTTCGTCAATTTCTCATATTTTCGATTCCCACGCACTAACACCCAATTGCCGCTCAGTTTTCCACTTAAACTAGACACCTTTTTTTGGTAACTCATTTTACCTCTCCCACCACTAAAGCTTGAACGTTCGACAAATTCCTTGATTCGTCCCATTGCAACTTGAAGTGCTCCTTGGGACATGTTCGCAAAGCATACTCTGAACCACCCTGGTTCGGTGCAATGGCAAGATGCACCAGGAGAGATATTCAACCCAACATCACATAGAATTTTGTTCCACAGCTCTGTTTCTGCTTCGAATGTATTGGAAGATAGGAGATGCCTCATGTCAACCCAGCAGAATAAGCCTGCATTGCCTTTCAGGCAGTCTATTCCTGACTTTTTAAGGCCCAAAACCAGCATTTCTTTCCTCTTTTTAAGCCTCTTTTGGTTCTCCTTCATGTATTTGCTGATGAATTTCTGGTCTGCTAGCATGTTGGAGAGTAGGTACTGAGTTTGCGATGAAACGAGTCCGAAACTTGACATTTTAGTTGCTGCACTAACAACTGTTTCATTGTTGGAATAAATCATACCAACACGAAATCCTGGTAAACCTAGACCCTTGGAAAGACTGCAAACAATATGAATGCGGCTTCATACATCAGTGTTTTCCAGGTTCATCTCCACTGCGGCTTCTATAATGCTTGTAAAACCCGGAGAGTCAAACACTGTTCCTGAAAAAACTTCATCACTTATGACATTAATGTTTTTAGCCATGGCAAAAGTAATGAGATTGTTAAGCTCATCTTTAGTCATTGTTGTGCCGAGTGGATTAGAAGGATTCGTTATCAAAACCCCTTTAACCTTGAGGTTAAGCTTTTGAGCTCTTTCATAAGCTTCTTCCAATGCAAAGCTGGTAATTCTGAAACCATTTATGCTCCAGCAATGTACCGGAATAATTTCTACCCCTGTCCTCCATTTAAGATCCCTATCAAACCTGGAATAAATTTAAAATTATTAGGAATTGATCAACATTATTGAATGCAGTGCATGCACACACACAGACACACATATATAAGACTGCGAACTTTTAAACTTACCCAGGGTAGTATGGTGCGGGAAGAAGGATAGCATCACCAGGATCCGCCAGGCAAAAGATTAAAGTCTCATTAGCTGAAGTTGCACCAGCGGCAAGCACCAGGTTATTGGGATCAAGTTTAACCTTGTTTCCTCTAATTTTTGCCATGTAATTGACCAGTTCCTATACAAGTAAGGTGACCATATTTATGACTCTGATCAGTTTGAAACTCAAATGCTTTCCGAATTATATATACACTAAGGAGCGATGTAGGATTTTTTTCCTTTTTTGGTTTAGTAAAGGTTAATGCAAGGAATAGTTACATTTTTGAAGGCAGGCAATCCGTGATAGTCTTGGAAGAGAACTAGTTCACTGAATACGGATTCTCCATCTTTCTGCAGTCCCATGTCGTCCGGGTTTTTTCTTAGCCATGATTCGACAAGGTCGAAAGAAAGCTAACAAAAATACGAAGTATAATTGAGTACATGACGACCCTTTTTTGCAATAATATGCATAAAATAAGCACTTACATTTGATTTCCTATTCAACGTTTTTCTATAAATCTACTAGTTTTGTGTTTTTTTTTTTTTTTTTCATGGGATAATAACAAAAACACAAATCAAATATGTAAATTTTTAAAAATTTTAGAAATATGACAATTTTTTATTCTACTAAAACGTTAAAAAAAACTCATTAATTGTCTCAATATAAAGTTTATGAACCAAAATTTTAAATTACCAATGCTTTTATGAATCAGCAAGGCTGTCGTTTGTGTTGAAACTTGAATAGGCCAGTCAATTCTGACTTGAATCCGAAAAATTTGATCCGTTAATTTGAATTTAAATTCGATTTGATCAAAAAAGTCAATAATTTGAAATCGACTAACCCGAACTCAAAAATAACTTGTATCCAAAATAACCCGAGCTCAAAATGACCCGGACCCGAAATAACCCAAATTCAAAATAACCCAAATCCAAAATGACCCGAATAATTAACCCAAAATAATCTGAACTTAAATGAAGTATTTTATTCCAAAGACATTAAATTTTTACAAATAATACTTATTACATAAATTATTAAGTTAATTTATTATTTTATTTCATAATTTGTAATTATATTAGACTGTGATAAAGTATGCAAACACCATTTGGTATGTATAAATTAATTATATTCTTGTTTTTATTCTCTTTATCTTTATGTAAAATAATGCAACAATCATAAATGTTATTATAATAATTTTTAATATTTGATTAATTTAAATGTTTTAAATTGTTATTATAAAAGAAAGAAATTATTTTCGTTATTTTATTTATAATCTGCAAAAATATTATTTGGTAAAACTTTATATGACCATCATTATTTTATTTATAATTTTTACTTCTCACTTGGATATGATAAACACGTTCGTAATTATCATTGTCAAAGATCGAAGATATTTTTATTTCTTTAGTCGGATCTGAATAAGAGAATTGAAAAAAATTCAAATTGTTGAAAATTAAATATTCAACTAAGTGAACGTTTAAAAAAAAGCTCCTGTATGGTTTTACAAGATGTTTGGAATTGATAGTTTAATTAGTTTATCTTTGAAAATTCAATACTGAAACACACTAATATACTTTGCCATCTTTCTATTTATAAACAAAAAATTTGTAGTAAAAGAAATAAGTCATAACCTTGTTGATTAAATCAAAATATATGACCAAAATTCCATATAAAATTTTCAAAATATACTTTGCAAAAAGATATTTTTAGTAAGCAAATATTCGAGAGGAATATTTTAAAAGCATTACTACTTCCATTGTTGTAACTCAACATACCGTATGATTTCACTAGCAAATAAAACCATATTTAATAGAAAAAATTAAAAAAATTCCTCTATTAGCAAGGTTAATTGGTTAATGGGTTAACTTTTATTGATTTTTTTAATTGATTTTTTTTCAGTTTAATTGGTTTGAATTTTGGTATGGATAATGGGTTAATGGGTTAACTTTTATGGCTTATTGGATCTTAGATTAGTTTGATTAAAATTTTGATAGGCAATAACCTCATTTTAACCATATTAAGATTTTTTTTTATTATTTTACAACCTTTTAGATGATAATACTTACTTGTTAAGAAATTTGTTAGTGATATTTACTAAATAAATAACACAAATTTTGATAGTGATATTTACTAAATAAAGAACACAAATTTTGATAGATATATTTACTAAAAAATTATTAAATGATATAATTGTTCAAGTAAAATTGATACTTGAATTTGAAAAATAATCCGATTATAAAAAAAATCCAAAAATCGAGTTAAAAATATATTTATTTTATTAAAAATTAAAATATATATTTAAAATATTTTTATTTTTATATTTGAATAAAATTTTAATTAAATATGACTCGAACAAATAATTTATTTAAATTTAATCTAATTTGATTTTAAAATTAATAAATTAACACAAATGATTAGAACTTATGTAAATCTAGTATCAAACTTGATTGACCCAAACTCAAAATAATCAAACTCGATGAATACAACTATTAAACCTGATTAACTCAAATCTAAATCTAAATGACTCGAACCCAATTTAAATCGAGTGTTATACCCAATGGACTCGAATCCAAAATAACCCAAACTTGATTAACCCGAGTGTTAAACCTAATTGACTCGAACCTAAAAAGACCCGAAACCGAAATGACTCGAACCTAAAATAATTCAAACTCAAAATATCTTGAACCCATCCAAAACCGAAATGACCCGAATCAAAAAATGATTTAAAAATTTTAAAATAAAAAATAACCCAACTTGAAACTAATCCAATCTGTCCAATTAACAAATCTACTTGAAAAAGGATCGGGGAAAAAACAAAGAAGGAAAGAAAATAAGGAATGGGTTTTGGTCATTTTATATATATATATATGTATATATACTTTGGAATATGAAGAAATGTTATGGTAAATAAAACTTTATGCATCATTTGGTTTAATCACCTGATTCTCAGCAAGCCCCATTTGAATGATTCCTTTTGTATTTTCAACTTCATCAAATGGATTTTTCTCAAAACTTGCCATCCCAGGAAGTAGGAAGAATCTTGTCCATGAGAATTGCAGCTAGCCTTGGCAGACAACATCTTTTCCACCACCTTAAAATATTAGCTTGTAGTGGATTTTTGTTTAGTTGAAACAGTATTTTTGCTTTTGCGGAGACGGACTTTTTAGAGAGACAAAAAGGTGGGGAAAGTGAGAGAAGAAGAGAGAGCGGAGTTTTGAGGCTTGTAAAAAAGGCCAGGATCTGGCACGTTAATTTATAGGAGCTCGACGCTCTGTTTCGGGCCCCAACAAAATTAATATTTGTCAATTGACGGTGCTAATTCTTTTGACGGGCAATACACGGTTGCACTTAGGTTTTGAGCAGCCTTTGAGCCGGTTCATTAATCAAGTTTAATTCCTTTTTTTAATGATTTTGGTGCGCTTACCTAAGTCAATTTATCTTGTCGAAACGTATTAAAAAATTCACTAATTAAAGTATTTTTATAAAAAAAATTATTAAAGAGAGTCAAAGTAATAATAAAAATATTTTAATTATAAAAAATATAAAAATATTTTTAAATAAATATCTTTCTTAATTTTTAAAGAGATAATGATCTAATAGATCGAGGACAAGTAACTCATCTCGTTTACATCCAATTGTCCTTTTTTACGTTTTCCTCTTGACTGTTTGACTTATAATAGATATCTGATTCGCTTGTTTTATGCATTAGCATTGTAATAATCTTATTTTAACCATAGAAAATTATTACACCGATGTTCCTGACCCTCTTTTAACTATTTCAAGTTGAAAGCAAGCATATTCCTCGTGCTCAGTCATGCCATTGACTTCAAAAATTCATATTATTATGTTATTAATTATTCACTTCATCACAGTTGTCGAACTAAATTATCCTGGGACTAATCTCACTTCCTCCCTTAATCTATATTAGCCAGAGGAAAATATGTTTTTATCACATAATAATCCAAAGGATATTCTTTAACCTCATATAAAAATATTAAAAGCAAAATGATTGTCGGGATTCAAACTAAAAAAAAGTTTAATATCATATTAAATTAGACGTGCGATTGGGTTAAAATTTTAAAATAATAATAAAAAAACCTAATTACAATATTTAAATTATATCGTGCAAAATCTAGATATGGAAGAACCGTGGTCCAAGGAGCACCTGATGGCTAACGTTGGGAAAAATCCTTACATAATGCGAGTGCAGGCCAGGACTGTGTCTTTAATCCATCCTGATGTTCTCAGATGCCAATTCCATGTCAGCCATCTTCTCGGTCTCCCCCTCCCCCCCAAAAAAAAAGTTGCAGTATTAAATATACCTGGTGAAGTATGGAGGGAACATAATTTTACCAGATCTTTTCATGACAATAATCAACTGCAAAAACTTTTTTGCTGCTTGCAACCAATCAAATGGTCCCAACAATGTGGGTTGTTTGGATTATAAAAGTAAAAATTCTCTGATTTATAAACTTATCTCTGAAATTAAAAATTTACTTTATCAAGATGACAAGTTTATTGGTAAAATCATTCATAACTTATTGCACATATAAAAATATATATGACGTCATTATCACTCTGCTATCAATAAAATACCTTAATAATTCCTTGACATAGGGATGTTAAATATCATAGCTTGACTAAACAAAATATGCCAAAACTGATAATTCTTTCCCTATTAGTATCAAATACGTATCATTTGTTCATGTCACCTTCAGTACAAAATAGTTCCTGTCAACATCTTTCCCACCAAATTTTTATGTGAAAATTAATTAAAAATGTGCATATGTATGCTGCCATGGCTATAACTTTACTCCTTGCATTAACAAAAGCAAAAAAAAAAAAAAAAAGGAAAGAAATGGGATTAAGCCATGCAGTGGGGGAGGGGCAGCTGTTTCCGGGAGTCAGAATTTGCTTGATTGTTTGTCGTATTTCCTTCACCGTCTCAGGGAAATGCCGCATTGTTTTGGATTTAGAGTGAGGAACAGCTCAGAGGAGGAATGGCCGTCTTTGCATGCAAAATTAAAGAAATTTTATTAATTACGGACGACTCAGACATAACGCGATTTCCACTAATTTCATATTGGGTCAAAAGGATCGAATAAAAATCCTTGTTAGAGGCTCTAACTGGGGGCCTCGGCCTGCCCTTTGAAGATCTTCCTAAATAAAACATTGTTGAAAATTTTTGGATAAGAAGTAAGCTGAAAACGAAATCATAACGCGGTTTTGCAATACATACAGAGAGTGCGAAGCTTCGTATTTGTAATTTATTTGAGCAAGTTGGATTTTTTTTTTTTAAGTGATTTCTTTATCTTGTTTTGGATTACTGATAAAGTGGGGTTCTTTGCTCCGTGAGAGTCAAACCCATGCTGACAAAATTCTGAATCTTCCTAGCCTGTTAATTAACAGCAACAATTAAAACTGAACCGATAAGGTACACTTAACATTCACAGAAAAAGATTAGACTACAAATGGATGAGAAATTGAGGACACATGTAGGGACTGACTCTTGCTGTTGACGTGTCAATTCAGACTTTGTGCGCAACTTTTAGAAGGAACTGGCACTTAAAAGGACACTATAAATCTCGATATTTAATTCGATAATTTTAATATAATATAAAAATAAAATAAAATATTTAATATATATATTAATTTATGTTTAATATTTTAAAATATATAATAATTTATATTATTATTCATCTTCACATGATCACCGTAAGAAGGTATAAAAATATAATATGTGTACGAATTATCATGCATACTTTGTAAGTTTTTATTTGTATATATTTAGAGAATTTTAATTATAAATAATTATTTAATATATTAACAATAAATGTTTTAATTTCATTTATCTATCGGGTTTCAATTATATGGCAAAAAGAAGAGGGTGCAATAATTCGAACCGGCACATGGATTTGTTGAGTAAAAATGTTTCATTTATCAGGTTGAACCCCTTCTGTTTCTGAAGCTAAAATCGTAAAAATGAAAAGACAACGTTTCTCGGCAAAGATTTTTATAGGACCCAGAAAATGATACTAGTCTTCTGTTTCTTCCCTCATAGGTCACGTACCCTAATCGCCCATGAACCATTTGCTTCCTTCTTGCGCTCAATAATGTGACCCTTCCTCGACGGTTTTAAATAATAATTATGATATGATATTAATTTTTTATTAATATTTATTATAATCGATCATAATAATATTTATTATATTTATAATTATGATAAATTTAATTTTGACAATTAAGTTCTATTTGATTTGAGAAAACATGCATATTTTTTTTCATTTTTCTATTTTTATTTTTTAAAAATAATTTTTATTTTTTTAATTTTGGAAATGCATTAGGTTCGAAAAAATGGAAACTAGTTTTCAAAAATAAAAAGAGTGAAAATGTGCTTTGTAATTACAAATATTTTCAAATTAAAAAGATTGAAAGTTTATATATGAATTTAATTAACAAAAACAGTCAATATTTTGGAATTTCAAGCTTCTTTCATTCATTTTTTTTATGTTGAATTTTTATCTGTTTACTATGCATTATATAAATTAAAAAGTAATTAATAATTATCATTATTTTTACTTATAAATGTAATTTTATTTAAAAAATTAGGTATTTGACACTTCTAAATTGATATAAGTTTCAAATGTGTATTTCATATTACAATCATATAATAAGTTTAAACAATTTTCATAAAATATTTCAAAAGTTATATTATTTTTAATATTTTATGACATTTTAAAGGTGGTTGATTCCTGCTTAAATAGTCTAAAATGGCCTAACGAAAACCCATTTAATTTTATAAGAATTAGTTGCAATAATTGATATAATCATTTAGCAAGTCCATTCAAGAAATTAAGAGAAAAATCATTCTTGTATGTCTAATGATTTGAAATTAAGTCTTTTTGATATACAATAAATTCCCTTATTTTTGCTTTTTTCGTTTGTCAAAAAAATTTCAATGAAAATTATGAAAACACATCTTTTAATCTAATTTTGACTTGTTTTCATTTTGATTTTCTGTTTATTATTTTTTCAACCAAATAAATTTTCTCAAACATTCTGTGTTTGTTATGAAAAAATAAGAATAAAAAACAATTTTATTTTCACGTCAAATCTCTTGATTGTGCTTCCCATATATCCATTCCTTTCCACATGCTATAGGCTATAGCCTGAAACCCTGAAAGTTACATCTACCAAACCGATGGATTTGAGTTGTTTAACCGATATATGGAACTATTTTTGCTGCAATCTATGAACTTAATTGTCGTGACTTCCAAGGTCCAGGATTGACTATAATAGAGAAAGCTAAGCCAAATTCTTCCGTTGTACAACCTGCAACAACTTACTTGCATTGCAGGCCGTTTGAAAATTTGAACGCTTGCACTAATGGATGGAAAATGGAGGTCTCTTCCCAGCTCCTTCCTGTTTCCTGACTGAATACTATAAAGGAAAAGAAGTCAAAAAATAAAACGTGAAAACGTACTCTCTGATATGGGACAAAGCATTAACCCTTCATTTTTTTTCCTGCAATCTTGCAGTAAGCAATTTGACAAACCCGTGTTGCTTTTTGTTTTTAAAATGGATGTATTCAGCTAATTTCACGTTCAGAGAAGAGATTTAGAAGCAGCAAGGGGCGAAGCACAATGTCAAAAAGGATCGGATAAAGTTCATAAAGATGGCAGTTTTTTGAGGTGCAATCGTTGACAGACGCAGCTGGTTTTTCCTGGGTAAAACCTACTAATTTGATTCGATATGCACCGCCATCATGTTCACGAAATTATGTTGCATATGTTTATCATTTTTTTTCCTTCACCTCCCAATTGTACAAATAAGTAGGTATTTTCTAACAACAATATAATTAGATCAAAAGACTTGAGATAAAGCGTGGATGCAACCACAAAAATCCCCGATACCACCCCAGCAACTGGTATTCCTAGTTGGAAAGTTGAGTTAGAAACGATGAACCAATTAATTGCTATAGTTTCTGATTATGAATATATATGGTTTGAACGGATCATATCTTTTTCCATATCAGAGATGTTTTGGAACAATTTTCTTAGAAAGGAAAAAGAGCTAATTATCGCAAGGCTTAACGTTTAATTTGCCATGTGAATTATATCATTTTTCTATTGATTTGATAACTGGAAAAAAAAAATATCCTTATCAAATATCTAAACTTCTGTTCCCTAAAATTATTAGTACAATCAAATAAAATCACGGCGCATCTTTATTCTCCATTGATAAAAATCATAGGTCTATGTGCGACTTAGTAAATACAAATTGCACTTGTAATTTTTTTTAGTATAATATTATAATTACTCAATCATAATCAAAAATTATATAAAGATCTATTATTTATAAGTATATGCCTTAAATAAATTTTTTATTGACCTTATATAATATAAAATACTGATTAGTTAATTGTAATATAATTACTTTAAGTGATATGTTCTCATTTTAATAAGATTAAAAATAATAATAACAGTAATATTATTTACTATAAAAGTGAAATTAGATACTTAAGCTATTAGGTTAGAATTGAAATATATTTAGATGTAAATATAGTGATAACGTATGGTGAATTGTCTAAAAAATATTAAAATTACATTTACATCATATAATAATAGTTTTATTAATAAATACTGAAAATTAATAAAAATTATAGTAATATATCAAATAATATTTTATATTTATTTTTCATTGTTTATATAATTTTTTAATTAATTCATATTAATTGTAAAATGATAAAATTAATATTAAATTCAAGAACTATTTCATATTTTTTAAATAAAAATCATTAAAAAAATAAAAAAAATGGCAGAATTGAAAAATAGCCTCCGGTGGGATGACATTAGTCCCCACTGGAGCGTGATGCTCTTGTAAGGAAAAGAAGTCACAGCATGATACTCAAATGAGAAGTGCAATCCAATTGGTGTAAAA
>JBBYHO010000015.1:19012637-19031305 GCA_038382025.1 Adansonia gregorii | reverse complement strand
ATAATTTTTAGTTATTATCTAATATAAATATAATTTTAATAATTTTTAATTATAATTCATAATAAATATAATTTTATTTATATTTTATTATTTAATATAAATAATTTTTAATTATTTATTATATATACTCTCATTGTAACCTAATATCCTTAATTGTCATTTTATATTCTCATCTCATCATCATTCATACAATTGAATATATCTATATCCCACTACTTATTTTAATTTTATCATTATAATATCCAATCCATCACTACACTAATTAATTTTATCATTACAACTATTTTTACTTTCATCGAAACTAATCTCACTGTCATTCAAATAGATTCTTAGTTTCTAGAAAAAAAAATCTTCTCTCATTAAATCACCCGTTTTATTTTTTATCTTACATGGTACATGTATGCTTAGTTAATCTCAAGTGACTAATAATATTTATTTTTTTGGAAAACAAGGACACATCATCATTTCGGTTCATCATGGTGCAAATTACTTGATTTAATCAAAGTTGTGTTATTTAACTGTGATTTTTTTTTTATGAAATACCAAATCCAAAAAAAATGGGATAATTCGCACGTTAACCTCATTAGTTGCAACTTGGAAAAAAAAAATTGTTCTGCTTTTTCGGAAACCCGTGAATGGCATTGGAGGTATGGATCGACATGTTTAAAGTTGACAAGTAATCTGGTCGTTTACAAAGCTTGCTTATGGAGATGCCTTTTTTTTTTTTTTTTTTTCATTTTCCCACAATGTATGCATTGATCCTAATTAAAGTTGGAATTGATCAAGGAGATCTCGGTAAACATTTTGCATGAACTTTGTTTTGTCGTCTAAGTATAATCACTTTAAACATCTTACTTATCCTCCTAAACTATATACTTTTTTATATCTTTGCAGATAGATATGCCAGCTGGATACATGCATGCATACATTTGCATCGATCATGCATGTAGATTCATACACAGATGTATAGCTAGGTCATATCAAGCCTATTAATTTGATCAATACACCCTCCATCTAGGAACAAGGAGGAGGAATTTCCAACGGAGCAATTTAAGTGCTGTCAAAGCATAAAACTAGAATGAAATGTCTTATCCAAGATCTGGTCATTTAACATTAGTCGTTTCACTCACTTCTAAGGGAGACAAACTGCTGCCGGAAGGCATGCTTTGTTCGCCCAAAATTAGTCAAAACATTTCAAGATGTTGACTTTGGTGGGAAAGTTTTAAATTATTTTGGCTTTTGTAAGGAGTAAAAAAAAAAAAAGGGCATTCAGGGGCCCATGCAAAATAATTATCTTTAGTTTTTGTATCCATCTGTCAATATCTACCGGGATACGACTGCTAAAGCTATATAACTTCATAATTCCCACATTATTTTGTCACAGATTTAACGTGACGTTTACTATTATTATTTTGTTATTTTAATTATTTTTATATTTAAAATTAATATTAATCATAATTAAATATTTATAATAATTATAAATATTATGTAATTAAAAATATATTTTTTTATCATAATTTAAATATTTTAATTTTTTATTACTTTTTTGTCTTTGATATTAACATTGGAGCTTTCAAAAAACACAATGGAAAGAACCATCATTCTAGATATTTGAATATATAAAGCTTTTCCCAACCGAAGCACCTAATTCTACTGTCAAAATCACGGCTATTACTCCAGCACAGAGTTTCTTTTATAACAGAATATAAATATTTTTCTTAATTACTAAAATTTTACAGATATAAACAATTGAAGTGTACGGTTGAACTTAAGAAGCCACGTTTCGTTTTCTGTTGCTTGGGTTTTGGCCCAATTTACATGTAATATTTATTAATATTAATGAAGAATTATACAAGAGAGTCAACTCTCAAACAGATGCGTTAACGTGTTGGACTAAATGCATTGAACATTAATGATATAATCACGTTATGATTGATATTTAAATTTTTACTTTAGATATCAACTTAAAACTCAATTCATTGGAAATAACTGTCTTTTTTCTTCTTGTTAGGCATTTGAGCTTGTTTGTTTGTTGCAGAAAAAAGGGCAAAGAAATGTTTCGATTCAAAATAATATCAATTAGTGAATTACATCATATATTTGATGGAATGTTTAAAGTATGCTAATTAATGAAAGAAAAATAAATATTTTATACCAAAAATTTTAGACTATCGGCTGCACTATGGAAACTTTCGTAACGTTGAAGAGAAATTACCAATGCAAACAAATCAATGGTATAACCTTAGGTGAAAAATTTGGCAACTGGGGTTATATGAGTTCTTTTTCGCGGACTGATTGAACTTCTTGGCTGCAACTTCGTTTTCTTCTAAGCTGGTCTGGACAAAATATCGTGCCCACCAGGACGAGCTCCTCAGTTTAGCCTTCGGAAATCAAGAAATCACTTCACCATGTTACATTCAGTTGAACTATGATGATGAGGGAAATCGGTGAAAAGGGAAAGAAAATCCAATAAATACCATTTATTTAAATCTCAAAGTTTAAAACTAGTTAACATCTCAACCTTTTCCCTAATTACTTGAAAATCAAATGCAGATACATTAAAATTTAATTGGTAAAGGCAACCTACTAGACCTCAGTACGCAATCTTTAAGGTGGTCAATATTACTCAAAGGTCTCCACATTTCCTAATTATTGTTTGGTACGGAAATAAACATGCCTGCAGATATTCACGTACATCTACACATGTCAAATAAATGAAAATCCAGTAACCCATCTCCAGAATTCTACATACTGACCCATGCAACAGATAAATTAAAAAAATGCATGTTCCATGCAGTAATGAAGGAAAATTGATGCTCGTTATATTTATAGTGTCTCACCTCTCAATTATGATTTAAGGCTATAAGACTTAAAAGTTTACAACAAAAAAGGGAAAAAAATGCTTCAAATTAGCTGAAAATTATATTCACCAAAGCTACTCCTACATGCCAAGCAATATACTTCCTTGTTCCTCATTTTTGGTGATATAAATCATTAAAAGCGCAACATTCTATACCAAGAGAACATATGATTATACTATTTCTATATTGTCATTCATAGATTATTGAGCTTCTGCTGGACCTAACCAAGGCTGATTGTTGATTTAGGAAGCACCTTTAAGAGCAACCTGGGGGGAATGTACACTGTTAAAGTTTATAGTGCTGCAATATTCTTTATAGCAAAGTCTGGTAACTTATTCGGAGTATGCTATTGATTATAAGTTTATTTTAGAATCATCTCTCGGCTAATTAGAATTAAGAGACCAGATTGATCTCTCTCTGAAATCAATTACTAGAGACAGTATTTTGTTGATTGAGATTCAGTTACTTGAATTATATCTCCATATTCACAACAATATCAAAAGTTGAATAATAATAAAAAAAATGGCGGTGTTCTACCTCAAATAGTTGGTCCATAGACAGTATTAGAGTTCCAGAGAGATAAATTTTCGTTTTAGGTTGTCCATGAGATCTTTTTTTCGTTCACTTTACTTTTCAGGCAGTAAGCTTGGATTAGGAAATTTATCACTTCCAACACCCAATCGATTATATATCATTTGAGCAATGAGTGAAGCCAGGCACCACTCTTTCCAAGAAATCAAGGTTACTAAACTATTGACTAGATAGTCATTGCCTTGAAGTGCATTCAAAGTTCCCAAATCGGCCAACTGATTATTGAAAGTTCTCCTAGACGAAATTCATTTAATAGGCCTATCCAACTATAAAAGATAGAGATAGTGTCCATGTTCATATCGATCATCAAGGCTTAGCAATTTATATTACCAAGCAGTAATTAAGGAACATATTAACAGCCACTTACCGCCCTTCCATATTTGGATACGTCCGCAGCTTTAGCTTTCCGCTGTCCTGGAAAACCTACAATCATAAAAGTACTTAGTATGTTAAAAAGCTCAGATTATTTCTTTGTAATCAGATCTAGCACATTGGCGACAAAAGCACTTCTAGCAAAGTTTAATGCATGTTTTATAACACAAAACAGGATATTATTAAAAATAGAACATGGAGAAGAAGCCGGTCGTGATGACATAGAAACAGCATATAAGGAATGAGTAAAGATTGGCAGTAGATCTAAACAAAGAATCAATCATAAGTCCACCAATTGAAAAAAAAAAAAAGTCAAATTTGGCAAAAGTCAGCAAGCAAGTGGTTGATATCATCAGCAAGCAAACAAAGATGATTATTGGATAGGAATGCAGATACGACCTGCAAATTCACGAATCACTATAAAACTTAAGCTTCTTTTACCTGTAAATACTACAACCCTATCAGCCGATACCCTTGCAAAATCTGGAAGCGTCTTGTTGAGATATCTTGGAGACAAGTAATCTAATGCATCCGAAACAATTACAATAGAAAACGACTTCGGCCTGTATGGAAGAGGAAATTTGATGTCAGACACACGCACAACGCCATTATGCACCAGTCTTTTGCAGTTAGTATCAGCATCCTCGATGTCATACGGCTCCACACCCCAAGCTTCAATTTCGTCATCTTTTAACAAATTCGAAACCACCGAACAAGTATCAGGACCAACATGCAAAACTTTACGAATGCTATCACCATACGCTTTCTTCAAAATAGGAATCGCTCTTTGAACTTCAAACGTGCAGGAAAAGTCACCTGCAGAGGAAGATCAAATCCTATCTTAAAACTAAAGATCTCTTATCTAATAGCATATAAAACAGCACAAGGAATGATGCCTCAGTTGAAACATATCATTAAGATTTCGCATCCATAAACAGATCCTTACCAAATCGCATTAAGAAAATTCAAAGTTACTAGCTCATCTTCATAAAAGTGTCAACAAATGCAGTCAAAATATGCATCAATGCCCGTTTGGTATAACACGAAAATAAGTACCAAAATCATATTGTTAAATAACATTAATTTTTTTGACGAAATTTTACCTTCAACTCTGGAAACGGGTTCCTTTATGGATGAGGATCCCCCTATTGCAAGAAAAAGAAATCATTCATTGCGGATCAGCTTAGAAACATAAAAATCATTGATTATGGACTAAGTAATTAATCAACGCTTAATTAATGAATCTTATAAGAAAATCAAACCTGAGCCACTATGAAAGTACGCAACAATAAGCAATGCGCCCTAAAAATTAATAATCATAATTAAGAAAAGACAGAACTTATAGAAACATAAATAAATGTTAAGAAAATCAAAAGAATAAAAAAGTATATATACCAGGACAATGAGAACAATGGAGAGAAAAGGCGGAGAACGAGACTTCGACTGCGAAAAGAAAGCAGCACCGCCGCCGGCGTCTCCATAACGTCTAGAGGAATTCACTGGCCTCCTCGACATGCCTGGAAAATTTTTGTTTGAATTTTATATTTATTTGGTTCAACTACTCTGATTCAAACCGATCAAATAAAGAAAATCAATTGGCAACATAGTTAAATAATTTAAATCATTTCTGAGAATAAATTTAGTATGATTAATTAAATTAATTGCATTCTCTAAAGTGTAGATAGATCCGTAAAAACAAAATTTACTGGAGTGAATTATTATTACCGAGAGATTAAAGACTGAAGAAAACGCCTTTTTGTGCGGGAGGCGGGAAGAGCCAAAATCGGATCTCAGTTTTTATTTTTTATTTTAATAAAATAAAAATAAAAATGAAAAAGAAAAGTAGTGGGTAAAAGACGCGTTTGTGTTCGCACGTGATTTCCAAGTCCAACGGTTTTGAGCGTTGTAGTCGGGCCCAATATCGGCCTGATTTGGCCCAACTCAAGCACGTGTATATTTGTTGCCGATTTGATCAAGTTTAAGGACCCTTAAGTATTCTTATTACTGCAAAATCGGGTGTTAGGGTGAATCAAATTGGAAGGCGGTGAATTTTCTGCATAAAATTAAAAGAAAAGGAGACCCTAACCATGCGATTAGTGTTTGGGATTGAATTTGAATTGAATTGAAGAAAAGGGATTGTTAAAATTTGGATACTTGGAAATTGGGGAATTGAAAGAAATGGGAGGCGAAGATACTGACAGGGATAACAGTAAGCAATGGTCGTCTCCAAATAGGGCTTATAAAGGAAAAGAGGAAGACCCCAAACTTTGGGGAATTTTCCTTTTTGGTTTAATTGGCGCCACTGCCACCACTTTCGCTGTTAGTTCTTCCATTTCCTCTTTTGATGTTTCAAGCTTTTCCACATTTTTATTAGTCGTTTTAAAATTTTGTTTTACGTTGTAATAAGGTACACTGTTTCGGTTTTTTTTTTTTTTCCTTCGTCATTTGACTTTTTTTGCCTTGAAAATAATTTAAAAAGAAAGTTTAGAGTTTTTTCTGGGGAATGGAAACAATTGACGCTAATAAGTTAGTGTTTTTTGGAGCATCTGTTTGTTAGAATTGCCCAATTGACTGTAGTTGCACTCTGGCAGGTTAGTCAGCTGAGGAGGTCTGTTGATTGGATATATACTCAGGTAGACAAAAAAGTTCTTTGACGATTCAGCTATGGATGATTGCTTGCTACTATAGTTGACATGTGCACTTGTTGAGGGAAATTTTTTTTTTTTTCCTTATTGTACTTGATCATCAGTATTTCATTGTTTCCATAAACGGAAGGATGGAAGGAAATCCTTTTTTTTCTTAGAAATTTTTGGTTGTTTTCAAGGAGGATTGCTTTTGTAACTACGAATTTGGACCCATGGTTAGTGGTTTTGCTGAAAACATATTGTTTATAGGGTGATATGAATTTCCCTAAGGCAAAGATGAAATTGATTTAATGAGGAAGATTCAATTCTATGGGTCTATTTTAAATCAAAATTATTGCTTTGTGACTTTGATTACTGCCATAGTGTGCTGAAAGAGTGTTGAAGGTCATGAAAACATGTATCAGGCATAAGTACTTATGTTTTTCCTGTGCTCATATTTTTAGACTTTAACAATATGGTTGAGCTAGCTACATTACGTTTGACTGCTGAATTTTTGAATTATCATATGGATCTATTATGTCTGCTGATATCTTACAAATTAACTTAATATCGCAATCAAAAATTAGATTACAATGAAAATTGTCTTTATGCCTCAAAACGGTTGAACGTAGCATTTCTTATATCTTTTTTGTATTCACCAATCTGATCATGTGTGTAATTGCACCATGAAAGTTAGCCAGGTCACAATCATATCAGAGAGGAGGTTCTTTTCGAACATCCTTTCAGGAGGAAGCGTGGAGAAGGTATAATCGTCGACTGCAAGAAGAATATGAGGAAGAAATGGAGAGAGTGGTAAGTTTTTGGTTACATTGTAGCCTCTCTATAGCTTACTACCATATTACTTTGTACAGGTCTTGCAACATGGTTTTCAAAGTGTTAGTTTAGGTTGTTTAAACTGTGAATTATTATAGGCAGTTAAATATGAATTTTGAAGGGTTGATAAGTTGTAACATTTAGTGTTTAATGATGATGGAAACTTGCATCTTGGGAATTTTTGAATCCCTAGGAGATATACCCCAGCTTCATGTGGCTATTTTGTGCCATCGTTCTCATTGAAATTATGTATAATGATAATTTTTTTTTTTTTAAAGCTGTTTTGATTTGGTAAATTGGAACAGGGAGAACGTGAGTCAGGTGGATGGCAAGTCTTGTCCACATTTATCATTTTTTTTCTTTTAACACTGATCACTTCACTCTGTTTAGGACTTGCTATTCCAAGTCCTTAATATTTTGTAGTCTGCTCATATTGATTGCGTTTTTGATATACCATTGGAGATATCATCATATTGTTAATTAAATTCTGCTTCTCTTTCTAGGAGCGAATAAGGCGCATGCAAAGTGTATTTAACAGGGAGCGAAATAAATACAAAAGGAGCTATGAGAGCTGGAGAGAAAATGGTCCTGGTGCTTATCATCAGCACTTCCAGCGAGATGATTGGTATTGGAAGGCTGAAGCATCATACAGAGATCAAAGAACCAATTTCAGGCAACCTCAAAGAGATAGTGCAAGCTATCCATTATCACATCACTACTCAGTTTTAGGTCTTGACAGGTAATGCAGCTGTAACACAGGGTTAATAAATGTTCTCCCATCCTATAATTTTCAGTACAGCCAAGGGCTCAAATGGATGGGTATTTAGCAGTACTAATCGACATTTCTCGACTTCCTTTTCTCCACAGGTCCCGAACAAAACCATATACAGAAGATGAGATTAAGGTATACTGAATTATATTTATAATGCTTTTATATTGCTGCTGTTGTTTGGAGGTACAATATGTTTTTCATTTGTTAAAGTGATACTTCATTATGATATGATATCTATGTTTGTCATTATGCTATTGTCTGTACGTCACGACATTTCTGGTGTATCTTGATCAAAAGTTGACTTGCTATGCCTTTATTCCTGTGGTGGATGATGATTGTTTTAGCCAGTTGATTCCTAATCTTCTCAAGGTAGACAAATTGCTAATTTATTTTAATGTCCATCAAATAATCATCTTGCTTTATTAGTCAACAATATTTTTTCGGACTAGGAAGTATGAAAGTCTTAAGTATGTGGATAATCACAAAAATTGGTACTGTAATCAGTGGTCTGCTTAATTGATATATTGCATTGTGACTGGACCACACTTTGTCAACAGCGATATAATATTCCAGTACAGGGAACACTCCTGCAAAACCATTGTTTGTAAATACTATTGATGTAAGGGTTAGTTTATTGCAATGTTTACCGGTCTATGTCATTATTTGTTGATTTATAGACTATAGTTGGTTAGCATTTTATTCTTACCTGTTTTGTATGCACTGGTATCAACCAAAGAACTTAATAGAAAAACTGGGATTATTATCTTATCTTCTTGTCACTGGATTTCTTGTACTGCCCGTGATGTTGAACTGAGATTTACTATGTCTGTCTGCAGTCAGCATTCAGGGCCAAGGCAAAACAATTCCATCCAGATCAGAACCAGGATAATAAAGGTGGGATGTGTTTGGGTAGTTATTACTGGAACTTGTAAATTTTAACAGCATTGCTTTGGATTTTTTTTATTTAACGTTTACTCCTTGGACCTTGTGTTGTATTACAGAAGCAGCGGAGGCTAAATTTAAAGAGGTAATGACCTCCTACGAGGCTATAAAGCAAGAAAGGAAGAACATGAGGGCGTAAAAAACTCTAGTTAATTTTCCAGAATAGGGATGTAGAAATTCAAAAGTCAAAACCCTATATTTCTAGCTCAACTTTTTTTTTTTGTGTGTGTGGGGGGGGGGGGGAGTAACTGAGTTGATACTGAGGTTGTATTTCTAGGCATTAATTAAGAGATGAATAATTTGATAAAAAAACTCAATATTTATACGAAGTTAATGTCAAAGTTAATGGTAATTTCTTTAAGAAATAGCATATATCCTCAACAAGTGCTTTTTGCATGTTATGATTAGTGGTTATTATTATTGTTAATTCTATGTTCATTAGTTAATTTTTTTTTTTTGTCTTTTTTCTCGAACCAATGGTTTTCAAACGGCATATGGATGAGGTAATGAAACTCCAAATAGAGAATTCTTCGTCGCTTCAGTCAAAGCAAAACGATGATAAAACAATGCCATTGTCCGAAATGCTGCCAAATGTTGCACAGTTGCTATTATATTAGTGTTGATTAATAGACTTGGACTACGCAAGGGAACACAGATCTTGTCGCGGAAGTGAACAAATCTTAACTGCTTCCGCTGGACAGGATTCATTACGCTACTATGGGGCGATTAAATTAATGCCTGCAGCACCCAGTTGCCGGAGAAAATCTTGTTGGCACCGCACCGCCACCAGGAGAATAATATATCATCATATATTAAAAACATGTCTCGATGTCCAATATGCATCTTTATTTTTTAAAAAAATATTTTTATATGATGCTTATCTTTTACATTTCTTTGAATACGAAATATAATCTTTAAAAAATAATATACATATATATAAATAACAAATATTTATCAATATTTGATATTTATTATTAAACATGTTCAAAAATCAAGCAATCCGCTCAACTCAAAAAACTTGACTCATAGAAGTGCAAGCAAAGGTATAAATTTTGTGATTCGGATTGATCTAAATTGAATCACTATTTATCTAATTAAAAAATAATTTTTATTTAAATTTAATTAAAATATATATAAATATTAATATAAAAATAATATTTTAATATCTTTAAATAGTAAAATGAGTTTAAAGGTCAGGTCAGTCTAAGTAGATATAAAAAAATTTCGAACCATGACCCAACGTATAAACATGTCTACTTAATATGAAATCAACGTAAGTTTCGATGGAAAACATTATAGGCATTATAAGCCAGTAATTCAATGCAAACCAGTCCTTAATAATGATAAATAAACAAATCATATTTTCTTCATCATCAAAGATTACATTCACATGGAAAACATAACACACTTCGTTCTTAGATTTTTTTTTTTTTTTTTTTTAAGGGGAGGAAACGGTAGAACTAATAGACAGCCTAAAGAATGAGGGTTGTTAGTTAAGCAATTACCTTTGCCCAACTTTGAAAAGCGGGAAGACTAGGAAGATTACAAACTAGTTTGGCCTAGAGAAAGCTTAATTCTTCACATCTGGATATCTCGCTTAAGAGGAGGAGCTCTGTAATATGCCGGAACAGTTGCCGGGAAAAACATTTGCCTAACTCCTTCTGCCTTGATAATGGGGAAGATGATTCCTGACGCTCCCTGCAACACCATGGCACCATATTTTATAAGTATATATAAAGAAAGATAGGAATACGATAATGATATTCAAAAAAAAAAATGACAGGGATCGGGATCTGCACCGAGATCAATCTAACTCCAATCCAAATTCTCTTAGGCGAAGGGAATGGCAATAGCAAACGACCGACACCATATATCGCCACAGCAAAGAAATGCAGAACCAAGCTCAAAGGCCGAGGGTTCAAACCAGAGAGCAAAGAGATGGGTCCTGTTGAGAATACACCACCGAGGCTAAGGTAATTGAAGCAAGCTTGACACATTTCCTTCCTTGCTTGATCGGGTGAAGCACTGAACACCTTGTACAAGGCACCTGCCAAGGTATTGATGGTGGATGCAACAGGCTGCAAAAAAACATAATATTACCATTAGTTCACCGAAGCAATATGATATTATACCATAGAAACGTAGAACGTTTAGTTAAATTTTGAATTCGACATTTTGACAATGTGAAAAGAGAATCTCAGCACATCAATATCAGTAACAAATGGAAGTCAGATGATTAATATAGTTTACCTTACGCAAGGTGTAAAATGATTCAAGATATTTGCAGAGATTAGGTGCATCATTTAGGTCACGCAGAGGCCTCAGCAGATCACGGAGGACAACAATATCAGATAAAGCCACAGTCATTCCCCCACCAGTTAATGGATGGCGCATGTTGAATGCATCTCCCATTAATAGGGCTCCAGGAGTGGGATAAGGAGAAGCTGGCATGCTCCTGTTCGGCATTGTCCTAATGTTTCCCTTCTGAACAGCAGCTACAAATGAATCATAGATTTCTGGGGGAACCTATTATATATGTGCACCACATTGCCAATGCATGAGACCAATAAATAAAAATTCAGATACGATAAGTAAAGAACCAACTCCTACAAAAAGTAAATAAAGCCATACATATTTCAAGATGTGTAGAGAGAAGAGCAGTTAAATACTTGAGGAGCCACGATGGTCTTCAGATAGTTTGCCATCTCTCCATTTGCAATTGAAGGAACCTTCTGACCAGGAACATCAACCAGACAGCGAACCTCAGTGCTGCTAATAGGATAGAACAAAATGGGGGAAGGATCTGCTAGTATAACATGCCCATGATTTGAGTATGGAAGATGGCAATTCTCGAGGACCAACCCCACAAAACAAGAGGGTACATCTACCTGCAGATTAAAAATTTAGGCCTTATAGATTTGTCAAATTACTAGTTTACTTTAAACACTAAAAAAAAAAGGAATAAGAAGAAGAGAATATGGGGAATTTGAATTTTCTTGATCATCAAAAGAACAGGTTGATAGGTCAACTCACCTTAGGGCTGCAAAGGGAACGACGCAAGTTTGAAAAACAACCATCACAAACAATGGTCAGAGGTGCAAATGCTGTCAATTCCCGGCCATCTTTAGTTTTGTACTGTACTCCTTTGATTGTCCCCTTTTCTTCGAGTAAAGTAATAACTGTCCCTTGCTCTAAATGTACACTGGTCAAGAAGGGGGAAAAAGGTATAACCTTCCTTAATAGTGAACTACTAGTTGTTACCATATCGCTACATTGAGCAGTTTAAATTTCATAATATTGAATCATTACTATAGGTAACGGTTTTGAAATACTCAAAAGTTTGAGCAAGAATATGAGGAACATAACAAATAAACAATTGATTAATGTCTGCAAAGGGGAAAAGGCATACTTGGGAAGAGAAGCTGATTTCTCCCGCATCCTCTGTACGAAACGTCCATTATGAAAGCTCCTACCAGATACATCTGAGTGGAACTTTTCTAAGGGATAAGAAAGTCGAGTACGTTTCCCATCCTTGAAAAGAGCATAACCAAATACCTGCTGAGCATCAATTTCCTCCAAACAATCTGCAGTCAGGAAATACAGAAGGCTCATTGAACTCTTTCCATTACATGCGAAAGTTACCAAAGACAGTTAATAGTTAAGATATCAACAAATTCATAATCAAACACAACGTTTAACACCCTGAACATCTATACGTAGTCAAACAAATCAATATCCATTTACCTTCGAGTCCCAACTCAATTAACTTGAGATAGCCCCCTGGTTGTAGCAATTCCCCAACAATACGGTCGGGCTCTGTCAAGTCTCTTTCAATGACATGCACTCGACGTCCATCCTGTAATTTATACCGCATCATCAATTTAGTTAAAATAAATTTTGTAACAATAGTCACAAAAATTTTATTAAAAACAAAGTGCTTTTATCTGAGATTATGCTTAATTCACACATAAGTATCTCATTAAAAGCTATAAAAGCAAGTTAAAACCCTGAAAAAAAATAGATGCTAAATGCACCTATATCAATGAAAAATTTTAAAAACAAAAACAATTCTAACAGGCCTACAACACGTATGTGATTAATACACCTCAATCAAGTAAACTGGATATCGTCACGAAGAGCGTGCATCAGAATCACGAACGGACAGATAGATAATATGCGCAGCAACAAAGATTAATTTAGCTGAACGCTTAAAAATTTGTGATTAGGACTAGTATTTGGCGGCTAAATCAGCAGCCCAACTAGGTCACAGATGATAAGGACAGGGGAGTGGGGACAGGCAACTAGAAAAACCAAAGAGGAATATACGTATTTGTTATCCGTTTTGGCTCCAGCACAAGATTATGTTAAATTGACAGTGACTAACTATGTAGAAATCGAGTTATACAGATTGCTAATTGCACCAGATGGTTCATTTTCTATAAGTCCATTTCGATAGAAGCTTCCAATTATGATTGGTAAGTGATAGACAGTAAAGTAAGCCTGTATTTTCAATAGAGAAGTCAGAGGCATGAATCAATAATTAATTTTTTTTTCAAAAGAAAAAAAAAGTAAACACTGATTTATAATTATAAAGCTCATATATCACTCCCGGAATCGATGGCGGACAAGCACAAGCACGTAATATTGTTTAATAATACGCATTTAAAAGTTGTAACATATTCGAAAAGAGAGACAAATCGCATAAAAAATGGAAAAGAAGAAAAAGGCGTATATAGCGTTTTAAATAGCGGAAGGTCCGAGAAACCGCAGCCGAGGCAACAACAGAAAAGGGGGAAAACCACTAAAACTACTAAAAAAATTGAAAGGAAAAATGGTGAAATGAAGAAATCTTTCACTTCCTGATTGGTTACTGAGAAAATGCAAAGAAAGTAAAGGGAAATGGAAAATTGAAAAAAGCACCTTGCCAAGAGTGTGAGCGAGGGCGGAGCCTGCAACGCCAGCTCCAACGATGATGACATCAGAACCGCTGCCCTCAGCGGATCTGCATTCTTCGTTAGTCGGGGGGACCCTCTTCACGGACTCAGCTGTCGCAGCGGAGATTTCGTTCCCGTTCCGTCTATTAAAAACGAAACCGCGGAACGCAACGAGCGTCATCATGGAGCATAAGATCCATCCCCACACGAACCAATCCGCCATTCTTTTTTTTTTTTGGTTCCTTTTCTTTTCTCCTCCGAATGCTAAACCAGAACAGAAAGAGATGCTCCCGCCAAGAAAACGATGATGTCGATCGAGATACTGAGAAAGAGTCGAACCTCTCTTCTATTCTCTATTGTTTACCGTTTCTGATTTCCTGAATTGCTACTTGTTTGTTTGTTGTCTTCGATTCAACAAAGCTTAAAGGCCTTTTGCTTCGCTGGCAAATGTTTAATGTGTTTCATACGTTCTAAAAGCCTCGAGCACGCGAAATAGTAAACAGGAGATGGCGGGCCGTTTTAGAGTCCACACAACATGGCCACTGAGTTTACTAAATACAAGATTGATAATTTTAAATATAATTTTTAAATATTATATAATATAAAATTTATTATTTAATATATTAATAATAATTTTTTATTTTATGAATAATTATTTAAAACAAATAATAATATTTTAATTTTATTTATTAATATATAAAATAATTATTTAAATAAAAATATAAATAAAATTCATTTAAAATAAATTATTAACATCAAAATGTTTATAATTATATAATATTTTAAACTATACTATGAAAATATACGAACGTAATTAACTGTCAGGCGTCCAGCCTAGCTCTTGCCCGTCCTTAAAACTATTTCACAGAATAATAAATTAATCATTTATAATCGCTCCCTTTCTTTAGACTACAGGTTACTTTATAAAAAATTTCAGAAAACTTATCCCACCTGATTTAAAGCAATAGAGACGTGACAATTTCTCTCATAAAAACATTTGTATTGATGTTGAATTTGGACACCAGTGAACAGAAAAGATTTTGGACTTTATTGATTCTTCGAACTTTGATATTACACGTTAACAATCATATATATACTTTGGTGGATAATTTATTTATGAAATGCGAAATGAGTGCCACAGCAATAGTTAAAGTTTGAAAATAATTTGTTTAAATTTTGCGAAAGTATATTAAATCAGTCTTTTTTTTTTAATAATTTTTGAGTTGAGGATGTTGGGCTTAAACCTAAACTTTTATGACATTATAAACTCTTATTACTCGACAAAAAAATTACTGGCAAATCATATTTTTAGAGGAAGATGCTCAAAAAATTGTAATAATTAAAAAAAAATAATCCAAATAAGTTTAGCTCAATATGATGGTAAGATATTCGAATCTTATGTTTAAAAAGAAAGAAAGATGAGTACTAAAATTTTTTTATTTTTTTAGCTTCTTCCCTATAGGATCGTGCATAGCGGTTTAAATCGACTTAATCGATAAAATTTGATTAATTCAGTTCAGTTAAATCGATTTGATGATTTTATCGATTTTTTATGCCGGTTTATTTAGTTAATTCTATCGGTTATCGGTTAGTAAAATTATTAATCGAATTGACTGAATTAACCGAACTTTTAATGTTTAATATTTAATAATTATACATTTATATATATTAATAGCACAATTAAACCCATACCCAAATCAAATATACAACCTATTAATCCAAAACCTAATAAATCGATCTGACCAAATTAACCGACTAACCGATCGAAATTTGATCGACTCGATTAATTTAATTATGATAAAAAATATCGATCGACTCGATCGATTCTTTTAATTAAATTAATTAATTTAATTTAAAATTTTTTTACCGAGCCGACCGAAGTCACGGTCTTACTTTTCTACCAAATTAGCATAAGGAAGTCTAAAGCAGGAAAAAAATAGGGCAAAAATGTGACCTCCCCACAGAATTTAAAAGTAATGGTTTTGGTTGGTGATAACAGATTAATGTACGACAAAAGCTAAGTCGTACTTGGCAGAAAAGTTCCACACTTTATGAACTAAGTCAAGCATGCATGCATATATCAAAATTTAAAATTGCAACCTTGAATTCAGTATTTTTATTTTTTTTAATTATTTAAAATTGAGTCATTCGGGGGAAAGAAAGTAGAGACTTAACGTGTAATATTTTCTTGTGGCTAAATTTCTTTCATTTCAATGATGTGAAGTTCATTTATATTTTTCATAGCTTATTTTGACGGAGCACTATCTTTGCCTGGTCCCTCAAAAATTGGTGTTTTCACCGAGGAAATTACTTGACAAGAACAAATTAGTTTTGGGAGCACAACGGTTCATTCTTTCCCTCTTTCAATTTTTTTTATAAAAAAAATTATAAATATTAAAATTTAAACACGAATTAATTGAATATTATTTTTTAAAAATAATTATATGAATTAATTAAGTTAAATTTCGAGTTTTCCTTCGTTTTGCTCCAAAGTTGATGGCTTATTGTTCAGTAACTTCATCATCTCCTCATTAACTTTATATCTTTCTGATGCTAGTGATGATATATTGTTTCTTTGCAATGTTAATTTAATATTGTTGATGGGCGATGCCCTTAACTGGTTTTAATTACTTGTTTGTGATTCTTGGCTTTTTTTTTTTTAATTGGGAAACTGTATAATGCTAGTTCCATGGTATATTGGTTTCAGAGTATAATAAATGAATGTTACATGAGTTTGGAAGTTTATAATTTATACTATGATAATCAATATTGGCTTTAGGCATATTATGTATCTATACATATGTAAAGTCTGTGATTGAATTTTGTGTGATTGAGTCAAGTGAAATCAACTCAATTAAAATAATAAAATAATAAAAATAATAATATAATAATAAAAAATAATAATCTAATTTAAAGATATTTTTGTATTTTAATTTTATAAAAAAATAATTTTCTAAAAAACTACCTCATCTCTTAAAAAAGTAATTCACATTTTTAATATTATAATTTGTGTACTTCTTTTAAGTAATTTTATTTTAAAACTACTTACTCATTAAATAAATTTTTAAAAAAACAAATATTGTAAAATATATGTATAACTTTCTTTAAAAAAAAGTTTTCATCTCCATAATGGATGTGTCAAGATCTAGTATAAGATAAAATAAATATAGAAGAAAAGGGGAAAAAGATGAGGTGCAGGAATGGTGCTATTGAATTCAAAGATTTTTAAAGATTCATATATAAAATGATATGGATCCTATTGATTCAAGCTACAATTAGATGACAGCTTATGATGAATTATTTTGCTTTTTCTTGTGTTTGACAAAATATTGTTTTGTCAAATAATTTTAGGCAATTGTGGCTTTTTTTGAGGAACAAAAGAAGAGGCAGTGAGTGGATGAATTTGGATGCTGCAAATTTTTGGACAACATAGCGTCATGCCTAATGAGTTGCAACATCTTTTTTCTCTCATGGACTAAACAAAAAGCAGAAGCCCAGAGACTTAATAAACTAGAAACTAGCAAAGTCCAAGATGAAACAAACAAAATCCAAGTAAGTTAATATAATCTAAGGCCCAATACGTAACACCAAATAAAAGACAAAGGTATATGAAAGAACCTCGAATCCAAGGCCCCTAAGAAAGCATCCTCCAAAAAAAAAAAAAGATGAATTCTCGAAATAATCCCTAAAAAGCATGAAAATGCCTTTTGAATTCTGGAGGACTCAAATATAAATGAGTCAGTTTAATTGGTGCTCAAATGTATGAGAAATATTAATAAGTGTCAAATGATATTACTTAAAATTATTTACATGAGAAAAAAAGTATAAGTAATATATTTTTAGAAAGTTTATATTTAATACATTCATAATATAATTTTATATATTATCAATAAATTATATCATATTATATCATTAAAAATTTTAAAAAATAAATATAAATAATTTTATTTTTTACGAGTCGGCAATAAACATAATAATATATTAAATGCAAATAAATTTTTAACTAATGGATCTTTCCTATGCCATTTTGGTTCTTCCAATAATGTTGGATTACCATAATAATTTGGTTTTGCGTAATTTTTGGTTCAACTTAATTTTCATTCAGTCCAATCTGCTCTGCATTTTATTTATTTTAGCTTGGTCAAGTTGGTTGAGTGGATTAAGGGTAAGAGACGCTAAATACGGTGATAAATAAAACTCGACAAAAACAAAGGTGACTTGCTATGTATTGTTCTAACATTACATTAGAATTACAAATTACGGTTCTCTATTTTTAAGAATGTTAGTATCTTGGTATAGATATCACGCGATGTATTTTGTATGAAAATTATTTGTTTGGGGGAGACTAAGAGAGATTCAGTTTATATTTGCATTTTCATGCAGATAGCACATATCATTTATTTGGAAAATTGATATTAGTTTTCAACTGACCATGCTTTCGATTTTTAATATCCGTAAAATTTTTTTATTTTTATGTTACGATTTTTTTATAAAAAAATAAAAAGAAATTTGGGAGAGGTTGAGCGACCGCTGCATGTGATTTAGTTGTTAGATATTGATTCTTTGAGGAGTACAAATTGAAGAATTTTGAATATTTAGGGAAATATTAGAAATTATCGTGGACTTTCAATTACTCATTATTGGCGTCTTGTTTTTCTTCTTTTCTACAGAATTTTAATTTAATTTTTTTCCATAAAAAACACTGTAATTAGACAGTGACAGATAATGGTGACCGCTA
>JBBYHO010000015.1:18974717-18988614 GCA_038382025.1 Adansonia gregorii | reverse complement strand
TATTATTATTATTATTATTATTATTATTATTATATAAATAAAAAAAATCAGTGAAAATGAAGCCGCTAGCGGACATTGCAAGGCAAGTAGGCAAACAAAAACCTAATCTAAAGGCGAAATAAAATAAAATAAAGCAAATGAATGTTTTAAATGAGGTATTTCTAAAATTGAATAGATTTAGAATTTTATTATTAAAATTAGTATTTTTATTGACAAACTGCATCTTTTTTATATTATAAGAAATAAAGGAGGCTCTTTTTCTTTTGCCGGTTTCAATGCCCTTCTAGTTCAACAACCGAAATAGCAAATGGAAAAAAAGCACCAAGTACTACCCAAAAACTCAAAAGAAAAAAGGCAAAAATTCCTAAAAGATGAACGGAAAGAGAATTGTCAAGGTTTCTGCACATGGGAGATTTTGAAATGACGGATAAACCCTTCTTGTATATGCCATAAAAGCTTTACTGTCTGGGTAAATTAGCTAACTTTTTCAAGGAAGTTTTTGTAAATCTGTAACTCCTGAAATGAGAAAGCCATTAAGCTAACTTAAAGTCCTAGACTTTAGAGGATCTATTAAGGCTTAAAAAATTTAAGGCCGAAAGGGTTATCGATTGTTTAAAAACAATATTAAAAAAAAGCTGATTTTTTGTTAGTATGTCTAAGATATATAGAGAGAGACACTGGTATTAGGACTAGCTTTGTCCACTGAGTTTCATCCTTGCCTCTGATACTTTCTCTCTCTGCAATTACTTTGTCTTTTTTTTTTTTTTCGTCGCTCTAACATCAAATCTTTAAACGAAACTAGTCTGATTTGAGTCTGAGCTAAAGGTTAAAACCATAATACCATAACCAAACACTTAAAAATGAACATCTTTGCACCTCACAAGCTCTCCTGTCTTTAGTACTAGTAATAACTCAATGCTTCATTTCTTGAATCAAGAGTTTTTGTAGATTGGGTTGCAGGCGGTTGTGTTTTTCTATATGGATTTTGGGGTGGTGGGTTTGGAGGGGTTTGGGGGTTCAGAGACTACGACTACTACTACCACTGGTTTTACTTGTCTTGCTTCGGATCCTGAGACAAAGCAGAAGTGGTACGAATCTGGGTTCCTCAAGCAAGAGAGATCTGGCAATAGTGAGGATGACTGGAGTATTTCAAAACTGGCCAAATTTGATGATTTTTCTGCCTCCAAGGCAATGTTGTTGAACCAGAGAAATACTTTACTGAGATCCAATACCTCTATCTTCTCTGACGGGCAACAACAACAGCAACAACAAATGCTGAGCTTTTCTGCTCCCAAATCAGAGGCTCTTTCAGCTAATAGGGGCTCCCAAAATGTCTCATTCCCTTACTTTCACCTCACGTCGCCTGCTTATACTAGAAACACAGGTATAAATACATGTTTGAAAGCGTTCTTAACATTCTAACATCGTTACCTATTCAATCATCATTTGAGGGGAATTATGAAAGGAGTAAAATGGCTGTGAGCTGTTGGTTAAATGCATTCTTGTGTAGCAAAGAGTAGACATGTTTTTTTCTTATGGGTTTTTTGGTTTGATTCCACTGTTCTGGTGAAGGGTCTTTTCATGGAAATCTATGAGCGGTCTTTGTTTTAAGTCTTGTCAATAAAAAGTGAGGTTTTGCCCTTTTTTTTTTTTCGTCTTCCTGTCTTAGGAGAGAAATGTTCTTGGTAGCAAATCAAACCGTGACCATGGGAACAAAAGAAGAAAAACGAAACGTCCATCCTTGATTGCCTCTGGGTTCTCCTTAGTCATTAGACACTACCTGCCATATCTTTTTCTATACCTTCTTCTTCTTCTTCTTTCCTTTAACACTTGAGGAAAAACTACAACTTTCTTATTTCCAATGCACTGCTTTGAAAGTCTGGAAACTTTGGCTTTTCTGCCGTCATTTTAACTCTGTTTTCTTTAATCCTAATTTCTTTCTCTTGGTTATATGTTGCAGGCTACAACACTGGAGGATTTAATGGTGCAAACATGCATGGGGTGCTAGCAGGAGCTAGAGGACCCTTCACTCCATCGCAATGGATGGAGCTAGAACACCAGGCGTTGATCTACAAATATATAACATCAAATGTGCCTATACCATCTAATCTTCTCATTCCTATAAGAAAAGCCCTTGATTCTGCTGATTTCTCTATCTTGTCTGGTGGACTCCTCAGGCCTAGTACATGTAAGTTCTGTCTCAGACAAACAAGAAAAGAAAACTTTGTTCTGTCTTAAAATGTCCATATAATTTCCATGGTTGTTGCAAAAGTTGCAGCAAACAGTTCTCTCTCTCTCTCTCGCTCTCTTGGAAAGATTTGGGAACGGGAAGGAAGGCACTAATTAGTGCTGCACTTTACTTTCTATTTTTCTACCAAGTGCTGGTAGCGTGAGATAATGCTCTAATTGTCTTCTCTTATCTTTTTGGCAGAGAAGTACTTTCTGGGCTCTCTGTTATCTTTCTTTTCCCTTTCAACCCTGAATAAAAAGAACACTGTTCAGCTAAGCGAAAACAATGCGCTAAACAGGCGTTGCATGACTTCATAATCTGTTTCAATCAAAAGCAACACTGTCGGGGCACTTTAAATTTCAACTATTGCACATTGCAACATTTTGTTTTGGTCCCATATGCGACAAGGCAACTTCTCCCTACCTTTTTAAAGTATAACGGTGTGTGTTTTTATCAAGGCAAAAATTAAATAATAAATTAGCAGAAAGCTTAAATCTTGTACCAATCACAGATTAACCAACAGAAAAGACATTGGCATGCATGCTTAAGCCAAGCATCTTGCAATTAGGACTGGGGTAAATTTTGTTTTGAAGTTTGAATTTGGAATTTGTTATTAGTATATATCTTTATGCTTTGTTAATCTTGTTTTATTGACACGGGTGTATTTTTTTTAATGATGTTCCAATAGTGGGATGGGGAGCTTTTCATCTTGGGTTCTCAAACAACACTGATCCGGAGCCAGGACGGTGTCGTAGAACGGATGGAAAGAAGTGGCGGTGTTCGAGAGATGCGGTTGCCGACCAGAAGTATTGTGAGCGGCACATGAACAGGGGCCGCCATCGTTCAAGAAAGCCTGTGGAAGGCCAATCTGGCCATTCCGCCGCAGCCACCACCGCCACTACCACCAAACTGATGCCTACCGTCTCATCCTCTTCAGCATCAGTGGTAGGGCCAACCAGTGGCAGCGGCGAGTCCAACAGTCTACCCATTGCACAATTCAACAATTTGCAGCCTGGTGGTGCATCTAATCTTCCTACGGCAGCTGCACTGAACAGGTGACCGAACCCTCCAGCATTCATTCCTTGTTTAGTAAGCTGTAGTTGATAACATTTATCTCGGCATGGTGGGCTGCTGCCATCTGCACATTTGTTATTCTTATCTCGATTTGCTTTATAAAGAATAATAATTGCAGATTCTCCTCATCTTCTTTATTCATGACAGTGACTGATCTTATTAGTTACTATTAACAAAGGTTCCTTCTTTTAACAGATTGTTTAATACCCCGTTGCTTAAAACCTGTTTATGGAGTTAATGCAATGAGATGGGAATCTGCTTAATTTTACTTTCATATTTTGGCTAGTCGATGGATTCTAATTCCAATGATGATTGTTGCTCTTGCAGGTTGCTTCTGAGCAAAGACACTGTGGGAGAAAGAATGCAGGATAATGCAGCAGGACCCACCATGACGTCCCTGACCGGTGACCTGAAATCTAAAGAAAACCCTTTCTTGATTCCGAAGCAGCAGATCTCATATGAGCAAAACCCAAGAAATGAATTCGGAGTTGTTTCCTCTGACTCATTACTTAACCCTTCCCATAAAAGCTCTTCCTTGATTAAGTGCCGAAATTTCGGTTCTTCTCAAGATCTTACTAGTCAAGAAAATGAATCCCAGCATTCCTTTCGCCAGTTCGTGGATGACTGGCCTAAAACCCATTCTGATCGTTCGGCCATTTCATGGCCGGAAGTTGATGTTCAATCAGACAGGACCCAACTTTCCGTATCAGTACCGATGGCTGCCTCTGAATTCATGTCCTTTAATGCCTCTTCCAACAACGAAAAATTAACTCTATCCCCTCTCAGATTGTCACGTGAATTTGATCCTATACACATGGGCTTGGGAGTGGGCAGTGTTATTAATGAATCAAACCAGAGACAAGCAAATTTTATCCCTATCTCTTGGGAGACTTCCATGGGTGGTCCTCTTGGTGAGGTACTTCACAGTACTAACAGCAGCACAGCAGATTGCAAGAATTCATCAGTACTTAACCTAATGACAGAGGGCTGGGATAATAGTCCTCGGTTAGGATCATCCCCCACCGGGGTCTTGCAAAAGACCACCTTCGGTTCTCTTTCGAATAGCAGTGCGGGAAGCAGTCCTAGAGCTGAGAATAACAAGGCCCATGAAGGACGCGCTAGTAATGACCTCCTTGGTTCAACCCTTGTTCATTCTTCCTCTCTGCCTGCTTTATAAATCACTTTACGTGCCGACAAATCTCTAGGTTGTTGTGGGAGGAGAAGAACAAGAACGAAGAAATAGAGCTTGAATTTAGTATCTGTCTGACAAAAATGGAACAATTAGTTTTGAAAGCTTATATTATTACGATAATCCCTTTAATTTTTGTGATGTGTACTTTTTACCCATGGTTTGTTCCTAAAAATTAGAGATTAAACTTGATTACAAGTAACCATGCAAAGGCAGTTTTGTCTAAAATTATGAGAGTATGGTTTGGAAACAAAAATTTTGATTTTCACGCTGCGGTCACATGTTTGGTTTGACTATGGTTGTCAGCACCGAGGTTACAAGCCGGAATTTCTTTAGTTAAAATGATGGTATCAATAGAACATCCTTTTCTGCAAGGAGGAGGAAAGCAACTAACAACTAACTCCGTAAATTGTATTTTCATATTATGTTTTTTATATTTTATAATATAAATTATATTTATATATATTTTAATATTATAAATTTTATAAATTTTAAAATATTTATATATTTATATTATATTTAATTTTAATTATTTTTTAGTATCATATTACTACACGACTTTTTCTATCCCGTCTGCAAGAAAATAATGTATATTGCACTATTTAGAATCACGAGCCTCCCTGGTGGCTTGAGTGGGTCCCTGGTAAATTGTCTTAGCAGAAAGGAGCTCTCATCTCCAGGGGTTCCTTCCTCATGAAAATAGAACTATTTGGTCAAAGCTGCCACTCAGCAACAACAGTAAAAATGTAAAATGTTAAACTGTCCTTTACGTGGAGTCCAACGAACTTTGAAGCTACCCTGAATGTGGGTAGGTAATTTTCCCTTGCAAGTTGCAACTACCAATCCATCTACCCAACAGTGCTCTGCAGAAGGTGAGACTCAAATAATCCATCTTCCGTAAACCACAATTTATATTACTTGAATTTGAGATAAATACAGATACAATATATATTTGATATTAAAATATTTAATTTTTTAAAAATATTTTTGTTATATGTATTTAAAATATTATATATTCATAATTATATTTCGAGTATAAATATATTTGAATATATATCGTACATTAATATCATATATGAATATCTTAAGGAAGTTGAAAAATTGAGCTAACATAGTCTGCAATGACCAAATTAAAACCAACCTCTGCACATAATCATGTTAACAAAGAAAACTTGTATGCTTCACACATTTGGATTGATGCTCTTGCATAGGATTTACAGATTTTTCATTCAGCAATATTATTAGGCTATAGTTATCCACTTTCCATGATTTATCTCAAAGAGAATAAAATTTACAACAACTGACAGAAAGAATAAAGATTTCCCTCTCCCATTTACTCCAATAACCCAACCAACCATTACCCTTTATTGTCTCATGATTGAAGATCTACTTTGTCTCAGACAATAACGGGAAATAATCATGGAAAACGAACATTACAAATACAGACATTATAATTACACCTTCGATAGATGAGACATGAATGATGGGTATTATATAAATATTAGTTTTGTCAATGAGACAAAAGTTTTACGACATTCCTTTGCAATGCATGGGTTTTTTTTAGAAAATGAAGGCCACTCTGAGGCAGGCACCTGATTCTGGTAGGATAGCCCTTTATTTTCTTTGCAGGTTTCAGCAGTCTATTATAAGGAAAAACAATGTCTAATTCTGGTTCACCCGTTTACTGTGCTGGAGGTTAGCTACTCAATCAATGGTCTCACAGTAGAATAAGGAAATATTTATAGGAAAAGATCATAGAGATGCAAATATTGAAAGCCACCTTTCACGGTAAAAATTGAAGGACACGTTACTATTCATTCAATGGCAACAGACTTTCAATAAGGAAATAAAGGCAACGATAAGCCAGGCAGCAGATTTGGCAGGAAATAAATTTATTTTCCTACATTTTTCATTTATGCAATAGGTTATGTTACACAAACTCTTTATTTTTCTTAAAGCACTCATTTCTCTTACATCTTATTTTAGACACGGATATAAGATATGATCTTTTAAATATATTGAAAAAACTTGAAAATAAATTAAGTATACTCATGTCGGACACATACCTGTATCCGATTTTCATGCACTCTCTGGTTCACCCATCCACAGGCCTGAATGTCAACTGCATAAGCAATTATCTCATTTGTCTCACGAGAATAGGATATGTTCATGGAAGAACATTCAGATACAAACATTACGAAGCAAACTTTCACATATAATAACATTCCTTTTGCCCAGTGATACAAAACAATGATACCATCCCTTGGCAGTTGGCAACTTATAGGCTAATAGGAAATTCATTTATTTGACTGCATTATCCACCAGCATATAGGGAAGAAGTATGAAGTCTGGTTCACTTATTTACAGGCTGAATGCTCAAAGGCCACTTGCAAAACATGTGCCGAGAACATTAAAAACCTTCCTACCTAAGTATTTGATTGCTGGCATTAATCAAGGATGACCTAAAAATTTGTTTTGAAAAGCGTATGAAATGAAATTCAAAGGCCTAGCAATTAAAATGTAGAGGTGTGCGTAACCCTCACCAGTGGCATTAGCTCTTTGCTGTCTGATTTGGGCTTTAAACACCTCCAAAATTGTGTTTTAAGGAGCTGGTTACTATCACAAAAGCACATATATCAAGTAAAATGCTTTGTGCGAGATCATACACTCCAACTCCCCCTTTTGAAATCATTTGCTAAATTTACAATCAAACATTGGTTGCCCCTTAAAAAAATTGGCATCTAGTACCCATGATCCTATAAGAATTAAGAAGGTGAAAGAAAGCATTACCCATTTTTAACTACAGAATTGAGAAGTCTCACCTAATGCGCGTAGTTTAAAGCTTCGCTTACTTGGTTCTGAAAACCTTACTTAATTCAGCCCTTTTTATAGGCTTATTATTAGAGAAGGATCAAAGTTTGTTAGCCAATTCTAATCTTAATCCTAGTTTCAGTTTGGCCTTTTTCTAATAAAAAAAAAAAAATCAAAGGCAATCGTGTGAAACAGAGTAGACTTTTCTTGTAGTTCCACTTTCCATGGCTTTAATTTAGTGTTACGGGTTGATCATTCATCCTTTGGACCTACATATTAGTTACACTGCCACGATTTGGCACTAGCATTCTCTCAAGTCGCACACTTCTTTTAATGAAGTGAAAATTGAAGAAGTAAATGGGACTATGATTGCTTGAATCGCTAAAAGATTGAGTGCTTCATTTCTAACACTTGAATTCAATTCCCACGGCCACTAGTAGCGTTTAAGGATTGAACAATTAATTCGGTTCGATAAGTCTAACTCAAAGTAGGTCAGGTTTAATAATTTTTTAATTCAAGTTAGGTTAGATTAATTCAAAATATTATTTAATTAATACATTTTAATTATATTTTATTTAACTTTAATTATAAAAAATTATAAATATTAATATATAATTTTTAAATATTTTAATATTTTTAAATAATAATTCAGATTTACAAACTAAGTTAACTTAGAGCCAAAGAAAAAAAATTTAAAAATTTTGAATAATATTATAATCCACGAATACCTCTAATTAACAGTTCGTTGAGTGAACAATCAAATATAGTTGTTTGCCAAGACCCATGGCATATTGAATCTAAAATGAGACAACTTTCTTTGAGAAAAAAAAAAAAAGAGATAAATCATATGAGAAGGTGCATCAGTTTCATACATAATAAACTTAAAGATTGTTAGATGTTTTAGAACGGTCGGAACATCATTTTTGATATCAAAATCAAACCGATTTTTGGTTCATTTTTTTTTTCAAATGATGAGTGATGGGATGACCCTATGGCGTTCGGGTTGCAAGACAACATCAATCTGCGACAGGCTTAGCATTGATGCGATGGGCCATCAATCATCATTAACTATCAGCATGGAAAAGAAATCTGTGCTGGTTCAACCAGAGAATGATATTAAACACCAAATCGAGGTGTTCCTATTTGGTGTTTCAACCTTAATGGTTAAATTAATCGTTGTCATAAATTTGCGCATTGATATGGACATTAGAACCGCTTATAGTCATAATTAATGATAACTCAAATTACTCTTAGAAAAGATAGAGACATTTTCATTTCCAAATTAAATCCTAGTGTATGAAGGAAATTTAATCTCTTGACTTGAGAGTGAGGTGATGGTGATAATTCACATGGAAAGAGGTAAAATGACCCCAGAATTGCAGAAGTGAAAAGATAATATATTGAAAACAGGAAAAACAGAGTGAAACATGATGATTCAGAAGAGGAGGGAAAAGATTACAACAAGACCTTATAAATGGGGGAGTGTTAACCAATCATAAATCCTCAACATGAGCTACCAAACTCGTATCAATGAGAATGCAGATGCACAAGGAATTAGCTCAATCCTGAAATGAGCCGAATAATATCCCAAAGATAAGAAAAACATAACAGCAACAATTAGATGCTAGAAAATTTGAGGGGCAAAGAAATATAACCGTAAATTCAACTTATATATCCACCAGAAAGCAAAGAATATAATTCAATCCAAGGTCCATTTTCAGTCATGGATAATTCACCTTGCCATAACAATCAACTTAAGAATTCAAAGGCCAAAAGTTCTAAAAGGTAAATGGGCATATATTATGGAAAGTTTAGACTGTGAAAAACAAGACAACAATTACCAAATTAAGAAGAATTTTAATATCTAAGCATCAAAACTTTTACCCTGAAAGAACAAACTAAACAAAGCAGACTATGCCAAGAGGACCTAGATTTCAACTTCTTTGTGCGTTTCACTCGAGTATAAATGCTCTTTATCACTGTCTGCGCATTCTGGACAGATTTAGCTTTCTTTACCTTCTTAGTCATAGGGGGCATTTCCCTTATAGGACCTGGAGGTATCCCTTTTCTTAAGTGCACTTCCTCTAGGAGTAACAGAGGGCGGTAATCTCAAACTTAGTGGAGGGCTCTGGGGCTTCCAAACCAAGTTGTTTTTCATTGAAAATCTAACTCTCTTTGTGCTATTCTCACAAGCTTTTGCAGTTCCGCCACCTTCACCATCCACTTGACTAGTTAGCTCCCCATTCTGAAATTTTTGCCATCAATACTCTGCTCTCTTTCTCTTCTTGGAGACAGCACCATTAACTATTGGCAAATCACAGGCACTTGCAACATAATCATTCAAGTCCACTCCTTTCAGCAACCTTCTCAAACTGGAGTTGGAGGTTTGAAATCACTGATTCAGTATTAGAACAGGCCGTTTCTGCAGGTACCATAACATCATTCTCCAGATCTGCAGGGCTACATTCAGCATTCGTGCTGCTCTCAGTCTTTTTACCACTGCCCTCAGTTGCCTTCTTGGCCTTCTTGCTCATCTTCAAATCTGCTTTGGCAAAACCATTAATATTAACTTCAGCTTGCTCAGAAACTTCATTAGAATCATCCACTTCCATCTCACTAGCAATAGGTATCAATTTAGGCACCTCATCTCCTTATCCCTTTCATTACCTTCAGGTACCAGAACATCATTCTCCTGATCTGCGGGTCTACATTCAGCACTCTTGCCATTCTTAATTTTCTTAAACTGCCACCAGTCGTCTCTTTGGCCTTCTTGCTCTTCTTAGATGTTTTCTTGGCAGAGCCATTAATATTAACTTCAACTGGCTCTGAAACATCCTAACACCATCCACTTCCATCTCGCTAGCAATAGGTATCAAATCAGGCATCTCATTTCCTTCATTGCCTTCAGGAATCGAAATATAAATACCCAGTTCAGTCAAATCCTTCTCCAACTTCAAGAATACCTCGTGTAACCCTAACACAAATTTTCTATTAACCCAACAGCAATCCACTGAAGAACCCAATTCATAAAACTTTGTAGAGAATCCCATCGCCAAACTGATCGTCCAAAACCCAATCACATCATCGCCTTCAAAGACCTCATCACCAGACCTCTTAAGTTCCAACAATCTCCTTCCCATCTTAACAAACACATCAAACACATTACTTCTAATCTTCCCAACCAAAACCTTATCACTTACTTTCCCCATAATTCCAACAAATGGTTCAAACGGAACCTCAATAACCTCCCTTCTAACTGGAAGAAAGGTTCTCATTTCCTCGAGAAAAACCGAAGCAATGTGATAATTAACGCCATTCCCTGGAAACTTATCATCAGCTAAAAAAGTTCCATCAACTAAAACCCTGACTGAGCGACGTGTAATATCCAAATCCCACGACCATTTCTTCTACATAACAAAAAAGCAATTCAAAAAACCTGCGAATTAAAAGGTAAAACATATCTAACCTTAGCTTCTCAATACCGGTCCACTGGCGACGCATAGTAAGAAGAAAGACAGAAAAATTGGAGAGATAAACCTAGTTCCACCTTCGGGAGGACCGAAGAAAGTTTTTCGATGAGTTCAGTCTGAGCTGGAAGCTTGTCGGCGTGCCAAACGCAGTAGAAGAGACCTTTCCAGAGTCTCTTCATCTCTTCATAGGAGACTTCGGTCTGTGAAGAAGCCACGTGTTGAGAAGAGACCGGACGGCTTTGTCTCGGGTCAACTTGTCGCAAGAAGCTAGTTGCTTTATTAAGCTCGGGCCTTCTCCGGCTCCGGCTACGGTCATGTTGAGCCGGTGTACAAAGGAATTAGAAAAAGTTGAAACAAAGGATTTATAGAAAAAAGAAAGAAATTGTTCGAAATTACTTAAGAAATTATTAGGAGAGGAAGTCGTCGGAATCGGACGTTTCTTTCCATTTTGCAGCTGAACCAGTCCGCTAAAAAAAACAAAAAAAAACTAACGGTAGATTTAGGTACTAAGGGAGCAATTACCCGGATTTAATCATTCGGGTCGTACACTACGTTGGTTTTAAGCAATATTGTCTGCACCGATCGTATATTGGTTAGAAACATACTGGTTTGAGATAAATTGGCACATCTAATCGTTCATATCGTTTTTTAACCCATAATTATTGTTATTTTTATAATTTTATTTTAAAATAACGTATGTTAATTAAATTAGGTTATTAAGTAAAAAGTTATTATATATTTGCTAACATTTTCTATTTGTGAGGTTTAAAATTTTTTAATAATAAATATTAAAATTTGTTTGCATATAAATATTTTTATGTGTATATATATTTTATACATAAAATATATATTAGATAATATCGATATTTTTTTGATTAAATTTAAGATTTGAAGAAAAAATTTAAACTCTACTTATTATCAATTAAATTAAATGCTCGAATAGTAAATAATATTGGTATTTATATATGTACCGTCAATGTAAAGATAAAAACAATATGCTTATTAGTTTGGTACTATCTAATTATGAGATTATTAGTATTAACTAGCTAGTATGAATTGATTTTTTTTATTAAACATTTAAAAGTAGTTTTCTTCTAATTATTAATTTAAAATTTTTATTTGCTTTTAATCTTAAAAAAAATATGACTTAAATTAAACATGTTTAGGACTTTGTTAAAATATATATTCGTTATTCACGTTGATACGCTATATATTATATAAAAACATTTTAGACTTTACTATAAATATATGAATGTACCAAATGATTTATATATTTTTAAACTTTATTTCGTAGTATCTTATTAGATTGAAAAAAAAATATGTATTTGATTTAATGATATAATCTTTAATATATAATTAAAAGATTAAAAGATTAAATCTTATTTTTTATAAAAAAAATTTAAATTTAAAACTTAATTTAATTAATTCACGTAACATCTTTAATATATAATAATACATATCCAAATCATAACATTTGTAGTTTTTTTTTTTTAGTAAACTGAGATACTTTCGTATTAAAAAAATATAATTAGGTCGAAGAATATGCAATCTCGGTGGTTTACCAAATAGAAACGTTACGTATTATTAATAATAATTTTCCTTTTCTATCATGTGGCTGCTATGCTATGTATTATCATTTTATATTTTGTAAACCCAAGTCACACATTAGCTATTGTGTTAGTCTGCAATGATACAGCTTGTGGTATTTGCATTTTACGGTGAATTGGTTATCAACCTTCTCCATGTTTATTTATTTTTTTCATTTTTTCGATAAACAAAGAAAATCTTATAATTTGAAAATTCTTTTTGTGTAATAGAAATTACATAATATTTAGATGACATCAAGCTAGGTTTAACCATAAAGTGATTGGAAATTGACGTGAATTGAAGAAGTATAATAATCTTGAAGATAAAAAGAAAGAGTTTGTTTAATATTTTTTTTATTTCACAACCGCGATTAAAATATTAATACCTGTTTTATTTTTATGATTAATTTTTTCTTTTTAAATATATCTAAAAATATATAATATTTTATTAATCTTACTTTTGAAATTTAAAAATTATATTGATAATAAATGATAAATTTTCAAAAAGAAAAGATCAAATATAATTTTTCTTCCAAATTAATATGCATGAGTGGTGTTATTAAAACTATATTAATTGGAGTCAAAATAAGTATTAAATATTGATATATATTTAATATAAATATATTTAATTTAAATTTTTTTTAAAAAAAATTTATTTTATAAATATGTCAAACAAATACACTTAAAAAATTTAGTCAAAGTAACATACCCATGAACTCTTCTTTAGTTAGCCATTCCAAGTTTGTTGGATAAGCCTTCTTATAAACTTTCATTAGCAGCTTTTCCACGTTTCTTCCTGACGTAAACCAGTAAGCCGCTAGGCTTCTTTTTCTGCAACATACAAATTTATCTAATCTGCTGAATTAGTTTAAAAGCTAACACTCTTCTTAGGAACATCATCCATTGAAAGGCTTAAAAAGCGCAGGATTAGCACTGCTTTAGTATCCAAGAGACTCACCAACCCCAACATCAAAAGAAAAATGAGTCACAACGAGGTTTGCTCCCAATTGAATGTACCCTTTTCATGGGAGCTCAAACCTGGTGTCTCAAAGCTGACAATTGAAGAATGCAGCATTGATATAGGCCATATCATGCTGAATTTACCCCCTCCACCTCGCCTATCAAAGAGTGGTCGTTTTTGTGTCGACGATTTGCAAGGCGTTCTTCCTCCATGCCAGCTTCAGCCGCCTCCACCGAGAAGTTCGGCAAGGAAGGGTAATGTCATTTTCAACAAGCAGGAAGACCCTTTCGTGGCAGCTTATTGGAAATGCACAGAATGCTCCATGAATGCTAAGTTGGGCACTGACGACAAAAATGATGCCTGCAGGACTAGGACTAAAAAGAACATTTTCACTCTCTCATGTAAGTATTCATGCACTGTTAGCAGTGATAATGGTGTGGTAAAAGTGTCTCAGTGCTCCACGGAAAAGGCAAGGGAAGAACATAATGAAAAAGACAGGAAAGAGTCTAAATTCGCAGGAACAAACCGATGCTAAATGCAACCAGGAAAGTTAAATTAGTCGTGTGTGTGTGTGTG
>JBBYHO010000015.1:18954920-18967238 GCA_038382025.1 Adansonia gregorii | reverse complement strand
GATAAAATCTTTATGAATTTGAGTTAGTTCAATCGAAATTAATATTTAATAATAAAATTAATATTTTTATTTAAATTTAATTATAAATATTAAAAAATACTTAAATCGATTTTTAAATTAACCAAGACTTAATCAAACTTAAACTTGAAAAAACAATTGTAACTTTCAAACCGGGACCGACTTAACCCAAATGTATCATTGACCTTTTACCCCTTGATGATTTTCTTTTCCTCTATGTGTGTGTGTGTATATATATTTATAAAATTCTTTGCCGATTTTAAATTGGTTGCACAGTACTGCAGATTCCATGGAAGTTTTCGTAGTTATAGTGTCGTCGGAAGTTGAAACGTCTGTTTTTTTCCTCTGTATACATATGTATGTGTGTGTGTGTGTGTTTTGACAAGGGATCTTGAAAGTTTTCCTTTATATTTGGCAGTTAGCTTTGGTTTTATAAAACACGGCAGCTAGCCAGCCATTCCGAAAAGGCCACCATATATACCTATATAGTGGAGACTAACATGCATGCATACGATCGATTCTGCTATATTAATATACTTTAATAATTTCATTTTGCAGGTAATTTCATTTTATTTTATGAAATTAAGCTCAACCATTAGCTACCCACCCCTTTTATTTTTATATATTATAGTTTAACTGCTTTACTTAACACATATATATATATATATATAGAGAGAGAGAGAGAGAGAGAGAGAGAAGTTGGCTCCATGTGCTGCTGGAACTGAACTTCTTTAAGAATCATTAAATCAGGATGCCTAATTCCTTTTACTTAATGTCATTTACCTTTTGTTGCTCTAATTAAAGGACTGTCTCATTTTTGTCAAGTTAGCCACCATAATAGCAATGACACTTTAAGTCTTTTCCCTTTTTTTTTTTTAAGTTATGTGGACGAAATCCCTTTCTCAAATGATTTAAAAATAAGTTTATATATATATATATATATTTGTTGATACATTCAGCATTTTATTTTTTAAATGTTGTTCAAGAAAACTGAATTTTGATCAACAAAAATGAAATTCAACTCCTTGGCACGAACATTAATCTGTTTGATTCAAAGTAATTTTTGATAGTTTGAAGTTGGTTAATTAACAGATACTGTTCCAATAAGAAGCAAAACGATAATTATTGTTTAAAGTTTTTCTTTTTTAAATTCGAAAGCTAGAGGATTCTAACTCTATCAAAACTTTCAAACCCAAGTTTTCTTTTAAAAGTAGTTCAATATTTTCGCATTAGAAGTTAGTACCAAATTTTTTTTCTTTTTGGTGCATATAACAATAGGTGATAAGAAAGTATTAAAGGGCCCAACTAGGATTTTCTAGGATATGATTGTTTCAACTTTCAAACAGGCTATGTAGCTAGTCTAGCGAAATCCAAAAGCAGTACATTTCTTTGACACACTCGAAGCGTCAACATTTCCCACAATTGCAACAAAAACCTTCCTTCGCCAATAGCCCATGGCCATACGTGTCACAACAGCAGAAGGCGAGGCAGGAGCCCGTAATCCTTTTGCCATCTTTGAGCATTACTTCGGGTGCAGGCAAACCCAGTGGAGTCTCTCTTTGCCCCATGTGCAAACTAAAGGCGACAGGGGAAGCAGCCGAGGTGGACAGGACAGTGTACCCAAAAGCTGAAAAATCTTGAAATCCCAATGCCCTTTGCTTATCTTCAGAGGCCAACACAAGTTTCCAAAAATATTGAGGTTAAAAGACAAAAGTAACCATAGTCCCACAAAGATCAAAAGTGATATATCTAAGTTTTCCCAAGCCGTTTGTCTTGTTATGGATTGCATAATTTAGCTAGTTTTGGCGAAATGTAAATTTTCTAGCATGGAAAGCCATGGTAAAAGTACCCAAACACAAATTTTCCTTATGGTTTAACTTAATTGATTTACTGTATTTGCAATTCTTTTTACCCTCAAATTACAACTTTATTTGCATTAAAAAAAAAGGGTACCGAACACAAATTTCAACTGGTTGGCCAATGAGGAAAAAAAAAAAAACCATAAAAGCAATTAAGAAAGGATAGAAAGCACTTTGAAACTGACAGTCTCCTGTCTTAAACTTTTAAGGCTAGTTCAATACTTGATGGAAAGAAACAATTCGTATGCAAATAGCAGTAGCACTTCCAAGTGATCAACTTTACCACAGAAGTGATAGGAAAGACCATAAAACCTTTGCTTGGCATTCATTAGGAATGTATTAAGAATCCGATATAACGAAGAAACATAAACAAGAGACTAGCATTAACTAATTAATAATTGAACAAATATTCATGATACAGTCTCAAGACACTCAACCCACATCTAATATATGTGGGGGGAGAGATTATCTCCTTTCGTGCTCCTGATGGTGGAAATTTTTTGGACATTTTCTTGCAAGTCCACTTCTCGAATGCTTTTTTCCTTCCGCAAGTTGCATCTACTGGTATGTTTCACGGATTTGGGCAACACGGAATTAATACGAGACATTTACAAGTTCAGCGGAGGACTTCCCTGAGTTGGCAATAAGCAAAAGTCAAAGTTAGACATTCACTGGGGATGCAGAGAAAAATTAGTCAAGGAAGCTTATGAGATTACAGCATAAAGATGATATCTTGAAGAAACGATCATATGCAATGTGTTCAAAGGGCAACCTTATAGACATTAAGCAGCATTTGAGAGGTATCATCTCTTCAGAAGAGATGAATTGGCAGCAGCAGCAGCTGCATAAGCATCCTTTGCTGCCATAAATGCAACAGATGCTGCTTTACGAACAATAACTGGTGGAAAAGGGCTTCAATAATGCTTGCAACATTCACTTAACATGATCAATCGACTAAAATAATTCATTAAATGAATCAGTTGCTCATAAGAAGGGGAAATATAGAAAATTAGGGGGAAAAAAGGAAGAAAGGCGTTCACAATAATTTCCAAAATTAATGGCACACAGATTGTTTACGGTTCAGTCGCTTGCACAAACAACACTGACAGCGCATCATTAACTACAGGTAATTACTAATTACCATTTGCGAAATCTGAATACCCTCAAATTTATCATCACTTTGAAGTGTGACGTAATGATTGACTGATCAACAAGACATAGGACAATTTGGGCCTTGACACTCATTAAGCCTTGAGAAACATAGGTTATGATCAATTTACGGACTGTTGCAACATCTAATCAACAGGAATTGAAAAAATAAGGAAACAAAGAAGAAAGTGAATTTTCCAAACAATTTGAAGATAGAAATTCTTACAAACCTGCAACACCTGAAACAGCTACTTCAACTTCCCCACGTCCTCCTAGAACTTTCACGTAAAGTCTGTCTGTTTAGCCAGAGGAGTGACCAATTGACAGAAGACTTCCAAATCAAGAACTCCCAGCTATGAAAGAAAGAAAAGCAATACGAGATGAGAACTCAATAAGCATGAAGGAATTAAGAACAAATTAAAAGCTAAGGATAAGCTGTTTACAACATCAGCTAAGCAGTCTACATGTATTGCATCCTAGATCAAGCTTAGTCACACGAAATCAACTCGAAGTTCACAGACTTAAGGTGTGTCTGACTTTCTACAGGCACATTACCATTATTGTTTTTGATAAATTAAGACAATGTTCCACTAAAAGCGCCAATTGGGTGCCAACCCATTACAAGACTGCAGCAAAAGGTACATTAGTTGTTGCTTAACCAAAAGAACCAAATTCAAAGTCAAATAAGCCACGCTTGCACATTTCACATATCAATAAATTTCTTTATCAACATTCAACACATAAAAACAAAGCAGAAAACATTTTATCACCCGATGCACTAAGTTTTCACAGAATTCCGACAAAAATAGAAGCCAGTAAAAAGTTATTCTATCATATGCATTCCGAACCATTTGACAGCTGACATATCCAGAAAAAAGTGCAAGCTGCCATAATAATTAGCAGCATGTCAAGTTGTCAGCAAACTGATCCTTGTTGCATATATAGAATTCCTAAGCATCTTTTCACATAATAAACCCATACTAATACGGAAAACTCAAGCATCTGTCTATTTGACGCTAATCAAAATGTTAATTATAACTTTAATCTTCAAAACTAATTCATGAAAATTAAATATTCCCGGTTGGCAGCATTAAAATGATAATGTAGGAAAAATAATTTTCATCCCATGCATATCTACCCGTTACATGGTTTATGTTAATTTAACATGTCCACAGGAAAATATAAATCAGGATACATTCTGCATTGAAATGCACCGTTGTTAAAACTTCAAAGCAGCCCATTTTAAGTCCTAGTCAACTATGCCACCTGACATGCCCCTTTCATTGTCTATGTTAAAGTGACATAAAAAACCAAGCAGTTCTAAGTCACATCTTCAGTAGAGAAGACCTTGTTTGATCATGCAGCAAATAAAAATAAATTATCACAAAGGACCTGAGAAAGGATCCAAACCTTACAATTTTTGTCTTCAAAGAATTACTATCTACTCTTAATGGTAATTTGCTACTGGGACTACTATCATTTGTATCCTTTTTCACTATGAAATGCTGCCGCATCAAGTGCATAAAGAAGCACACAGAAGCAATGATCTGTATCTGTCAAGAGCTGCATGAGGAGAAAAAATGTCACAGCAAAATACTAGGGGTCCTATAATTAATTAAAAAAAATCCCACTTTTTGTGAAACCCTACTATGTCATAACAGCACGACAATGCTGTATCCAACAAAGGATGCAAATCTTCAAATAAATAAGTGAGTTTCGTCCTTACACATGCTACACAAGTAGCAAGTTCTTACTTCTTGTTAGCTCAGTGCATTTACGCAGGTTGCCAGAGGAAGGTGGCAATACTAACCAAGTTATTTTAAGGCAAAAAAAGCAGTAGTTTACTTAATTGGAAATGTCATTATGAATAAATTAATTTGAAGTGCATTTATGCAATAATACAATCATAAACACACAGAGCAACTTTACAAAGGAAAAGAAAGCATTTACCACTGCATCAAAAGTGGAGTCAAAATCATCTATAGTGAAACAAATGTCTGGATAGGCAGAAGTTGTCTCTACTTCCTAGATCCATGTTAGTGAGAATGTTATGAAATTGAAGGAAATCTCAATATCACAAGGATTGCCGAAAATAGAAAGGCTTGCCTTTTTTGAGTCCAAATGAAAATTTACTCAGCTGGGAGATGCACTAGCTCAGACAATGCCTATAAAAGGGTCTGTTATCTGACAGCATCCCCCCAACAACACCTATAAAAGGGTAAACAAACCCCAGGTAAGCCAGGATCCTTCCCTTTTGATCTTTCCCGTTATTTATTTCCTTAAAACTCTAGAACTAACTTAACCATCGGAGAGTGCCCTGGAGTCTTGACTCTGGCACCCTTTGACCTTTTGTGTTGCAGGCCATACCTCTGTTCTACCCTCCGATTCCCTCAAAAAGAACATCAACAGAAACATAATATACCATTTACCTTTAGGAAGGCATCATTACGCTGGTTCGAAAAAAATGAAGCTAATACACAGCAAAATAATATGCATCACGTTGCATAATAAGACACGAGAAAAGGAAGTGAAGAAGTTACCTGCAAATCGCTACTGTTATAGTGTACGAAGGATGGGCAATCATGTTCAAGTAAAACGAGCGCCTCCTATCCACCTCCGATAAAATCTCACCAGCTAACTTATCCGACTGTTTCACAGAAGTATAGACAATTATATACTAACTTGAATTAAAGATAGGCCACAACTTTCACCAACGGCATTGTAACAAGAACCCAAGCAAACTACTAAAGCAAAAAGGAACCAATGAACTTAAACAAGAAACTCAGTTCAAATTCAAGTTGGTTTTGACTTTGTTTTACCTCAGGTGCCCCCCTCCTTACAAAGTAAAGAGCAACACCGTTGTTATCATTAAAACCATGCCCCCTCTATAGCAGCATAAATTGAAACAATTAGCTTAATTCTCCCTTTTTTTTTTCTGCTGAGAAATGATCCAGATTTGATACCCATTTTCTGACCGAAAAATGTGAGATCATCGTCTTGACGTCCTTTCGATTCCTTACCGCGAACAAAATATAGATGTCGTGCCAAAATTGGCCGTCCATTGCAACGTCGGAAACATCTGGTCCTTCCACCGTCGTTTTTCCCCAATAAATTCGAGTGCTTTCCAACCATGCTCAGCAAATCAAACCTACACCAAACAGTAAAAAATTTCCAAATTCAAAAATTAAAAATTAACATTGTCATTCGAATACGAAACGATGGAAGGAATAAAACCCTAATTTTGCATATGTTTTACCGGGAAGGGGTTTCTTCTCCAACCCGAGCACTTTTTTTTTTTTTTTTGCTTTTTTGGTTTTCTGGAGGTTGAGGAGATGCGGTTTTCTCGATTGAATTACAAATTTAATATGCCGTTAAATAAAAAAAAAAAAATCTTTTGAAGATTGCGACGACAGATAAGGAAACTTTGGGCGAAATTAAAAATGGCGCGAGATTGATCATCTGCTGCTGCTGCCGCTACTGAGCAAGTAATAAGTTTGCCAGTTACGTGTTGAGAGAGAAGAAAAGGATACGACTTTCTTTTAACTTTAAAAGGAAAAAAAAAAGTCGAAAAGCGGCAAAAGGTTGGTGCCAGTGCCAGGCGAGGCCAGCTAGGAGCAACCAGACGGTGTCAGATTTTTCTATAACGGGGCTTTCCCGGCCGCTCATATCGAGCTACCGCAGTAAGTTTTAAGCATTGAACTACTAAGCCCAATATCGAATTTTTTGTAGTAGACTTTAGCCCTCAGCTGATAACTGGATTTCGGTCCATCAAAAACTCAAACGGTCCACATTAGACTAAAATTACCCAAAATTTAATAGCTTTACATAAGTGGACCTTTTATCTGCGTGAATTTTTTATTTTTGACTTGTATTCAAATAGAATTTAATTTTTAATTTATATTTAAATAAAATTTTAATATAAATTAATAATTCGGTTAAAATAAAAGTTCGTTTGAATATGATAAAAATGTAAAGCTTATTTAATAAAAATGATAAAGTTCAATTTTTTTTGAAAGTATTAGAGCATTCAAATTTATACAATGCTTTTTGATGTTCTGATTCTATCGGATTTTGTGCTCTGGTTATGGAAATCGAGAGCCCGACCTTCTATAAATAGATTTTATCATTTCATTTCAAATTGAAGTATTTATTAAGAAATGAATTTTTTTCATAATAATTTTTTTTACTTGCTTTCATATTGGACGTTTAATTATTAGGAAAAAATAGGATACTAATATTTTAACAAATACAAAAGGAGAAGGCAGAGAGGTAGAGAGTGGAGAGAAATATGAGACACAATGATTAAACCACAGATTTTTTTTTTTAAAAAAAAGAAATTAAATAAAAAAAAATCTTTTGAAGAATGTGATTGAGCAAGAACTACAAAGAGTTGTCTATTGTCACACACTTTGGTCAATTGATAAAATATGATTTCTTTTTAATACGGATTTGAATTGTTGAAGTAGCAATTTTTTTAATTGAATTTTTTGCAAAATAGTTTAAAACTAGAAATTTCAAGAAGAGAGAGAGAGAGAGAGAGAGAAAGAGAGAATTTTGCTATAAACATAATAATCAAGTTAAAGCTAAATTAAAGGCTAAAAAGGATTCTAAACAACATTTTGGTGGGTTGGTTTGACCCCCGTAAGAAAGAAGTTAAGAACCGTCTTCATTTTGGTTTGATCATGATATAGATGAAATAAATCAAAAACAATAATTTTTTATTGATGAATAAAATCTTCCTTTTTTTTTTAGAATTACGTCATATTTCAAATTTGATAAACTAAAATGAATTAAGACAATATTTTGTAAGTATATAATTAGTTTGAACATATTAATTCTTTGTTATTGTTTGAGAATTGGAAGGGACAAAATAAACATTTTGTTTTTTTTTTCTTTAACAATTTATTATCTCTAATAGATTTTTTTTTAAATTCGAATCTTAACCATTTATAAAAGAAAAAAATGAATTAATTTTTATTACAATTTTATAATTATTTAATTTCATTTAAAAATTATGTAAATATTTTCGTCACTTATAAATATAAATTTCATATAATATTTTAATGAAACTAAATTTTAATTGATTAATTAAAAGATAATTATTGCAAGTTAAAAAAAAAAAATCAATCTGTGGATAACGTGCTTTGGGTTAGGAGAAAAGATAAAAACAAAAGCAAAAGCAAAAGAAAAAGAAAACTTTTGTCCAACAATCCAACAAAACAACAAACATTATACCAAGACATGCCAAAACATCATGCAAAATCATGGACCCCCCCCCCCCCAAAAAAAGTCATTTTGAATAATTTAAAAGCAAAAGGTTTTAATAACTATGTATTTTCTTAAAAAATATATATATAACAGCTGAGCATGCTATGCTCTGTATAATTAGTGTTCAATAAAGTTATGCTTTTAAAATGTATTAAAAATGCCGATCCAGCTGAGTGCTGTGGTGGAATATGGTAATGAATTCCATACACGAAGAGAAATATGAATATATATATATATATATCTATATTTATATCTATATCTATATCTATATAGTTTTATATTGAGCACTACTTGATAACCAAAACTTCAACAATAAGCACCGCCGAATTTCATATACATGAGAGGGGGAAAAAAGAAGTTGAAGATAGATAACTTTTGTAATAATAAACCATTCCCGAAAACTTAGTTTGATTGGTCACATTCAATAAATATTTTCTAATATTATAATTAAAAAAAAAAACAGTTTGGGGGGGGGGGGGGAATTAAGATGTATATTCGAGGAAGCGGAATTATTTAGAAGAATCGGAACATTTTCATGCCATGATTTGGCAGCATGTGCTTGAGGAAGAGCCGACCTTGTCAATTAATGAACGGGAAAGAAAAAGAAACTCCCATTTCTTCTTCATTGAATAAATTGATAGAAAAAAGAAAGCTTTCTATTCACTTGCGGTTATTTATATAGTTAGTTATATAAAAAAATCTGGATTCCGATCAACGGTCGGAGAATCAAAAGGCAAACTGAATTATGAAGACCGCCTGAAAATGTGTTGGAAAAATTATAAGATTGGAAAATTGACAACGTATTAAAGGTTTAATTCTAAGCATTAGAAAAAGGAGAAATTTTCTTATTTTTCATTTCATATATTCATCATAGATTCAAACAAAAAGGTAAAAATAATTATAACTCCTTTTGCGGTTTTACCTTAGCCAAATCCCTCCCCCAAAAGCCATATCTCCCATTAAAGCTTTCACAAATCCAAGAGAACCCCCATCATATAATTAACTTACCAAATTATAAACAAACAACAATATGTTTTCCAGTAGTACTTTTTTAGTCTTCAAGAAATGCTCCTTCTCCTCCTTTCTTCCCTTTCGCCATCCTCCTCCTCCTGCTGTTGCCAGTTCCAGCATCAAGCCTTGTGTTCCCATCACTATGAATCAACGGCACATCGTTCGCTTCCTCGCCGTCGTCCTCCGTGGCTATTCGGATGCAAGAACATCGTTCTAATGACGCAAAGAAAGCAGCCGCTACACCATTGATGAACCACATAGCAACACCATCAAGCTTTCCGCCGCATCCGGCTGCTGATGGTGGTGGTGAGCCATGATGGTTGGATGATGATGAGGGCCTAACTACCCTAGGCTCGACGTTATTTGATCGAAGATTGAAGAAACCAGAGCTGCTACTAGTAGTACTGGAGGTAGTGGCTGCCATGAATTTGGTAATCGAAGCCTTGAATTATGGTCTGGGTAAAATTGAGGGTATCCCTTAGTTATTAAGAGACTTTGAATTATGGTTGTCGCTTTAATTATTACTCTAATAGGCCTAATTCCAACCTATGCCCTTAATCCATTGTGGAATTACAAGTGTCTTAGTAACTACTACTATTCAACCTACACACTAATGGATGAACAATGTAAAAAAAAAAAATGCCATGGGTACAATTGGAAAAAGAGAAACGAGAAATCGAGCGTTATGTCGTTTCAAATAAATGTGTAACCAACAAAGATTGTTTTTCAATTTGTAAATTCATTCCTATCGACTTGGAATCAAACCATTCTTTGCAAGATATAAAAATCTAATTACGCCGAAGTCCTGATTCAAAGGAATTAACAAGTTACCTATCCTTCGATATTTTTAACCCAAAAATAAATATATTACTTTTTTCTTTTTTTTTTCAAATCATGACACATTAGAAAGTTAAAATTTGAAACTGAAAAAAAAAAATATTATTTAAAGAAATTTATATTAATTAATATAATTTTATTTCAGAAATAATTTTTAATAAATTTTAAATTTTAATATTTTGATTTTTTTTTTCTATTTTCAACTGATCCTTTTGTAAAAGCAAAATATTAACCCTGCTACCCCATGGGACATGGCACCTAAAATATTGTAGAGAAAGGCCCGCTTCCTGCCTCCGCATGCACGGTTGTGTCCCACAGCCGGAATGGTAGACAATCACTTTTCTTTTCATGTTACTTTTTTTTTTTTTTTAATTTTTCAAAGAAAACTAACAAATTGCAATTGCAATCTTTCCTTTTTCCTTGATGCATCTCTATAATTATTTTGTCACCTTTGATTTTACTAAATAATGGTTAGAAGTGGCTCAAGACTTTTTTGTTTTTAATTTCAGTACTATACAAAAGTGTGGGTGTTCTGCAATTTAGGACAAATTAGTTGTCAATAAGTGTTAATAGGTGTTTTTAATGTCTTATATGTTAGATCATAATCCAAAGTTTTTTATATTCAAATTCAAATCGGGCATAGATAGACTTCAAAGTTCAATTTTCTATTCAAGTCATATTTATAAATATTAGTTTTATTAAATTTATAATTAAATTTAAATAATAATTATTTTTAATTATTTAAATAATAATTTAAATTGATCTAAATCAATTTAAATTATAAAATATTTTATCTAGCTCCGATCTAATATAAGATCAAGTCTGTCATATTTTACAAATTATTTTATTCTTAAACAAATTTAATAATTAAATATTATGTACGTTTTTTTTTCTGACCGAAAAAATTGAAGAAAGAGATGCATTTAGCTCAAAAATATCTCTCGAAAGTAATTATAAACTATAATCCTTGTGTTATGTTTCTAGTTTTTTTTTTTTTTTCCTTCCTTCATATTTGGTCTAAAGAAAACTTGAGAACCATTTTTTTTTTCAATTTTTGGATATAGTGAATTGGATTCAGATCATGTTTTCAATTTAAGATTTCCTTGATGGACAGAAGGTGCCATTACCATTCAATTATTAAACTCTTCAAACATCATACTTAACTTAAAGCATATTAACGTAATTAATATAGTAAGTTACCGCCATGTTTTTATCAGGAAAAAAAAACTATATGCTACAATTTCAGTGTGGAATATGGACTAATTAGTTGGGATTAATTAATGAAGAAACGTTCATAAACAAAATCATGTACTATTAATATAATGTTTACAATTCAAACTACACATGGGAGAGCAGTATTTTGCTAGTATTTTTAAGACTAATTGTCTTACAAGCAGACCAATAAATTCTTGGCAAATATACGTAACTAAAGTGAGTATAAAGAAGAAGAAAGAAGCAACAAAATGAACAATGAAGTGTCAATAAAAATTTACTTTTGATACGTCAATAGTGAATTTTTTTAATGGTAATAAAAATTTATCATATATTTTAATTTTTTAAAATAATTATTTTTTAATAAATTTAAAAAAAGTATTTATTATCTTATTAATTTTGAACTGTAGAATCTAAAACTTTTCAAATAGTAATTGAGATAAGTTGTTGATAATAATATATAAATCAAAATAAGAATGGAAAGGTGTAAATTTGTCAAAAGAAGAAACATTGTGAAGCAAGCTTAAAGCAACAACAAAGGACAAATCCCATCAAACATATAGAACTTGAGCAATAGATTTTATAATTTTCGTATAAAATAATAGAAGTACAGGGTACAAACTTTAAATAGTATATTGAAGATAATGATGGCATAACATAAATGGTTGAACCGAGAAAAAGGGGTTCTTACTTATAATCTTAAAATCAACTTGTTTTTTTTCCTAGTTTGGGCAAAATGTGTCATATTTTATAAAATTATTTATCTCAATATTAACGCTAACAAAAAACCTACTTATAAATCAAATTAGTTATTATCAAAGCCAATAAATTTATACATAGAAGTATTGAACTTGTATCTTTACGAATATCTTAAATTAATTTATGAACGATGAAATTGGGTATAGGGCGAGTGAGAGGATTGGAATATAAGTGATTGTTATATCATCATCATCATCATCATCAT
>JBBYHO010000015.1:18940861-18954820 GCA_038382025.1 Adansonia gregorii | reverse complement strand
GTTAGTTTGGAACAAAACCCGTAAATTAATTATGGATTTATATTTAATACATCGTCAATATATAGTTCTATATACTAATAGTGAATATTGTGAAGCTATCTATCAAAAAAATATGATTATTTATATTTATTTTTAAGTTTATTTTTTTTAACTTTATATTTATATATTGATGAAATGTCATTGATGGACTCACTGATAATATATAAAATTATACACTAATAATGCATTAAATTCAAATCTTAATATTAAATAATCATATAAACAAAGATTTTGGCAGATAATTCAAATCCCATACCAATCAAGGTGATAATAACATAATTGAACTTGGCTTAAGCATAACAATTGGGCCTGTTTGGGCGGGTGAGGTGCCCTCGGGCCACCTTTATATTGGGTCTGCATTCCTGTCTGCACCGGAGCAGCCCCCCTGTTAGGGGCCGTTATAATCTAATTAAGTATCATCTGGTCCATCAGGATAGAAGATACTGTTTTTAAAATTTTTTTTACTGTATAAAAAATAATAATTTAAAAATATAAAAAATATAAAAATTAAATTCGAATCACAGATGTACGAACTCGGGTTCAATTCCGAATTACCGCATGTCCCTCCCTCGGTTAGTTGAAAAGTACACCCCCCAAATAAGCCAACAAATTTAGAATAATCAAAAGCGAACGCTTTTAATACCTGCAAAGACGGACCTGACGGTAGCCGCTTTTTGTCACAATCATTCAAGATAATATCAGAACCTAGGCGGTCACGCCTGGATGACAAGATGTCCCAGCTAATCAAACCCCTGAATATGGAAAAACCAAAAACACTGCAAAATGCCCACAGATTTCTTTCGTTCACTCCATCTGTAACATATCAGGGAGAGGAAAAAAAAAAAAGAGTTTCGAGGATAATATTTCTTTTGATTTTATAAGGAATCTCTAATGGTACTTGTTTACTCCCATTCAATGATTGATTTGCTATACCGAGAATTTGAGACGAAGAGTTTTTTAACATGGCTGCTTGAGTCCTAAATGGCAAGTACGTGCAACAAAACCGTATTACTTTTAAATGGATAAAGCTTTACACGTGCGAAATTAAATGGTTGGGATTGGAATTGACATAACATTTCCCAAAGAGTCCACCCAAATTCAACCCCACCTAATTATAAATGAGCGTCTTTTCTTTCTTCTGCTGCCTCAGTGAATTGATCATCTTTTGCGCACCTTTAACGAGCATCTCTAACACAAATCTCTCTTGAATCCCGAAAGAAAATATGTATAAGCTCCGCACCCTTTTCATTGCTACCCTTCTCCTCAGTTTTATGCTAAGCTACGGTGCTCGGCCCGAGCCTGCTTTCCCCTTTACCAAACACGAGGTATGTTGTTTCATTTCTACTCTCCTTTCCATCCTTCTTACCAAACCCAATCCTATATATATATATATATATTTTGGTTCCTAAACGAAGATTTCATTTCCAAATAGTTCTTTGATTAATGATTATAAGGCTACTGGTTTTTGGTTCATGCAGGAAGTTGAGGCAGAGAAAGTCGATATTGATGAGAACTGTGAAGGAGTTGGCAAAGAGGAGTGCTTGATGAGAAGAACCCTAGTTGCTCATGTGGATTATATTTATACTCAGAATCACAAGCCATGAAGTTGAATTCTTGTAGGAGAAAATACCATAATGGTTAACCTGTAATTTGGAGCCATAAATAAATTATATTTCTGTTCATGTTGGAGTAATGATTTGGATAGATGGCTTAGCTAATTTAGTTTCACAGTCAGGGTGCTTTTGAAGTAATCTAGATTTTTAATGGATAATTACAAAAGAAATTATTAGGACCTTTTTTTTTCGTTTGCTTATTAACATGTCGGCATTTGTAGTTGCTTGAGCCTTTGCATGTGTCAGCCCCATTTGATATTTGCAGGTACCTACTTGCCAAGCAAACGTATGCAAAGTTCTTCAAATGAAACGAGTATGTAAGCCACATTGGCAATGAATATTAGCTTAAATGGAGAGTAAGCAAAGGAAAATTTTGCTTACTCTTGATTTTGGTCAAAAACGGTCACTAAAAACAATGAAGATTCTCTTAAAATATTGGGGGGGGGGGACTAATTGGGGCACAAATAACACATGTAATGATGTAAACATCGAATTTTCCACTCAATTCTAACAAAACCGGATGGTTGGCAACACGAAAGCTGAGGTTCAAACACGGCTTTGACAAATTTGACACCCTTTACAGGTGTTACTCAAGAGTCGGTTGTTAAGAAAACAGGCATTTGCCTGACTAAATTGAATCTTCTAAACTTTCATTGAGATAAAATCGGAAATGCATGCTTTAACAACCACCAGTGAGATAAAGACACCAGCTCCGTTGTCATAGCAAAGGTATGAAGAAACCAACAACCTTGAATGACAAAGATACTGCCTCCATTGGTTTTTAAGAACTTACTGTCGGTAGATATAAATCTTTCCGGGTCCAATTTTTATTTTAAAACATATCTAAAAGTGTTATTTATAATCGAAGGATCATAATTTATAATAGATCAGTAGTTGTGGAAGAAATTTGCATTTGCACTTTAATTGGACAATGATGGGAAACTCAAGATGAAAGTACAGTTCCGGCCAGAGAGCAGAAGTTTCAAAAAACGAAAGCTCGCGGCATTGGTTGACCAGTGTTACATCCAAACTCAGCTCACTGATTATTAATGGCAGGCAATGTTGCATCTGGTAGATTTCCACTAGGAGTACGCTATCCGGACTGCATGATCCATAATGCACTTTCATTCTCAAAAGTTTCAGCCCCTGAAATTTGAATGGCAGAGAATCATCAATCTTTAGTGCTTTGAAATAATTCTGTTTCTTTTCAGAAACAACAAATACCACTCATTGGTGTTGTACAGAAGCAGCAATGAAAATATTTGAATAATGCTTACGACCAACAACAAAAATGAACTGCATGCCTCAGTTACATATTTTACTTTCAGGAGAGAAAATGTGGATACAAGGCCACATGATATAAGCAACTTCAGTAAAATTTCATCGTACTTCCACGAAAAGACGGAACGAACCTATTCAAGCAGGCAAGAGTACCCTACCACTATCCAGGATGTGAAAGTATAGAGCAAGACAAATGGTGACAATAATAGAAGACTTTGCACCAACATGTCTGATAACCCATTCATGGGCAACATGAGTGCTTCTCTTTAAACCCTCTGAAAGCTTCCACAACAGAACTCCATTATGGAGCTTATTGTTTCAAAGGTCACCCCGGTTACATCAATCACAAACTTCCTATTGCTGGGAACTGCAAATTTGGATGAAACCTTATCAATCCACCCATTACTCTGAATCCCATCAAATGAACTCCGCTCTTTCACTCGTTTTAAAATTACTTCCTTCTCGAAACCATCTCTTATTTCACCAGCATTCTCAATCTGATCAAGAATCAAACAAGCAGACCCCGAACTCGACTTGGAATTCGAGTTTGAACTTGTCAACACTTGATGTGAAGTTTTCACCAGCGTTGCCACAGCACCATAACAAACAGAAACCAAAATGTCTCTCACATTGTTTTGATGCTTTGGATTGGTCATCCCAGCAAAAATCTCTACATAAGTATTATTGTCCATCGTCTTGTCAAGATAGACTGCAACAGCCGTGCTTACAAATCTTTGTATGCAATCAGCCATTAGGTCTTTACACTTACCATCATAAAGCACGTTAATCCATTTTGGGACATCAGATGACCCACCATTCCCACTCAACCCATCAATTTCTCCACCATTTGAATAAAACCCCAGCACCAGATTCCTAGCAAAGCGACCAACCACAACAGCTACAAAACCAGTCTCAGCACTAGAAAAAACCCTATCCAATACCCTGTTAGTAAAGCTGTCATTCCCGGAAACCGTTGCCAGTTAAGTCTCACCCCCCTGATTCTAACTTCTAACCTCTTAAAACCCCAGCTGTTAAAGCCTCAGTAACCTGATTAAAGATTGGGAAAATTCCTCAGATCTTAGCAACCTTTGAAATTTGCTTCAACCTATTAGGAATTTGATCAGAATTAGATTCCATGAACTCCCTCAAGTCCTTGGAAACAACATTGATAGTCTCCGCGGAATCCGAGACCAATTCAGCTACGAAATCAGGGCTCCAAAGAGCTTCAAAAACCTTTTCCTTTTCTTCACCACAGAGCGAAAATTACACACCTTGTAAACCCCGTAACCAGAGACTCCACATATAGCAAACACGATAAACCATTTTTTCTTCCTTGATGAAAAAGCCAAGGCCTTGTTCACCAATTGCACATTCATTGACCAAAAAACACAACCCTAGAGCCACAAGCATAGGACCCCAGGGCTTTCCAATTTCTTAAAGAAAGATAACAGTAACCCGAGAAATTTATGGTTAGAATAAGGTTTCAAAAGTCAAGAAATCTAGGGTTTCGTTTCAAAATAAAGTAGATAAGAATTTAAGCGCAGATTTCAAAAGAGGATATTAAAAAAGCATTTTTCTTTTTTTTCGTTTAATTTCAATTTGGTGTTGAATTGCGAGACTTCCGATTGGATTTGCCGAAGGATAGTGAGAAGACGAATTTGATTGCAGCGGGGAGAGAAAAAGGAAGAAACTCGGAAATAAGATCAAATCGTCAAAAACGACAGAGAAATTACGTTTTTTTCCCCTTTTTCCGGTTTTTTTATTTCAGGTTTCTTCCGTTTTTCTAACTTGATTTTTCCCTCTCCAGGAACCCGGGGGTCTTACTCTGTCTATGAAACGACGCTGCATCGCATTGCTTTGCTTTACTAACAGAGTTAAATATCTTGAAAGAACGCCGGATATGAATATGTATACATATATTCCTTTTTATTTTGAATATTTGTTGAGATTAAGATTACAGCCGTTTTTCTTCGTATAATTCAACGGGTAACAAGGATGCAAATATGCCAAATCAGCTTTTAAGTTTCCCTTTGTGAATGATTTAGTGTAGTCTTTCCTACTAAATTAAGATTTTGTCATAATATTTGTGAAATATTTTGGAAATGGAAGATCCAATCCAAACTATCAAAATTAATTGAAGGGGTTAAACTTTAAAGGAACTTGGAAATTGTGATTTTATTTGATCTTTTACAATTTGTTCTTTAAACAATTCTTTGGACAAAAGATCACAAAAAGACAATTTTTAGCTCAGGGATTGAACAAAAGCAGGTGACCCTTCCACCCAATCTTCTTAGACGTATAGTATACAGTAGCAAAAATTCTGAGAAGCAAAATCTCATGAACTATGATCTCATCTTTATTACACAATCTTTAGCAGAAAGATTTAAAAAATACATGAATTCTGACCTCAAGTTCTAAGAATGGAACTTTAAACTTACAGATATCCTGTACATATCTTGTATTAAAATTAAAGAAAACTATGAAAAAGTTGTTCTCAATGCTTTTATTCTCATTTTAACTTAAAACTAGTTTTACATTTCTTGTCTATGAACAAGGGCAATCGTCCTTTGACATTGAGCATTTTTCCATCCTAGAATCCTTTGCACAATCAATCAATCAGAAACCATCACTCTTATCAACATTTGATTGATCACTCACCATATACAAACAAGCTCCCGAGTCCCGAGACACCTTCAGCACCTGCAACCATTGCCCCGCCATCGATGATGCTGTCAGTGCCCATCGTCCCAGGTTTTACATCAAACTAAATGACCTTTCGGTTCCATCTCTGATCCAACAAGGAGAGCTTAAGCCAAGCTGAATCTGATCACAGGGTTTATGTTCTAGAAGTTTCAAATCCTTTTGAAACTAACTTGGATTTTGCGGGGGTGCTGCTATCATCGACATCCTCAAGATCACTGAAAGATATATCTTCAATATTCTCCACAAAAATTGCAGCCCCATTATAACCACCAAATTCAGAACCATCATCTTCTGGCCAATCAATCTCTTCGTCATCAAAATCTGGAATCAATATTTTTGAGGATCGACCAACCAGATAACCCTTATCCTTGGCGCTAGACACCTGTTTTTCCTCAATAGTAGACTTTTCTACGAGTGGCATCTCAGTACTTTCAACTGGATGCCTCTCAGTCTCGTAATCCATTGTAATGCTAGATGTGGGTTCAGAAGCATAGGTCCGAGGTGACATGGTCTCGAAGGCAAAATAATTGGATGAGGAAGGATTAAGATCTTTGTTCATGATACTATAGCTTTCTCCTAGGTGGGAAGTACTTCTTCCGTACCAATCAGTTTCTGGCTTTGTTTGCTTTTGCAGCTCCTTCATCCACAATGCTCTAGCTTCCATTACCTGCTAGCAATATATTAACCACCAAGAGCATAAATCAACATTCTGTACGAAAAGCTTACTAACCGCTGAACATGAAAGTATATGAACTGTTATTTTACTGAGCATACTATTATAGTGAAAATTATAAAATAAAGTATCTCATGAAAAACTACACTTATGGCAAACAAATCCTGACCGCAATTCTAATAAACCATAAGATCGTTTCCCTGAAACTATAAAGAAATATTTATGTACTGAGCATATAACATGTTCAGCTAAGATTAAGAATTTATGAAGAATCCAAAACAATCTCCATGACAAAGTGGAGAGAACAAGGGAAAAATAACTCTTTTTTGACTTCTTTGTCATATCAGATGACTCAGGAACCATATGAACCAAGCCATAAAAGGGTTGCTTGATTAATCTAGACAAAAGCAGGCATGGCAGACTTTCCAGACGAGATGTAAACTGGCAGACAAAATGGACTCTAGATATTACCTATTACGCACATGGAAACAAATTGTGAATCCATGGAGTGAATTAGCTACAGTGCAAAGTGCAAAAAGTGGAGGTCTTATTTAAGGGTTGATGAAAGGGCACTGTGCAAGAATAAACTTCTAGAAAACTCAAAGCAGTATCATATCAATTAATCATCAGACTTTGCAATATTTTCTATTACCATATTGAAGTGAGATGTAAAGTTTAAAATGTAAAATTGTGACCGGAGCCAGGAAAACGAAACAAGAAAACAGAAAAAGCTGTTAATTGAACGCTCAATTCGGGATCAATATAATCAAAACCCCCTTACATAATAATACTTTCCTGTAAAGGAAAAATGTAAGTAGCTTCACAAAGTATAAGATTCTTGGGCCATATCTATGAGAAGTCGCTGACCTGAGGTGTAGACAAAATATCTGCATCATTCTTGTTAAGTCTTGAATGCAGAAGTACAAAATAAACTTTCCAAAAGTAACTGTCACTCATGTGGCAAGGGCAAAGTTCAATTCTCAGAGCTGCAAGCCTTGGAGCAAGATATTCAATAGCCATAGCATGGTCTCCTTGAGCAACTGACACGTCAAAATCTAAAACCAGGAAACAAAAAAAATGCACAAACTCCGATTTTCATTTCATAAATCTGTGCATAATAAATCATGAAAATAATCAAAATAAAACCGCAAAAATTACAACCAAAACAGAAGTTTGTGAATCAAAATTAGCTAGCCAAACAGGCAACAGAATTCGCGAAGAATGTGTTAGATTGAGCAGAATAATACAAATCAATGGCAATCAACTAGGAAAATAATGGCAGCATAACATTTTGCATTTTTACATAGAGTAAAAGTTTAGAATTCAAACTATTCAATGTTCAATTGAAACTGAAACAAAATTAACATTTTAATCAGCTTGAGCTCTAAACAACTGAGCTTAAAAGGAAGAATTCCATGGCACAGCATATAGATAAACAACAAAATTATAATTCCATTGCAATGAGATCAAATTTACTGATGATTAGTGAAGAAATTGAAATTACCATTCAAGTCTTCATCGGGATCAAGGGGGAAATCCAACCACGTTTCTGGGTGATGGGCGATATTCCTCGCAAAAGTCAGCACCTCATCCGTGATCCCTACCACATTGAACTCCTCCTCCTCCTCCTCATTTTCATTTTCCATCTCGTTTTCTTCCTTATTTTCCCCCGGTCCAAACGGAAAATAATCCGATGCCATCCCCGACAACCCACCCGCAATCTCAGAAGAATCGTCCCTAATCCCGGCAGAATTAGAAGGATGCACTTCGTCCCCGGAGATAGATTGATTCAAATTAGAGAATGATCGATCATTTGATTGGCGATTGAATTGCGCTGAAGAACGAGGCGGAGGCGGAGGAGGAGGGGGTGGAGGAGCGAGAAAGGAAGCGACCCCAAAGAGTTGGCGTGTTAGGGTCTGTTTGAGTTCGGTAAGATCTTCCTTGACACCATGGGATTGTTGCTCCGCCTTGGTTTCTTCGTTTTTAATCTCGTGCCTCGTCGGAGGCGATGATTGAGACTCCTGCGTTACGACGTCGTCTTCCTCATCCCCTGAAGAATCCGATTCATAATCATCGTCGTCCAGACGAAGTGAATTCGCCAGCGACCGAGCTAACCATGACATTTTCTTTCACTTTTTTTTTTTTTGGCCTTTTGGATTTTAGGGGGTGAGAAAGTGATTGATGGAAAGCTAGGCATTGATGATTTTAAAAATGCTTGTCTATCAATTAATAATAATTCTGATTTTTTAGTGGAACAATCACATGGTTTTTGGACCACCATAAGCACAGGTGGGGGCTTTGGGTTTAATGTCTTAACGGTTATTGCCACGTAAGCATACAGGGGTTGGCTCGCCAGTTGCTACTGTTTATTTTTTTGGTTCAGTGGTGTCCCGGATTCCTTGTCATTTGCTTTGAGAGAAAAGAGTGCTGCTTTCACTTTGGTTTGCTTTGGTCTTTTGACTTTCCTTTGTCATTTTCAAACCAAAATAATTCCAAAATCTAAAACTGTTTCCATTTTACTCAGGAAATGGACTGGGCTTCACTCCTCAGGATGCTGTGGGCTTTGGGTTTCTTGTTTTGGTCCTTTTTTATTCTTTACCAAAAAAAGGTCTTAAGGCTACAGGCCTTGACAGAACATCCAAGCCCAGCTTATTTCTCCCCTTGTTTTTTTTTTTTTCATTTTTTCCATCAGAGATTTTAGATTTCTTTAGAATCATAGAAGGAAACAAAAACAAAAAATAAATGCAAAAATTTTTTACATAATAATTAAATTATTTTTAACCGATATTTATAAAAAATAAGACCTTTTAATAAATAATTTTAATATGAAGAATTGGACCCTTTAATACTATGGTTAAAGTGATATTTACAAAAAATACTGTAATTACTTTATTATTCTTGTGAATTCTGGTAAATGTAATATGTTAAATGTAAATTTTCTTATAAAATAATTAAATAATTTTAACCTATACTTATAGATGTTCGGACGCTTTAATAAATAATAGCACGCTCCCGGTCCCGAGGTGGCCGAAGTCCCTTCTTGTTCAAAGGGGAACAGTGCATTTGACCAGATTCTAGTCTAGGTTTGGCTGGCACTTTGGTTGTGACTTGAGACATTGGCAATGCGGCCAAAGGGAAAGGGAAAGGGAAAGGGCAAGGGTCCCTATCCAGCTCTACTTTTTAGGCAGACAGGATTTTCTCACTTTTCCCTCCCGCACAAGTGTGTTTCTTTTCGACGGCAAAGGGGGTGTGAATGTGCAAGCATTCGTGACAACAAAATGTAGAATCCCTGGCCCTCACCTCCTTGGAACCGTCGAAACTAATCATTCTAATGTCTATGGAATGCATGATCCCCAATTATATACGTATATTTTTGTAAAGGTATCCTCGAAGTTGAAGATCCTTCAAAACAGTACGGGTAGCACGTTTAGGATGATTTGATGTTGAAGAAACTAGGTAAAGTTGTTCTTGACCCTCGCTCATTTGCTTCACTGAAGATCCAGCTTTGGAAGTTTATAGGCATATACGCTAGGTCGAAGACAGCAATATACCACTGCTGATGGCTATCGGCAGAGAAACTTCTTTCCAGCAAAGGCTCACCTTCATGCTTAAGGCCTACAGTTTTTTATTTGAATGATGAGAAGAGCCCACCAGATGTCCTTTCTAAAAAGTAAAGATAAGGTAATTCCTTGTCCACCTTTTTATCTTGAAAATTTATGGGAGTTCACTCAATTTTGCTCAACAGACTTAAAGAGTTTAATTCCTTCGGAAGATAAGTGTTGTGTAAATGCTAAACACATTTCAACTCAGGCAGATTGAATTGAGCAAATTCAAATTGTTATATTGTAAAGGAAACAAATAGGTTGTGGATTTATTATTTGATAGCAACCGAAAGCGTTTACAAACCCTACAAAAAGTTTTAAGATTTAAGACTCAAAAGAACCCTTTGAACCATGGTATAAGAGGAAGCTTTCACAAAAAACCTTACAGAGATTGAAGGAAATATAGGTATCAGAAAGAGAGGGCTACCGTAACACCCTAGACACAAATGTCAACGGGAATCCTCTCCTCATACCATTTCCATCTATCACCACTTCCCAATCCCACTCAGCTCATTTATAAGAGCTTACAGTTACAGTTCGCTCTTGTGGATTGAAACAACGAAGAACTAGTGACAAAAACCGATTGCATCACAACCTTGCTGGGAACTGAATTATTGGACGCTTATCGGCAGACACTTTAGCATACAGGCAGTGGATTGGTAGCTACCAAACTTCCAATCTGCAATCCACATAATGCTGGTGCTTTATGTGAAAAAATAATATAGTGGAAATTCTTTAGTGTTCTGATGAGAGGAAAGGGGTGCCTTAGAAACCCCACTCCATTGCAAGTTCGTGAAAACTGGAAGCTCGGCAGCCCCATTTGTCATATTGAACAAGCAAATAGCCAAGAACGTGAAGCTGCTATTTTTCCTTCATTGAATTGTTCTTGTAAGGTTACACTTCGAAATGAAGATGGTAGCCGTGTAATTTAGGCTACACAATTTTAACAACTCGGCTGACCGTTGCTTTAAAACGGGATTGTAACCACTCTGTATAACTAAAAGTAGCTTGGCAGCCAGACCTGCATCGAGAGCAAGTGAAGCACATTCCTCCGGTGCAAACTCACAAATGGCCCACAGTATTGACAATGCAAACTGCGTACAGCTTTCAGAAGCTTTCATCAATAATTTCACCACGTTCGGTATGGTATTTGGGCAATCTTTCAAAGCCAATCTTCCTTCTGGAGTATTTGACAAAAGCTCCAATATATAAAGGACTAATTCCAAACATTCATTATTCAAACCAGGCATCAGCTCAACCAATTGAGGAACAGCCCCAACATTGATAAAAGAGTTCCTAACCGACTCATGAGAACAAATTACCTTGAGCAAACTCAATCCAGCCAATACCCCATTTTGGTGCTTCTTATCTTTCACTAACCTCAACAATCCAACCAATAGACTCAAACTGGCAACATTTTCTGACGCAAAATCATTCCCTTCCATCAACATTCCGATCAACGTCGTACAATTAATCTTGGTCTCAATAGACCCTTCATTTAAAATATCTACCATTAAAGATATTTTAGCAGGCTGCAACAAATCAGACTTGGAATTGAAATCAAGATTCAAGTTAACAAGGGCTCCAATTACCTCTGACCCAACAGCATGAGTTGTAAAAGGACCTAGCAAAGATGAAATCAAACCAACGCCTCCATTTTCCACAATAGTCTTCTTAGCTGTCCCATGAGCTTGAACCACTTGCCGAAGCTCCTTAAGAGCTTGAACTCTAGCTTGACCCTTAACTTTCTTCAATTTCTCCAAAATCTCTTTTAACCTTCCTTGAACATCCTCTGACCTCTTCTTCATAGCCAGATACTTCTGAGAAAACCAACTATAAATTAGCTGCTGAAGCGTCTTGTTTGGAGTCACTGAATCATCCCAAAGCTCTTGCATCGTGGTAGGACAAGTGTAATGACCTAAAGAGAACCATTTAAGAATGTTGGGTCTCTCATAGGTTTGGCCAGTGCAAAGAGTCACCGGGTCTTGCATTGGCTCCAAAGATATTGGGCATATGAAAACTGTTGGCACATCGATGGACTTAAGCTCTTCAATCATTATCTTCAGATCCAATTTCCCTGAAGCAAGACCAGTGGATATTACCCCACAACCGCCTCCCAAAATCCCATCTTTAACAGCCGTTTCTAGATCTAGAACTTGGCTGTCAAGCTTCATCTCAACCTCTCTTCGAGTAGATGGTTGATACATTGGCATTTTTTAATACCCTTTTGGAAATGCTAGACTACAACAGAGAGAACCTAAAAAAATTTTTTTTCCCCAAATAAAACCAAGAGAGCTAATTTACAAGAAAATTAGCCTTGAAGAGGACATATCACATCCGGTAAACAAGAAGCGTGCGGGAAAGATAAAAAATGAAACAGAAAGGAAAGAGATAAGTGAAGAGTGAGACTACCCAAGAAGGAACGAGTTTTGTTTTTATCTCACTTCCTTTTCTCTTTCATTGACAAATCAGAAGCCACAATCTCAATCAAAGGGGACATCTTTTCTTCCCCATTCTTTTGCTTTTCGTCGTAGATTTGCTTTATCTGATCCCTTTGGTGTAAAGGGTAATCTCCTCCTCCTTCTTCACCACTAAGACCATAAGAAATGGTAGTTAAAAAAAAAATGCAATCTTCTTCCCTAATACCAAAGCTCTTCACTACCTACTCAACTTCCTCCTCAATAGTCTTCAAAGAAAAGAACGAAATCATCAAACAACAGACCCAGATCAGCTAAAAAGAAGAAAGTGGGAAAGAACAATCAAAATTGAAAAAAAGCATCAAATTTCCACGGGAAAAGTGGAAAAAGAAGGATTTTGGGCAATAAAGCTCGAAAGTAATGAAAGAATTTAACAATTCCAATTATACAAATAAAAGACAAAAAAATTTGGGGTGGGTAAAATGGCACGCACAGTCCACTCCACTACTTTTCTTTTGGGGCAGGGCAGGTGTGATGAAAAACCAAACCAAAAAAAAAAAAATTCAAGTTTTAAAATTTATGTATGTAATAAAATTCTCGGAAAAAGCCAGGTTAACTGCGATTGACCGGCGGTTGGCAGTGAATTTAACCCTTGGTGACTGTGCATTCATAGCTTTATGGACCGCTATATCCTCTTTTATCAGTTCAGTTCAATTTTTTTATACAAATTTTCATTTTTCATTTTTAAGTTTTGCCTTGAATTTTGAACAAAAAGTTTTGCTTTTTAAATTTGTGGGAGCCATTTGGGGGAGGGTTCTTGGGGGCCCTAGGCGGCCAAAGGAAGAATCAGGACAATGAATCAATGATGGGTCAAAAAAGGGTTCAATGATGTTGCCCCCCAAAGAATAATCAATCCTTCGTTATTAATCACTTAAAAGTTAAACTAAACCCCCCAAAAAAAAGGAGTTTGAATTAATGAAGAAAATCCATCTCGCATCTCTTGTTAAAGCATCTGATGATGCTAAGTATAAAAATAAATTTAAAAGAAAACAAATGGATAAATATAGACAGTGGAATTGAAGGCCTCGTGGAGTGCGGGGTCCAAGGGGGAGCATACCTTAGTTAAAGTGCCAGCTCGGCTTTTGAGTTTTGACCAGTTGGGTATTTTACAATTTTTTGTTGGGGGGGTTTCCTTTTTCTTTTTTTTTTTTTGGGGTCATTGGTTTTGACCACTTCGATTAGCGCTCTCATGCACTTTGCTAATTGCAATGCTTTCCGCATTGTCCATCAAAGTATCAACACGTGTTTCAAGGGAACCGTGCATCTCTCCCTCTCTGCCACCTTTTGCTCTGCTCTGCTCTCGCTTAACTAAATTATTTCAATTTTTGTTTCTTTGCTGCTAAATTATTTCAAGCATTTGTTGCTTCCATATTCCATCCTATCCAATGAATAAAAAAAAGAAACGAGTTAAAACCTGTGCGATTTCCACATTATCGATTCAATCGTTTAAATCGATATGAACTTTAAATCACCGATTCACTTGTTTTTATTTGTTTAAATATATTCTAAAATTTATGTGTTGATTTTAAAATAGGTAAAAGAGATAATTTGTTGTATATATATATATATAT
>JBBYHO010000015.1:18924254-18937911 GCA_038382025.1 Adansonia gregorii | reverse complement strand
TTGAGTTTGAATTGAGTCATTAAGTGAAGTAATAAATGGATGTGATCTCAAATAAAATATTATTGGGCATATTCTTTGATTTAAATGACAAATCCTATCGAACACTTCTATATGTAAAGATTAACTTTTTATTTTATTATTATTATTATTTTGGTTTATTTGTCAAAATTAATGTGATTTTTAATTCTAATGATCAAAATTAAAAAACAATCTTAAATATTAAAAAAAAATTGTGATACAGATTTTAGGAGAGACAAAAAATCAAAAACCTTTATTTATTTGGATATTTGAAACATTTTAATATATATATATATATATATTTTCCCCTAAAATTGATGGCTTTTAATTAAAGCTGTTATAATACTTTAGAGGTTGGCAGAGTAATGAAGGAAAGTAAAACTTAATTGTAATAATTTATAAGATGGTAATGGGGCCACTCTCAAAAGCAAACAAATTAAACAGCAAGAAATTTCATGTTTCAATCTTGCCATTGACTAACATTGTTTAATTTTTTAAAGGGGTAATGCAGTAATTCTAAAGAAAATCTTGTAATTATTCGACTACATCCTTACAAGTAAATAATCAAAATTATTATCTTTATGAGATTATTATAATCAAATCAAATGACTCAAATTTATTATTATAATTTATTCACTTGTAATAATCGTTTATAAATCATCTAGAACTCTTCTGTGGTAGACCTAATGGACCTAAGTCTCCTCTTAGCTGGTAACCCTTATGGACCTAATTCTGCTTTTGTAGCTTTAGCAAATATTCGAGAGTTTTTGGCAGTCAACTACAATCTTGTTCTTCAAACTACGGCTGCTGGTTTTTTGATGTTCTTGTCTAAAGAATTTTGTTCAATTCTGTGTGCTTTGGAAAAGAAAATTCCAAATCCAACGGCATATGTCATTCCCATTGATAGTTTCTACTCAACCCCCACCTTAAATACCACTATAAACCCCACATCCACTGCCTAACTCGTGTTCACACATTTCTTTTTTCAAGCTTTTCATTGTTTTGATCAAAACCCCATTTTAAAAATCACTTTCCGTTCATCAAATTTCTCGAATTTCTACCTAAAAATAATTGCAGAATGGGAAGCAAAGGGCATAGCCATAACAAGTTCATGCGGTTCATTGCAGTTCCTTTTAAAGCGTTGGGCAAAGCTAGGGATATGTACGTTAGAAGTTTGACAAGTTGTGCTTCAAGGGTCAGCTATGGACAAGCTTCAGGCGACTACACAGGGCAATACTCAGGGTTGCCGAGGAGCTGCAGTGCAAACTCATCAGCAACATCTAATGGCAATGAAGATCTTAGAGAGCTTATTAGAGCTGCATCAGTTAGGAGCTTGGGTCATAGGAATGAAATGGAGATGCTTTTGCAACAACTGAGGTTGAAGATGGGATCGAAAGGGTTGCCAAAGAGCTGCAGTGTTGGGATGGGACGAATTGATGAAGAAAAGCCTTGCGAATTCGAAGAAAACGATGCTGTTGCTGTTGTTGTTGATAAGAAGCAAGATTTTTTGTATCCGAGAAGCAAAAGCTATGCTGTCACAAAAAGAATTGCTTCTTTTGATTCATATTGATTCTGTAAATTGCATATTAAAGGGAAGTAGAAGAACCCTCCCTTTTCGTTGTTTCACATGTCTTTTTGTTGTTCTGAGATGTTTTCTGGAAAGATCAAGTACTAGTGTAAATTAATTTTAACCTTTGAAAGTCCAAAAAGAGCAATAATGACCAAAACTCAAACAAAAAACTAATCTGCCCCTGATAATTAATCAAATGCGAGGCATTGCAGGAGATGGTTTTACAGTTCAGGCTCAATGCATCAGCAAATTTACCTCTCTTTCTTTTCTTAGTGGAATTTCTTTGCTGTGAGAATGAATCTTCACATATTTGCAATGGGGAGAAGCACAATTTAGTCTAATTTAGAAGCAGTGACTATTTGATTTTTCATAATACCTAACTGTAGTAGAATTGTGCAGTATCTTAAGCAAAGTGCAGAATCCAGTGCATTGCCAAAGATGGAGGCTACCGTTAAGGGCAGAAAATTTGTCAAGACACATGAAAAACAGTGAATCAATGGCGTTTCTAATTTTCTATCACTAAGTTTACAGAGTTAGAAGGGTTCCATAAATAATTCTTTTCCTTCTTTCTTATTCAGGTTTTCTTTTTTATTCATGTTTACTACGCCTTCAATGGAAGGTTGTCGATAATGACTCAAACTTTGACAATTATTTATGATTAATAAAAAAAAAAAAGATAAAAACTTATTTTATTTATTTTTATAAAATTATTAAATTCTATAAATGAACCTAACACAAAATTTCTAACATTGTTTAGTTTGGGCCTCCGAAGTTCAATGGCTTGTTCTAATCTATGTATGGGCTACAAAACATCAATCTCATCAACTGGCAATGAGCCTGTAGCCAAACGAAAAATCCAGAAACTTAAAAGCAAATCACCTACGTACCCCTAAACCTCAAAAAACTGACAAACCAAGCACTCAAAACCGACCAGGCAGGCGACAAGACAGAGGGCTGAACAGAAACCAGTTCCCAAGAATCGCATCATCGTCCCGCCACGTCACCAGCTTCGACGATCTTCACTTATTCAGTGGTTTGTCTGATCATCCATTATCTACCCGTTTCAGTTCACTTGACGAGTAACTTATTCAGTTACTGTCGATACTAAAGGAACCCAAATCTTCGTGGTAACCAGTTAGATGGAATTAGAGAAAGGGAAAGGAGCCAACGTGTCTGATATTCAGGGTGAAGATGACCTCGACGAGGAACCTGGGGAGGTAATTGAATCAGCTCCGCCTCTCAAGGTCGGTGAGGAGAGAGAGTTGGGTAATTCTGGTATCAAGAAAAAACTCCTCAAAAACGGTGTCTCTTGGGAAACTCCTGAGTTTGGCGACGAAGTCACGGGTAATTTCATTATATTTAACTTTAGACTTCAATTTTAAAATTTTTTTTCATTTTTTCCCTTTTGGAGTTGTTTTGAGCTTGTGAGTAAAGGGTGATGTAAACTATGCAGTTCATTATGTGGGTACTTTGCTTGATGGGACAAAGTTTTGTTCCACAAGGGATAATGATGAGCCATTGACTTTTAAGCTAGGTGAAGGTGAGTTTTGGTGGTTTAATCTCGATGGAGTTGCTTAATTAACTGTTTTGTTTAGCTTAATTGATGTTTTAATGGGTTTGGTAGGTCAAGTTGCAAAGGGTTTGGATCATGGGATTATAACTATGAAGAAGGGGGAACGTGCATTGTTCACATTGCCTCCAGATTTCGGTTATGGAGCCGAAGGTCGTGATAGCATCCCTCCTGATTCGGTTATACAATTTGAGGTAGAACTTCTTACGTGGATCACGGTGGTGGATATATGCAAAGATGGTGGTATCATTAAGAAGATTATGGATAAGGGAGAGAGGAATGAACGGCCTAGTGATTTAGATGAAGTTCTTGGTACATTGAACTCTTAAATAGTGCAAATTTATTTTATTATTTGCTTTGTTTTTAAATTGATCAATGGATGGTAAATAGTGATAGCTTTTATTTTCCTGCCTTCGTTTATACAGTCAAGTATCAAGTGGCGCTTATTGATGGAACTATTGTTGCAAAAACCCCCGATGAAGGATATGAGTTTTATGTGAAAGATGGTAATTTTTAGTTGAATATTGGACTTTTACGGCAGTTGGGAAGTGCTATTGTACTTCTCATAAATGGAAGTTGTCAACGTGTTTTTCTGTTTTGGCAGGTCATCTTTGTACGGCATTGACAAAAGCAATCATAACAATGAAAAGGAGAGAGAAGGTTAAGTTGATTGTTCAACCAAGGCGTATGTTGTCATATGATAATCAGTTTACTGCAATTCAAATCTTGATGGACTTTTATTCCTAGAGACCAATACTTCCAAGTTTTACAGTGCATTGAGTTCAATGCAGATGCTTTTGGAGAGAAGGGGAAGGATGCTACTGATGGGTTCCCAGCTATCCCACCAAATTCAGTTTTGAGCATTGAATTGGAGTTGGTCTCTGTCAAGCCTGTTATTGATGTTAGTGGTGATTCTAAGGTATTCAAAAAGATTTTGAAAGAGGGAGAGGGTACTGTTGTTGCAAATGAAGGTGCCGCAGTAACTAGTAAGTATATTCATCCATTACGATATCTTGTCAGTGTTATTCCAAAGCAATCTTGATTCAGAGGTAGTGGACATTTTACTACTTTCTACATGATATGTCAATGGTAAATTGGTTTGTGTGTTAAAGGTTTATGTTGTTTAAGCATTAAGCATATGATTATGCTAGCTCTTTGGCAAGAAAGAAAATTGGACATGAAAAAAGCTATTGCCAACTTGTTGGGAAATTCTTGCTAGTAAATCCTTTAAAATGTAGGATACATGATTGTTTCATTGAAGTGACTCAATCAATATATTATGTCATGAGCCAATGGCCTTCCATTTCCTATGCTCTACTTATTTCTTTACTAGTGCTTCCTCTATAATTATATTAGTCTTGATTTGCAGTTAGCTATATTGCTAGATTAGAAGATGGTACTACATTTGATAAAAAGGGAGTTGATGGAGGGCAGCCATTGGAATTTATCACAGATGAAGGTTAGTTTACCTTTAAATTGCAATTTTGCTAGATCATTAGTAAGAAACTTTGGATCATATCTAACTGGTTTATCAATTTGACAAATAGAACAAGTGATTCTGGGTTTGGACCGAGCAGCAGCAACAATGAAGAAGGGGGAACGAGCATTGTTGACAATTAGTCCTGATTATGGTTTTGGTAGTGTTGTAGCAGAGTGTGATCTAGCTGTAGTCCCACCTGGTTCAAACCTAGTCTATGAAGTTGAAATGTTGGATTTTGTTAAGGTGACTACTGTAGCCCTGTAGACTTATTAAACATAACAATTCCTTTAGTCCATTAGTACTTTTTAGCGGGTAGTTCCATAAGCACTGATCTTTAGTTCTGGTATATTGGGTCCTAATTGTCCGCAAAGTTCTTGGTCTATCAGTCTGGCATATTTGGGATTCTTAACCCCCCCCCCACCACGGTGAAGCTTTTTTTGTCACTCTGGCGCTGAAGTTAGAAGGTGATGTTATCTACTGACTTTTGCATCGGCTTAATGAATTTAATAGGAAAAAGCCCCATGGGAACTTAATAGTCAAGGGAAAATTGAGGCTGCTAGGAAAAAGAAAGAAGAAGGAAATATTCTCTATAAAAGTGGGAACTATCAACGGGCGGGAAAAAAGTATGATAAGGTAATCTCAAGAATAAGTTTTTGTCTTATTAAAATATGGAGTCTACGTGGTTTATTTCAAAACATTATTTTCTGCTATCTACACTGTACCATCAGGCTGTGGACTATGTCAGTGAAGATGGAGTCTTTCGGGATGATGAGCAAAAGCTAGTGAAATCATTGAGGATTTCTTGCTGGTCGAATGCTGCAGCATGTAGCCTCAAACTAAGTAATTTCCAGGAGGCAATCCAGTTATGTTCCAAGGTGAGTTGCCAAGCTACCAGGACAAATCTATAGAATTGAAATGGTAGATGATTCCCCCTGTTAGAATGGTAATAAGTATGTTTTGGAAACTGGTCATTAGAGGATGAATGGAGGAACTTACAAAAAATTGACCTCCTCTACACACAACCGCTTTTTACATTGAAATTGTGGAGTTTACATCTTCACCACTATTATATATTCACTTCGGGCTTTTTATTGTTTGACAATATGACTAGTAGTGAAAGGGCTCTCCTGGAGGATGTATCTTAAGTAATCACTGGCTTCCTGAGTGTGTACACATGTTTAGTTCCGAAATGGAACAACAAAAGCCTGCATTGTTTTAAGTTTTATATCTAGCTCTGAAGACCACATATAAATTTTATTCCGGTTGATTTGCTTGAGAAGAGTATCTTATTTTATTCTAAAGTTTCATCTTCCTTAGGTACTAGATTTTGAGTCCCATAATGCGAAAGCTCTATATAGACGGGCACAAGCCTATATGGAAACTTCAGATTTGGTTTCAGCTGAACTGGACATCAAGAAAGCTCTTGAGACTGAGCCCCAAAACAGGTAAACGTGGAGCTTATATGCAAGTTTATTGTAATTGCCAAGTTGCCATAATAACTTATATTACTTTCGGCAGGGAGGTCAAGCTACTTCAGAAGACACTGAGACAACTCCAAGTTGAAAGCAACAAGAGGGATGCTAAACTGTTTACAAATATGTTTGCACGAATGTCGAAAGACTCATCTGTGCCCATGAAGGTGAGTTTTGCTCCAACAATGTTTTATAGGTGGCGAACCTACTTTTCAGCTTGAGGGAAGCTATTCTGTATCACCTCTGTAACTTGTATGTGTGATGAACTACATGCTAGACAATGGTTGTCGATGCATATTGTGATTAACTTTATTTGACTGTTATGGCAGAAGTTAAAGGTTGAGAAAGCAGAGCATGAGAAGAATGCCGAGTTTGTAGCAATGGATATGGACTGTGCCGATGATCGTTCAACACCTTCTGATGATAGAATGGCTGTCGATCAGAGTCGAGAAAATGAATTTTAATAGAAGACGCAACCCAACAATCCAAGTTTGAAAATATCACTTTCTTAGCTCTCTAACAGAATGCTAAAGGACTAATGTTCACATCAGTACTTCCCCCTTGGCCTTGCTCACCTTTAAGTTTTACCAGAAAAAAAGAAAAAGAAAAAATAATTATGCCCAACGTGAAAATGCTAATTATTGTAAACTGAAAGAAACATGGATGAAAGAAATGATGATTAGTATTTTATAACATTTCATAGTGTTTGTAAACATCATTGAACCTTGGGCAAAATCTTGCACCATATCTATGTTCTTGTGTCTGTGTTTTTGAACTTTGGCATGTTGTTTGTAGTTAATTCTTGAACGCAGTTGGGAGATTCCTCATTAGCGCAGCACCGTGGTTGGTTTCCATGTTATTTGGATTCAGATTTAAGCATTATATACAGATATATGTTCGAGATAGATATGTTTAATTTTTTTTAAATTTTAAAGTATTTAGAAGATTTTTGAAAGATCATATTTCTATTCTAATATTCAAATATATATCAGACATGATAATAGGTACGGATATCTCAAAAAAAATAAAAAGTTGTAGCAATAATTATACTTTGGATCGGACAAGAAACTAAGAAAATCATGCTTATTTCACTTACCTGTCTGCCTCAGTCGTTTGTTTATGTTGATTCCAAAAACAGCGACTGTGTAGTATGGACCATTGATTTTTGACTATTATGCCATATACACTGATACTCGATAAATCTGTTCGATTCTACCGTCAATTTTTAGGGCCCGTCAGTCACTGCCTAACTTGTTAAATTTGATTTGAATTTGAATTTGAAAATTTTACATAATACATCTCAATCAAAATCAGATCGAAAGTTAACAATTTTAATACATTTAACTTTTTGATATTTGAAACGAGTTAAATTGATTTAAATTTAAAATAATTTAAATTTTAAAATGATTTAAATTTAAAATGATGTAAATTTTAATTAACAAGAACTAGTCAAAAATAATATGAATAATTTTTAGTAAAATTTTAATTCAAAATAAACTTAAATTAAATTTAATTCAAAATAATTAATAATCTATTTAAATTTAATTTGATTTAATTTTAAATTTAATAAATTGAATATGAAATAATTTTAATATTAAATTTGAAATGACTTAAAATAAAAGTAATTTGAACTTAAATCCTTTGTAAGCTAAAAATCTAAAATTACTCCAAAATGATGCCACTCAACCTAACTCAATTTGCCCTATTGACAAACCTAATCACAAAGCCTACACTTATGAAAATAACTATAACTATTAATCTAATATCACTATTAAAGTACTGATTGTGAGCTTAAAATCTCTTTCTCTTAAATTTAAATAGAAAGAAAAAATATATAAAGACTAGAAGGCTTGTTTTTACTTAAGAGTGAAGCAGAAATTTTATATTTAAAAAATTAAGATAAAAAAAATTAAAATAAAATTTGTATTATTTTAATTTAAAAAAGTTAAAAATAAAAAATTTAAGAATTCAAAAAAGACCCGAAGGGGGCTGAAGCCTTAGGTCTGTCCTTGGCTGCGCCCCTACTTTTACTTTCGCTTGATAAAATACTTTTAAAGAGAATTTGATTAGTAATTGATGCCGAAATCACTTGCTCAAGGAATAGGATTCAAATTCCTTTTATTCAGACAAAAACATGAAATTTTTATTTTTTAATTTATATGTAAATAAATTTTTAATTTTTAATTTATACTTAATTAAATCATTAAACTTTAATTTATACTTAAATAAACTCATAATATAATTCAACATTTCATTTGAATGAGGGCTCATTTGATGCAAATCAAAAGATAAAAACTTATTTAGATACAATAAAAATATAAGGATGTATTTGAATAAAATAATATAATTTCTAGACATTTCTAATACTTTACTCAATCAAGAAAGAAAAATAGATAATAAGAATTTTTTTTTTTGTACAAATGAGTTGGTAGCCCAAGGATATAAGAAAAATTACGGATATTGGAGTTCAAATTCTAAACTTGTTCAATACCAAGATAACTATATAAACCAATTAGCTTAAGCTTTGGGTTCAAAGAGTAAAGAATATAATGCAAAATCAAAACAATTAAATGGGATAGAATAGACCGAAACATAGATAGAGGAGAGTTGCCATCTCAATTATGATAACCACAAAGGAAGTTCTATGTAGCAATAGTTTCGAAAAGTGAGTTATTTTCGGAGTGTTTCACTTCAATTTTGTCACCATGTCCATTAAAGATGTCCGAAGAAAGGTCTAGCAAATCGTAGCCACTGACTTTATTCACATAAATGCAAATACAAACAAAAGGTCGTTAGCCATTCGTTTGTGTCAAATGCCTTATCCTATTACGCACGTCCTCAATGCCCCAACACGATTACTTAAACGAGCTAAATTAACGGCAGTTGGGAAAGACATAATATTAACATGGCCCTGCTGCTATTCTTGTTCTTTCTTTTTCAGGTTTGTTCACAGCTTGCTTTTGCTCATTCTGCTGTCAAGTTTCTTCCTGGATTTGAAGGGCCTCTTCCTTTCGAACTCGAAACTGGGTAATCTAATGAATTTTGTTGAAACTTTTTGGTAGTGAAGACAGTGTTGTTGGATCGATGGTAATACGTATTATGTGTATGTTACTTGTGTTAGGTATGTAGGCGTGGGTGATTCAGATGATGTTCAGCTCTTCTACTACTTTGTAAAGTCGGAGAGGCATCCTGAGGAGGACCCTCTTTTGCTTTGGTTAACTGGTGGCCCCGGCTGCTCTGCCTTTTCAGGTCTTGTTTATGAAATCGGTGAGGCAGCCAAATCCGACAAGATTTAGTTAGCTGTACTTCGCTTAAAGAAAAGGGACAAACTTTTAATTTGAAGTTCTGGTGGGTCAGATGCCAACACTAAACACACATATCATATATATATATATATATATATGTGTGTGTGTGCGCGCATGTGTGTGCATGTATATATGTATTTATATATTAAATAATTAAATTGGCTCCAAAAAAATTTAACTTTCTTTATCCTTATATTTGACCTTCGAAAATGTTGGCTAACTCCGCCCATAATATGATGGCCGATATCTCAGAACCCCAAGAATTAACGGAATAATGTTGATGGACTAATGGATTACAGAAATTTTCACTTAATGAAAGCTTTTGTAGGCAGCAAAATTGATTTTGAAGCTTATTAATCAACAACAGTTTTAGTCCACAAAGGGAACTACACTAAAATTGCTGCATCAGATGTTGGATGATAAATTGATAATACAACTACGATCATCAAATTGAAATTGACCATTTCGTTAAGTTCGAAACGTTGCTCATAATCTTGCAGGTCCATTGAATTTCAAGGCCAACGTCGAGTACAATGGAAGCTTGCCTGCATTGGTATCCAACCCATACTCGTGGACAAAGGTGATCAACTAACTGATTATTGCCATTTACTTGAACTAGAACTTTTTAAGATTTCTAATAATGATAGTTTGGACAATTAATGATGATTTGTTTTCTCAGGCGTCAAACATCATATTTGTAGATTCACCAGTTGGCACAGGCTTCTCCTATGCAAGAAACAATTTTGCTGCTCAAACAGGTGACTTCAAACAAGTTCGTCAGCTCCACCAATTCCTTCGAAAGGTCATCCGAAAACTCCTTTCTTTTCAATTCTCAGGCTCTCAAAAACATTCTTCGGCGGCCTTTAATTAAAGTAGATAATCAATCCACCGTTATTCATCTGTAATCTGAAACAAATTAATTTTCCAATTTGAATTAGTGGCTGATGGATCATCCAGACTTCATTTCAAGTCCGGTTTATGTTAGTGGGGACTCGTATTCTGGCATTCCAATCCCAGTCCTTGCTCAAGAGATCTCAAATGGTGAAAATCCTGATACTGAAAGAAGACAAATCCTGTGGATATGAATATTGTATGCCTTTTAATTTTCCCATATGATGATTCATGCAGGAAACGAAGAGGGTTTTCAACCGATAATTAATCTACAGGTTTGAAATTTCGCTGTGATCTTCACCTTGTTCCATTTTTGACAATAAATGCAAACATTGATGGTTATAATTTACTAGAATGCAACAGGGTCTCAGTTACAGCTTATATCTGCAGTATAAAGGCAGCCTATTGAAATTTGACAATAAACCCTTTTTTTTTGGTTACATCAATCACATTTTCAAACTATTTTAAGATACATTTAGGGCTAGTAAGTCTAGACTTGCTCTCATCATGCATAGATATAAATTTTTTTAATTATATTTATTCAAGAAAAAAATAGATTAACAATTAAGTATTCTTTGATATTAAAGACTTCATAGACAAATGATATTTGCTTTGATTTAAAAGATTTTATAAAAAAAATGAAAAAGAAAAAAGAGTGTTATTTTTTACCCAAACTACCAAAATCAATCTCAATCCTCTTTAAGTAGGAGGAGAAAAACAATGCAATTTATATATTATAAGTACTTTATTTTTTTCATATGGATTGTTTAAGTTCTACTTTTTATTTTTTTAAATAGAAAGAAAAATGTAAAAAATAAATTAGAAACAAAAGACAATTGAAAAACAAAAACATCAATCAAACTAACTGATATTTAACATAAATCTAGTAAACTCATTGGGTGTGAGCAAAATATGGTTTTACGGATCAAAAGTAATCAAAACCGATCAAATTTGATTTATTTGACTTTAATTTTATTTGTTTGGATAATTTGATTTTAACGTGTTTATTCAATCAATTTATAATTGTTTATTTTTAAATTGAATCTATTAAATAAATCGATATTTAATTAAAAATAAATAAATTATATTAATTTTAATATTATCCAACCTAACTCAACTCACTCCAATGTGAGTGAAAAATTGAAATTACCAACCAAAACAAATCAATTAATATTGATTTGGCTAGTTTGATTTTTCATTCAGTTTATTCAATTTTTAAAATTTTAAAAGTAGTAAATAGCTGCAATTAATCATACTTGAAAATGATATTTCAAACAAATGGATGGACAAAATCCTTAAAAAAAAGCACTCAAGTTTCATAGAACTGGTCGAGGATGTTTCATGTCCTTCTGACTTTCCTAGATAACGACTAACAAACATTAATTTGTGCTTGGAGGAGAGTTGCTAATGGGGTAATGGATTCTGATTGCTTTCAGGGATACATACTGGGGAACCCCTTAACGGTGCCAAGTCTTGAAGGCAACCTCAAGATTCCATATGCTCATGGAATGGGACTAATTTCTGATGAACTCCATGAGGTGAACTAATCTAACCTAATCTAATCTATCAAACCCTTCTGATCCACATTTTTCCAGTGACTAAGCAATGAGTTATTGAACATTTTCCAGTCATTGACGATGAATTGTAATGGAGATTATCAAAATTTAGATGCCCGTAAAGATGAGTGTCTGAAAGACATTGAATATTTTGACAAGGTATACATATATATATATATATATATGCATGGATTTCCTTTTTTTTCTCTTTATAAATTTAAAAGAATTTTTTGGGGGGGGGGGGGTTAATTGATTCCTATTTTAATCCAGCAATTCTCAGTGTACATCAGGAATTCAAGGTGCACAAATTTTGGAACCTATCTGTGCTTTCGCTTCGCCGAAACCACAGAAGATCGGTCCAAGGCGCTATCTTGGTGAACACCTTCGTCAACAACTCCTTGATGATGAACAACTTCCGCTTCCGATGATGGGCTGTCGTGTAAATTACACCTTCTCCCTAAAATGCTAACTGTTACAGGCACCCGTCAAACTGGATTCTAAGCGTTCTTCTTCGTGCACTTGATTGATTTTAATTTCTATGCCCGCAGACTTATTCATACTTGCTTTCTTATTATTGGGCTAACGATGGTAATGTCCGCAAAGCTCTCCGCATTAGAAAGGTAAGACGTCGTTGTCAAAAAAAATAAATGACGTGACCTTGAAACTTTAACTCAATCGATTCATGCAGCTATGAGATGACATTTCATTGGAAGTTGCAACAAAATTACTTAAAGAAGCAGCTCTTTCTGATCTGAGGCAGGGAAGCATAGGAGAATGGGAGCGGTGCAATTATGGATTACCTTATAGCCACGATGTTCCAACCAGCTTTCCATATCATGCAAACCTCAGCACCAAAGGCTACCGCTCTTTAATATACAGGTGAGAAATTTTATTTTATTTTATTTGTTCCAGTTGAACTGTTGAAGTATTGTTGTGATTTTGACTTCCATGCAGTGGCGACCATGACATGCTGGTGCCGTTCTTGGCAACTCAAGCATGGATAAGATCTCTGAACTATCCAATTGTTGATGATTGGCGATCATGGATGCTGCAAGGCCAAGTTGCAGGGTCAGTCTGCATATAGTTGGGGATTTTTTTCATTATTATTACTTATTAATTTAAAATGTGATCTTCACACTAACGTGAGATTTTTTCTGATGACCACATTTTGTAGATATACAAGGACTTATTCTAACAGGATGACATTTGCCACTGTTAAGGTAAGCGCAAGAAAAAAAATGTCAACAAATTTAAAGGAAATTTGCTGTTTTTCATAATCTTTGGCTCTTAGAAGTTTGGTTGAATTTGTAGGGAGGAGGGCATACAGCTCCTGAGTACAGGCCTGCAGAATGTTTGGCAATGTTTAAGAGATGGATATCTGGACAGCCCCTATGATTTAAGTGATCAAATAATAGCAAAACATGTTAAAATATTACGCTATATTATATTTTGAGGGTTTGGCCAATGGGCACCGTACGACGAAGCAAATTGATGTACTTCAAAGACATTTGAACCATCATGTGCTATTATAAATAGTAATTCTCTGCTTTCCTATAAGTAGTGCAAATGCACTTCAAAGCTTTGTTAAGAGGCATGGGTAGCGCAGTAGGGGAAAAGCATTTCTTTTAATAATTACAAATTCAAAGCTATAAATGTTTTTAATATTTACTTCTCATATATGGACTTCAATCTTTCTTTTCCTTTTTATTACAATTAAATAACTGTTATCTACTTTATAAATTAGGTATTTTGAACATAAATAATTGAAATAGAACTGGGTATTGCCAAATGAAAT
>JBBYHO010000015.1:18881665-18898348 GCA_038382025.1 Adansonia gregorii | reverse complement strand
TTTACGAGTACCATTAATTTGCTAAGAATGATACAGGTAGTATATTTCGTCTATATTATATCTCGTAATTTGTATTTATATTTATATTTATATTATTTTTTATTTTAATTTTGTTTAAAAATATAATTTATATAAATATATAATATGTTAAAATTTTGTGCTATATGAAATTTAACGTTGTATTCATATTTTTTTATTTAATTATTTTTATATTATATTTTAATTATTTTTATATTATATTCGTATAATATTTAAAATTTTTAAATCTAATTTATATCCTATATGATTGGTATAAGAAAAGTTATTAACTATATTAACTATATTATTTAATGGTTATATTATTGACTCATGTATAGATATATATGGGTCTGCGTTTGAAATTTTATGTAAACTATTGAAAAAAGAATGCAATAAAATAAGGAGATTAAAGCAAAAAAAATAAAAATCCACAAGATTTACTTAGATAAATGTGACTTATGTTCACGAATAGGGAGAGATTTTTTTTTTAAATAACTGATATTGTGATTACAAGAAAAAATATCTTAGATTGGCATAAATACAATCACCGAACCAGTTCGAGTCTCTCCAGTCATAAAAAAAATGTATAAACCCTAGAATCACATATATACAATCATCAAATTGATTTTGAGTTGCTTTAGCTACAAAGAATATGGTTTAAATCATATCATTTGGTACTATCAACTCGAGCACTTTGTTTTCACTGTAAACCTTCATTCTTTTTTTTCTTTTGAATTGAGCTCTCACAATTTTAAGCCGAATCATAATTTGGAAAGATCACAAAATTTAAGACACTCAACATAAATGATTTTAATCATCAACCTGGGAAATATAATTTTTATAATAACTATGTCTTAAGACTTTTTTTATTTTTGTAAATTTTTTGAGTAAGAACTTACAATTGTCGTGATCAAATAACTATATATATAGTTTGATGTATTATATTTGATAAATTTTCAAAAAGTTTTATGTAAGAAATAATTTTAAAAAAATGTTTTGTTTGGTGTAAAAGAGATATAATTTAAAGATAGAAAATGCTATTATTGAAATTAAAATTTTTAAATTTTTAAATATTATTTTTAAAAGATAAATTAATTCAATTAAATTTTAAATTAAAGAATATATCATATGTCAACACACGACTCAACAATGGTGATGTAAATTTAGTACAATAAATGACACTTCAAAGTTCTCTAATTACTTCGATTATCATTTTGTAAATCATTTGATTTTAGGCTTTTAGCAAACTACAACCGTTCCCCACTCCTTAAAATTAGAATTAGGAACCTCAATCCCAGTCCTTGCTTGATAACCAGGAAAAAGCTGTCACTTGGCTGCCTTCTGATCCCCCATATTGAGATGGAACCTCAGGGTGATCAAATTCCTTAACGCCTCAAGTCCAGAAAGCACCACTAACTACCATTGACAATATCAGATTGAATGATCGGATCAATGGTGACGTAGATTAGACCTTTATTTGGTCTAGCATGCATCATTAAATAAAAAATATTATAAATTGATAAAAATTAAAAAAAACCATTTAATTAAATATATTTTTATTAATTTTTTTCTAATTTAATCAACCAATTTAACAAATCAGATCGATAAAAAAGAATTACCAAAAATCTTTCGGATTTGCTGCCAACTGCAAAAAATAGAAACACACAGAGTGCACATTTTACAAGGCAAAGACCACGTTTCAGCAAAACTCCTGAACACTCAGCCATCTGGACCCCCCGCTTTGCCTTTTTGTGGTGAAAGTTTTTAACTTCCCAACGCCTTCACCCCCTCCAATCAGATTCTAACTCATCCGTTGCATGCAATAGGAGACGCCAGCTAACACGTGGACGACCCGCCAAAACTAACCGACCGAAAACCCAAAAGCCCAAAGTGGGCAATGTCGTGATAATGGAAGTGCCAAAGGAACATAATAAAACGACCAAACAATCCTGATGATAGGTGTTGCCACGCATGGCCGCCAAAGCCACACGCGTTGTAACCAGAAGGGCATTTTCGATTGGTGGTAGAGTGGTTCAAGTTTTAGTAAGGGATCGAAGTTTCAGACATGAGTTTCGGCTGAAAGTATATATGATATGTGTGAGCATGCATGGACCCACTTGCTACTTGCAAATCCCACATGTCCGTATCTTCTTGAAAGCCCCTAAAACACGTACCGATCTCACTCATTATCCAAATGTCAATGTCCCCGAGCCTCTTTGTTTCATGTTGCCTTGCACTCATTGGCTGATTTCTGCTCTTTAAAACCACCCTTCTCTTCAACTCTTAATTTATAATCCTTCTTTCTTCTTCTTCATCTTCTGCTGCCTTGAGTGTTGAAAATACTCTTTGTCTACGATCTTTCACTTCAACAATTGGTTGAAATTTGGGTGTGAAATATTGAGAGGAAGAAGTCACAATGATCAAGACTCTGAATCCTTACTCCACCACGGCTAAAACGGCTGAAATTATGTCCAGGTACAGGCCTATAGCTCCGAAACCTGATGTGCCTACAAACTCCATGAATGAGAGCTCAGGTATGTCTCAAAAGATCAGGCAGTCTCCTTATCTGAGGAATCTGTGGCCTCAGCTGCAGGCTAGGCCTACCAGGACTAGAAAGAGAGGTAGAGCCGCTTTATCACCAGCAACAGTCAAAAGAGCAAGGACCCATGTTCTAGGGCTTTCTTCTCCTGGTCCTGTAACATCCCCCGCTAAAAGCCTCTCTTTGCAAGGCTTTTCTCATGGGATTCCTCAGCTTTCTGTTCCAAACTTTGTAACGCCTGGTGGAGGCTTGGAGAGTTCTTCTATAGCCCCGGCAAGTTTGGTGACGCTTCCCCTCCTTCCATGTCCTCCCTCGGTTCCTGGTGCTGCCAACGAAGCGACAGTACCTGCACTCAATTGCATGGAACCTTGTGGAAGAGAAAAGGTAATAGATTTGAACACAGTGGCTGAAACTCCAGAAGAGAAGGATTTGCTGAAGCAGCTCCAAGGTCTTCCCACCAGCAGCGTTATAGCACCTCAGCCTATTCGACCAGTGGGCTCCAGCATCAGTGTTGGGTGTGTCAAAGAGGATCTAAGCCTAAACCCATCAATGCAAGTTCCAAAGAAACCAGAGGAGGTCGAAGAAGAGGTTGAGTCCGAGGCCTTGCCAGCGGTGATATCTGACTCTAACAACAAAGTTAGACTGGCAAACTCCGCTTACAAAGAGATGGTGGGTCAACCAGAGTGTCCATGGCTCGACTCCATGGTAGTAACAGCCGAAGGAAGAAGCGTAAGCAACTCATGCAATAGAATCTGTGGGGAAGTAATACTTCATCTGTCTGATTCGAGGATGCCAGTTGAATCAAATGGGTTTTCATGCTGGGCGAGGATTGAGTGGGGAACTGGATTCAAGAAGAGCTCAATCAAAGCTTTCTGTGATGTGATCAGATTATCGTGTCAGTCAAAGGACTACCTCTTCACATGGAGGTTCCATACCAACAACAGGGAGCCATCTCAGTCGAGCTCCAATCTTTGAAATTTGAAATGTATACCGCTGTTTTTCCTACAAAATTTGCCTTAGCTAGCTAGTTTATATATGTATATGTATATATATATATATATGTATATATAGTATGTATTGTGCTAATTTTTTGTCAGCATCTTTTGAGTAGCTATATATGCCAAGTTTTCACTCCAATACTTGAACTTTGTTTGTTGCTCTGAAATTTGTTCTAGCAACCTCCAAAAATATGATTGGAAAGAGGGTGGGAAAAAACAAGTTCTGCCATTAATATGTATATACTATTAACTGCGATAAAATAAAATGAAATAAAAAACTCGTTAATCTACCAGAGATCCCCAAATATGTTCTTTATACACATGCAAATAGTCGTAAACATAAGCTTCTGTCATTTGGCATTTTCTAATTTGCTCTTTAGTTTACTTATGACCCTTTACATTAAATATATGATGCATCAGAAAAGAAGTACAATAATGATAAACTGTGAAAGTAATATCCTCTTGTGTTCTTCGGAGAAATCAAAAGTATTCAACATCTTCACCCTTCAGTATTTGGTGGGCCCTTCCATTTGAAATTGTCTGCATATGACTTCGGCTGAAAATATAAATGAAAGAGACAATTAATCCTGCAAAGATTATACATTCTAGTTCTGTTTTTTATCTTAGGAAAACAAAGACATTGAAAATATTGAAACCATCTATGTAATTAACCAAAATGTCCCTCAAATGAAATAGACAATTACAAAGAAATTGCTTATTTTATCACTAAAAAAAAAAAAAAATCAAAGTAGAGAGAGTCAAACCTTTAGAAGAGGTGTATGTGGCTTTTTGACCTGCAGAAAAATATATGTCAAAAGGATACAATGAAAACGTGATTAAGGCATTTAAAATCCCCATAATTCTAAGTCCAATAAACTTGCCTTGCCTATATTAAAATCGAGTGTTTTGGAGAAGTATAGATAGAAACCAATAGTTTAAGATTTCAAACTAAATAAGAGGATTGATTAGCCCCTTTTTACAAGCGATTCACTTCCTTACCGTGGAATTGGTGACAGTAATTAACTGCTCTCTGTATAATGCATGCAGGAATAATGCATGATTCAACGAATTTAGACACTGCATTCAGTTAAAACTTTTACCATTTTTTTCTTTTTTTTTTCATTTTTTCTTCCTCTTGCTGTAACTTAACAGGCAAGGGTAGAAAAGATCAGTTGAGATCACCAAATGTAAGAAGCAGGGTATTTTTAAAGGGTGAATTTAAAATTGAAAAAACTTGAATAAAAGGGAGAATGATGCAGTTGTTTGTTGATGCGTGAATTGTACTGTAAAGTATGATGGAAGATGGCCAAATATTCTCAGATTTCATTAGTGATGCCTGCACTATACACACAGCACAAAAAACCCCTAAAGGCACATACTAACCTGATATTCCCAACCATATTTCTCAGCAAATGCTTTTGCAGCTTCTTCACTATCAAATTCAAGCCCAGCCTCACCAACATTGGCATATGGATCTCCTGTTGATGTCCAACCCATTAATGGATTTTCCCACCTAAAGAAAATGTCAATCTGTTCTCTTATTCCAGCTGAATTGCAAAAATGATTGATCACAAAAGATATACTCAAGTTATATAACTTTTTAAAAATCCCTTTAGCATCATTCATGAAATGGAAGAAGAATTTTCATAATAATAATAATTTAGAAGTGGCAGAGAATTAATTAACCATAGCAACATGTAACAAAAAAATTGCCTTCTCCAAAAAAAACAAAAAAAAAAACAGAAAGTAGGGTGAATGTTCAAGTAACTTGTTAATATTTGCAACTATATAAAAGGGGGAACTATTATTACTTATGTGTTGATAAAAAATTGATCTTCCATTTCCCAATTTTCCCTGAGCCCTGCTGTGTCGCAGTTCGAGCCGGCGAGTATATTATAACCTGGCATGCTTAAAGGCCAATAACAGATGTTAAATAAATGAACTGCTCTTGAATGCAAAGCAGATAGAGACACAGGGAATAAATAATACGATATAAGATGCAGGCATTCTAGATGATTTGCTTATCAAAAGTTAAAAAATTTTAGCAAAAGAATGGTGTACCCTTCGTTTTAGGTGATGTTCGGGGATTCCAGAGACCATGCCAACCTCACCAGGCTTTACCCCCAGTTCTATCAAAGCATCCGAAGAGCAGCATCTTTTCCATGAAACTTGGGCTGGACGATAAGCTCGAACTAGAGTCAGACCAACCCGCTGAACAAAACCCGCCATGTTTTTTTCCTTTTATTCTTCCTCGGTTTGATTGTCCGCTCTGAGAGAGAAGTTCATAAAGTCGTTAAAAGCTTACGTATGGAGAATTAACCAGAAGTTTCGCGCTTGCTACTTTGGGTTCGGGTTATTGGGCCACTCTGTTTGTTTAATGGAGTTCGTCGACATATTGGGCTTAAACCCATTATATTTCCTTAGTGGAAAAAAAAAAATTGTGCTCGAGTCTTGATTTGGAGTCTGGACCAATTCCAAGTACATCGGCCGAACATGCTTGGTTTTTCTCTTGCACATTTGTCCGCTTCGAATAATCGAATGCCATTTGTTCTTGGTATGTATCGAGATGGGGTCATCCTGATTTACCCTCTTTCTCGTCATGTTTTGCCACCACCAAACTTTGTTCTCGTCATTAGTTTATTAGAGTTTATGAAAGCTTGCACGCGTATTCAATCTTGAAATTTGCTCTCTCCGCTTTTTCTTGTCTCTGCTTTGTGCTGGCCTGCTAGTTCGTCAAGGACGAAGATCAATGGCAGGCAACGTGGAGGATTCAACGCTTGTCAATCTCGAATTGGCGTGTTCTGATTTGAGAACACTCCTACAATCATCAGCTAAAACGGGAAAAAGCCTAGAAGAGATGGAAAGGAGGTTTGATTTTATTGATGAAAGTCTCGCAACAGCTGCGAAAAGAGTAGCTCCTTTGCAGTCCCTGGCTATGGTTGCAAAGGCTCTGGAGACCAGAATTAATAGAGCTGTCTCTCCGGCTCTTGCCCTCCTCCGTGGTTTCAAGCTCTCTGAATCCCTTCAGCACAAGCTTCTTGAACTCTCCGACAAACTATCTATTGAGAAAAACCCAAGAAAGAGGCTTAAAAGGCTGCTCAAATACGTCGAATGTGTTGATCAGCTTAACGAAGCTATTAACTTAATCAGTCGAGACGGCGAGCCAGTGATTCAAAAACTTCAAGAGGTGGTAGAATTCTTGAGTAGAACTAAAGCCACGGATCAATACCGAACGCAGAGATTGAAGGAGACTTTAATCACACTTAGAGCTCTATACGAGTCCGAGGTTGATGCTATGAGGTTTGACGGGTTGCTTGATCAGGCTTTACTAAATCTGCAAGACGAATTCGAGATTATGTTGCAGCAAATTAAGCATCAAAATATAGGGGAGCAACAAGCAGATGAAGAAGCTGATCAGACGGTGGTTTCTGACCTTGGCACGGAAATGGAGGTCCAAGTCCTTAGGCGAATTGCAGAAACCCTGGCTGCGAATGATTGTTTGGATATATGCATTGATATCTTCGTTAAGGTAGGCTAAATATTCTTGCTTTCAAGGTTTCAAGATTGAAATATATATATGCATATACATACATAAATATTTATGTATTTATATATATGGTAATGCTATAACTAAGCTTGCAGCCACCCAAATATCCCACTAGACCTCCAGATTTTGTGTGAATCGGTTAGAAGCTATAGAATCGATGATAAGTCTTGTCTAAATGCCTTTCTGATTCGTGTCAAATATATGAATAAAAGGACAAAACTATAAATTATTTAACGTATGTCATATCGAACAGATTGCTAGAGGCAAGAAACTTGATTAGGTCAATTTGTAACAGTAACTGGAAAGCTTGGTTGCCTTATGAATAGAGTTAGACAAGTATGATCTAAAGTCTAGACAATTAGTTTTGTTTGATACCTTATGCTTTGGGGTACATTTTAATTTTGTTTTCACTTTTGATCCTACAAATTTGTCACGCTTTTGGTTGATTTACAGGTCAGATACAGAAGAGCAGCCAAAGCATTAATGCGATTGAACCCTGATTACTTAAGAACATACACTCCAGAAGATATCCATGAAATGGAGTGGGAGAGTCTGGAGACAGCAATTTCTCTCTGGATCCAGCATTTCGAACTTGCAGTTAGAGCAGTCTTTGTATCAGAAAAGAAGCTTTGCAAGCAAGTTCTGGGAGGAGTTCCGGAAGGGCTTGTGTGGCTGGAGTGTTTTGTTAAGATTGCAGATAAAATCATGGCGGTATTTTTCCGCTTTGGAGAAGGTGTCGCAAGGAGTAACAAAGAGCCTCAGAAACTGTTCAAGCTGTTGGAAATGTTTGACTCCTTAGAAAAGCTGAAAGTTGAGTTTACGGAGATTTTTGAAGGTGAATCAGGAGCTGATATTTGCATACGTTTTAGGGAACTTGAAAAGCTACTGGTGCATGCTTCAAGCAAAGTGTTTTGGGAGTTTGGCCTCCAAATTGAAGGCACTGCCGATGGTTTCTGTCCACCACAAGATGGTTCAGTCCCAAAACTTGTGAGATATTCTGTCAATTACCTTAAGTACCTTACCACAGAGACATACGGTGCACCCATGGCTAGAGTTTTCCGAACAGAACAAATCTGGAAAGCTGGCATCTTATCAAAACCCGAAACAGAGGAGAATTTACTCAAAGATGCCATCTCTAACATCATGGAAGCTCTTGAAAGAAACATCGAATCAAAGATTTCGAGTTACAAAGACAAAATCTTGCCCTATATATTTGTCATGAACACGTATTGGTACATTTACATGAGAAGCAGGAATACAGAACTTGGGAAGCTTTTAGGAGAGCAATACATGAAAACGAAATACAAGAGTGTTGCAGAGGAGTCAGCTTACATGTATCAAAGGCAAGCATGGGGACCATTAGTAAGGTTGTTAGAGAAAGAAGAATTGAATGAGCAGGACAATGACAAGAGAGGGAATGCAGCTTTTGCGAGAGGGAAAATGGAGGCATTTTTCAATTGTTTCGATGAGATCTCACAGAGGCACGAAGCGGGTTATTATAGCATTCCCGATGCTGATTTAAGGGCGCAAATAAGGGAAGCGACGGTGAAACTGGTGGTTCCTGTCTACACTGAATTCTTGAATACGTACTCAGCCTTGTTGCCTGTAAAATCTTATGTTAGTCCTGAATCATTGCAAGAATTACTGGGTCAGGTTTTCAATGGAACTGATCCAAGGGGCAATGGGAGGCTAAAGCGACGAGATTCCAAGGAGCGACTTCCTGGGAGGAACTCAGTTGCTGTGGAGGGAGAGGTTAAGAATGCTAGACGATCCAGATCAAAATCCATCGACGTGTGAATCATTGATTGCTTATTACCTTCACAAAGGGTTTTTTTTGGGGTCAAATTCCGTATGATTAAAAAGCTTGAGTGGAGGCAGCGAAACAACCGATTAAGATTGCTTCTTTTTTCATGATACAAGTGATTAGTAATAATGCAATGCAATTATATACTGGATTTTATAGAATATGTACAGCGTGATCATTAAACAAATATTAATTCCGTGCTTAATATATAAATAAAAAATGTAAATAATGTGTTATTTTTTAAAAAAAATCAATAAAAATAACGTATTAAATAACAAAAAAAACATAAAAAATAACGACTACAGACTGACAATTCTAATTTAACACTCATTTGTAACTTATGAAGGTTTCCAAACTATATATATATATATATATATGTTAAAATAGATGGAATTCTTTTAGGTGAGGATGTGAATTGTGAAGTTTCTTATTAAAAGCAATTGAATAAAACCCAAAATTAAAATTTTATATTAATAGATTGAAAAAGGTCTTTTTAATAAATCAAATATACAAAATTTTAAAAAATTTTAGTAGATTTTGAGACACTTTTTATGTAAATATTTTTACTAAAAATTTTGATAAAGTCCTCACAATTAAATAAGTAAATAATTACCTAACGGATTTTGATCATAAATGATTTTTTTAATAATTTTGTATTTATTATTACTCTTCTCATTAAATTTTTAAAATAAAATTTTATAAAAAAAATTCTCGAATTATATTAAATAACTTTACTTAATTCTGGCCTCAAAAGAGTTTTGAGCTCTGAGAGGCCCCGAGACTTCTCCAAGACCACCCAAAAGTAATCTTTGCACGGCACGCAATTTTTCCGAGTTCCAACCGAAGTACTACACCTTTGTGCCATGTTTATTTCAATTCCTTGCCCTAACGTCAGAAAAAACATTTTTCGTGGAAAACTGTTAAAACCATTCGTCTTTGACAAAGGAATCATTCACTCATCTCCAGGAATCTACCCAAGACCCCCCCCCCCCACCACCACTCCTCTTTAGTTGCCAAACTTCTTATCATACTTTCCTGAAACACGGCTATAAAATTTCCCGACAAGTCAAAGTTTGTGTCCCTGAAATACTGAAGGAAAAGAAAGCTATTATGGCTGATCCTACAGATTCAAGCGATTCTTCATTTTCCTTCTCCGACTTCCCTGAAGACATCCAACTTTGCATCCTGTCCTTCCTGTCCCCACCTGAGATCGCGAATTTCGCTTGCACATCGAAACGTTTCATTTCGCTATGTCGAAACGACAGCAGGCTTTGGTTCACTATGTGCCAACGCCGGTGGGGCTCTAAGACCCAGATCAATAAATGGGGTAGTGGTAAAATCACCTACAAGCTACTGTACAAGACCCTAAGCCAGTGGGAGAATCTCATCGGTTTCTGGCGCCATTGCGGTCGACCCGGCCTCTCGGGTCAGTGTCCGCGGCTTATCATTTTCGAGTGGGGCCCATCGTTTGTTTCCGGTTCCAGGCTTTGTCGCTCCCAAAACGGGACCTATCATGTCACCAAAGCGCCGTTCTTGTGGATGGGGATATCTCCAGATGGGCAAATCGTATACTTTCTCGATCTAGAAGGGCAAACTGAGATACCATCGGGGGATTTCGATAGCTGGTTGGAATTTGTCTGCTTGGACCAAAATTTGGTTCCAGTCAATGTTAATTTCATGGGTAACGATCATTTCATAGTTGAAGAAAATTCAAACTTTTGGCATATTAGTAGTAGTAAAGGTAAAGATGGGTTTAGAAGGAGTTCAAGTTCAAGGAATTTGATAGAAGATAGTGAAGAAATTATTGTTGGAGCTGACGGTGGAACTCCCGGGAGCTTACCGGACCGTTTGGTGTCGGAATTGTATACACATTTTGCCAATAGAACGAGCCCTGGTGGCGATAGAGCGTGGAGGAGGCAGAGGAAGAAGGAGAAGGAAAGGCAGTGGAGGAGGAAATGGGAGCCTGAGCATTTTCTTAAAGTTATTGATTGCTCGCCTACCCCGGATAAGCCCTTGCAGGGTCTTTGGAGGGTGTTGTGAAAACTCCTCGTTTTCCAAATTATGTTTTATGGCAGAGGTTAAGAACTTCTGTTTGTAAATATATTGTTGTTGATTAAAAAGGTAGTTTTCTTTCATGTGTAAATGTCTAGGGCAGTGGAATTGGAATTATTGTTTGACATTATAGAATTAGTAGGAAAATAAGAATAATTGTAAAGCTGCCTTATGATGTTTTTTGGGAAGGTTTGCTTTAGACTTGACAGTTGCATTTTTAGTTAATTTAAGTTTTCAGTTCATGCTGCCTTGGTAGACACTGATTAATGAATCCTTGTTTTCTCTGGCTTTCTTTCAACAGCAGTGGCATGTTTTTGGTTGATGTTTTTGAATATGCATGGCAGTTTGGCATGGCTATGCAAAGTACCAAAATGAGAAAGAAATGTCTGGAGGATAGGAGCCTTTGTTTTGTTTGATAAACATCATTTTGTGGATATCATCTGTTTTCTAATTTCACCATGAAGTGAGATAGACTGGAGGCACTGCCTTTAGGGCCCTAACTGTGGTAGTTGGTTCAATTGGTTTGCGATTGCACTTGGTTAATATGATTTGCAAATACATTTGACTGCCATACTTTGGGTTTCTTACAGGCCACTGTTTTTCAGCATAAAAAAGGCTTTTGTTTTTCAACTAAAATGCTTGATAAATATTTCCCATCGTGTCAATGATGAACGATGGATGGATAGGTTTTCTTTATTACAGATCAGGTTTGACTGTCTTCCAGCTTGTAAAATGCAGGGAATTTCTGGTTACATGAACTTGAATTTTTATCTTTGTTAAATATGATGAAATTGGGTGCATAATCAGCAAAAGTATTGGGGACTTCTCATCCTCCTATCCTCTTCCAGTTTTCTGGACGTCAGAACCTATGTTCATGCAGTCGCCATTATCTCGCAAGGAAGAACATCATGTACATCTTAAGCCATTTGCAGCTGAAGATCACCGTCATAGTCAACCTGCCGTGACAGGCATTGAGATGATTTCCCACATTCTGCACATCAACTCAAGCTGCAGTCTAATGCCTCCAGACTTGGTAGGATCTGCTGCTCTCCAGCATGGAGAGGGAAGGATTTGGCAATACATGAATGGAACATTTGGATTTTGGTTTCTTCATGATCATTTTAGTATAGATCTGAAACATGTCATCCAAGATGGTTGCCTTCTTGATTCAGTGAACTTGTTGCAATGATAATTTATGTAAAGATTAATTTCAAACTTGGTTTGATGCTAGGGATAGCACTTCACATTACCTTGTCTTGAATAACAACTACATCTTTGAGGCAAGTGTGGTGCTTTGATTCCCTTCTGCCATTCAAATCCCAAATTCTTCATCCATTATCGTTCCTTCCATTCTTTGTGCTTGAGATAATCTACTATTAATGAGACTATGAATGGTTATCTAGGCATGTGGGATACTTAGGCAAGGGGCATTGCAATGGCAGATACTCTCCATTTCTTTGGAGAAACACTCATCGATAACTAGTAGTCTATTTCTTAAGATTAATAGAAACAATGACAAGAATTCATAAACTACAAAATATGTACTGAGACTCAAATAAGCCTTGGCAACTCGTTTGTGGGCAAGATGCTGCACAAAACATTCAATTGTAGCAAGCAGAAGCCAACACACTTAAATTAGATCTATCAACAAATTTATGTCTTCCTAATCTTAAACCCATTCGTCACTGAGAATGAAGGAAATAAGGACCAGACAGAAACATGGGATAACAATGGAAGGAAAGAACCAAACATTTTATGACAGAGATTAAGATTCAGCAGCGACTTCTGTTGCATTAACTTTCTCCTTCTAACGTTCACCCTCAAGCTGGCTTAAGTTCCCCTTTTCCTTGATGAGTTGACCATGGTGGTGTTTGCAGTAAAGCCGACCTTCATGTGCAACATAATTGGATGGGCTGATCACACATCCTCCATGTGTGCATTTGAAACAACTCTTGTGGTAGGGAGTTCCATTCACCGTAACCTTTTGATCGAAGAAAACACATTTTTATAGTTAATGATTGGTCTACCACTGTGCTAACTGCTAACAACTAATACTTTTGAGGTTTGAAGTATAAATTCAAAATGCTAAAGTAGAACGAAGAATCTACTCATTTTTTTTCTTTTATGTAGGAAAAGCTGCATATTACAACAAATTCTTACCCTTTCGGTTGGATACACAGTATTTTTACAGCCAAAACATTTATCTATGGTTCCAGCAAACATGCCCGAAACTTTGGCTGCTTCACGCTTCTGTTCAAAGGAGTTCATAATCATGATTGATCATAAATTGCATGTAGCCCTTAAAATAAGCAGATATAAAGGGTTCAATGAGATTACCTCATTGACTGGTTTCTCGGGCTTTGCAATTTTTGGTGTACCTAGAAAAAATATATTGAGAGATTGAACTCGAAAGTCAGCAACATCTTTCCAAAATAAATGAATTTCTTATAATTTTTGGATTCTATATGAAATTTTGACAGTTGCACCTTCAAAGCTTTTGTCTAGACTGCCAGTTCTTTTGAAAAGTTGATCAAAATGAGGCCTGCAGTACAAAACTCCTTCAAAAGAATTGTAATTGCCAAGCTGCAAAAGAAAGATGTATATGTCAAAATGAATTTTTTATGGAAAGCCTAATTACAACATTCCCCTGTTTTCCCTTGGCAAATTGAGATACAGCAATGACGTTGTAGGCATCATTCTAAACAATGCAAAAGGCCTCAGATCAGATCGGAGCAGGTGGAAGCAGAAGAAATGCAGGCTGAGCGCAAAAACAATGGGGTGAAAACTACGGAGTCCAGGATTTTTTTTTTAACGTCATATAAGGTATTCGTTTATACACTATGCATTTATGATTCTGTGTGACCTACAGTCTATAGTTTAATTAATAGCATGAAATCCAGGTAAAAGCTATGTTCGTTCAGTATTTCAGGAGATCTGACACACTCATCAAGGCCTAAAAGAAGTAAAAGTTAAAGCAATATAACTTTATAGAGTTAGCTAATTAAGAGTATGAAATTTGCAGCAAATAATTATCATAGATAGGATTTATTAAAAAAAGTGAAATGTTATTAGCTATGCATAGCATGAATAAAGTTGGATTCTGGAGCATGTAATAAGTACTTACCTTCAAAGTTCCTTTACAGTGATGGCACCTGAAACAGGCCTTGTGATACACCCGGTCGTCAGCAGTTAGCTTATCAACCAAATAGACAGTCTTTTCACAGGCCATGCATTTCTGGGTTGTTCCTGCAAACGCCATGGTTTCAGCTCTCACTTTACCTAACAACTAGCAAATCTTAATGTGATATCCTCTCTTTTCTCTCAGTTATTTTCCCTTGAAAGACTAGGTGGGAGGAGGAAAGGATAAAAGGAAATAGAAGATGGAGAAAATGGAGTTTGCAATGGATTTCTGAGGAACCCAAAGGACTTTATAGAATTAAAGTGGCTTTCGCTGCCCAATCATCCTTGTCCAACCTTGAAGCCACCTTATCACACTTGTCTTAAGATATTTTTATGTCTCCTCTGTCGTCAAATGAATTTGAATTCTCCTTCAATAATATACTAGTAGAGATAAACAGTTGCTTAAGTCTGCTTGCTTTTAGTTGGAAAGCAGCTACATTACTGAAATATTTGAAATGATGGCTTGGTGGAATCTGTTTGAATGGTTAAATTACCGAGTGATATAAGCCACACTGTCTTGTTGTTAAGGCGAAGCCCATCAAAGGGGAGATGTCCTATCCTGTCAAGTAATTGTTTCAATTCAATTCTAGGCCGCGCACTATGTAGCAGCTTTACCTTAATTCACCGAAACATAAAAGCAATATGGGAGCCTTATTTGCTGGCTTTTTAAATTTTGCTTGATTGCTTGGATCTATTTTTGGCGTATTTCTTCCACCATCAACAAAATCAACCCCACCCACCGCAAGCATATCTGGTTCCTCTGCAACATTGAGGGCCATCTGATTAGTTCTAAAATGATCTTTCAATATTTGAATTGAAAGTTAAAAAGTATTTTTACCGACAAATTACACAGTTATTGACAACTTGTGCATCTCTCAGTGGGTGAAAACTGGACTTTAGCTTCAGGAGTTTGGTAGCCAGGGCTTTAAAATGCCAGCCCATTCCATCCAACATACTTCGCTGTCTTGTCTTTGCTTTCTTCATTTTTAAGCATTGAGATTAGTTTGAAGAACTCGTCAAACAGAGGGGAAAGGCAAGGCCTAGAAGGCACCAAGTTTTTTTTTTTTTTTGTTTTAATACCCAAACAACTGTTGCATGTAATAAAATAAGCGTGGCTAATACATAAAGAATGGCTGACTGAAATGATGGAAAAGTTGTAAACGTTAACTAACTGCCGACAATGATGAAAGGAAAAAGAACAATTAAATTGAATGAAAATCAATCTATATGTCCCCCATGCTCACAGGCCCGAGCTAAACTGTTGCACATTAATACAGTAATTTGGGCTAGAATAGCGCTTTTATTATTGATAATTGTAATAGGCAAGATCCATCCTCCCCCTTTGAACCAAAATACCGAAAAGAAAATTTTCAAAGTTTCATAGTAATGTGCCACTTAGAAGCCTGGTGCATCACAGCCTGTCATTACGCACTCCTACTGTGCGAACCATGTGCCCAAACCACTGGTTGGACCACTGCAGTATTGTTATTATTATTATTATTATTATTATTTCATTTAGTTGATCTTTAAGACTTTAACCAGGAACCGAAGGGGACACTTGCTGCAAAATTTCGGTCTCATTGATATGGCTGAACATTGTGTGACCCTGCTGCCAGATTCCAGATCTATAATTATCTTTGACTATAATAAGGCTATAAGCATTGAGTATAATATTGTTTATAAAGGATTGAAGTTTGGAGAAGGTTATTTATTTCATTTTCTTTATAACTCAAAATCAAACTACTGAGAACCGCATAATATATTAAATTTAAAATGTTTCTCCCCCCCCCCCCACCCCAAATACTACGTTAACCGAATTTTATTAATTACTCATCCCTGTGAATGATCACCATCTCATCAAATCTGGGTGATTGGTAAGGGGAATTACGAATGTTGATTTTGAATATTTTATGGTAACATATCATGTGATTATTATTGTCTTTGACAACAACATAATGATTCATTCAAATATAAAAGGCTTAACAAATAAGCTACTAGTATCTTCTTTGTTTTAAATATAACTTTCATAGTTTGGCTTATCAAATTTAAAACCTTATTAATTAGCCAATAACCTCTTGGCCTAATGATTAAAAAAGTACTAAAGTTAGCATATAAATTTGAGTTTGATTTCAAGCATTTCTTTTTTACTCTCAATGTATATAAAAGAACTATAAATTATTTATAAAAAAATAATTTTTTAAAAAGAATTATTTTTTTAAATTAAAGATACAAATGCATTCTTGATTTTAATTTTTCGCCTTTACCATTCCATCCAACTAGTTGTAACTTAACCATTCAATAAAAAATTCAATCCAACTAGTTGTAGCTTAACCATTCAATAAAAAAATCAGAAATAATATATAGATTCTTTAAAATAATAATAATAATAATAATAATAATAATAATAATAATTGTTAGACCTTTAGGTGGTGAATGAAATCAAGAGGGGGGTGAATTGATTTCTCAAGATTTTGATAAATTAAAATTTTTGTAGACAAACTTGAGAAATCCAAACAATAAGCTTTTGGAGTGTGATTTTAGTGAA
>JBBYHO010000015.1:18865425-18881565 GCA_038382025.1 Adansonia gregorii | reverse complement strand
AAACACAAGCTAATTAAGCTTAAGTTTTAGTTATATCAAAACTGAGATTAATTCAAAGCTAATATAGCTAACAATAATAATAATAATAATAATGAAAACTAATTCATGCAATTACCCAGAAAGAACTGCATATTAAATATGTCAGAATATGGGTTGCATCATAATTCTATTCTTAAAAAATCATGTATGTGTTATAAAAAGCCTATAAATTTTAGTTGGACTATGAATTGTGCTGTATAAATATGCAAATCTATTTGTTAAAAAATAATTATCTTAAGTCCTAATAGAAGTTGTCCATAATACATCAATAAGTAGAGAGGAAGTTGGTGAAACAACTATCGATAAATTATTCTAATAATTCGGATATATAATCTTATAACTATTAATTTGTCTATAAAATTTAAAAATAAAGTATTTATCAAGCAATTATTATCAGCTAATGTATCAGTTAATTATTATTTAATAATGAAAATGAATTAAGAGTTGGTGAATTGTTCCTAAAAATTTGGATAAATAATCATAAAACTATTAATTTGCCTATAAATTTCAAATACAATATTTATCAAGTAATTATTATTCTTAGATAATGAATCAAATAAGAATTAGTGGATAAAGAAAACAAGTTAGAGGTTTTAATTATGAAAATAAAACGGAAAAGTTAGTTGGTGAGAGTTAGATGATTCAACGTTATAAATAACATTACCTAATACTACGTTTAATTTCCTTGGTCTATGCAAGGGATTAAGGAAGTAGATTTGAAATTATCTCACCTTTTTGAACATTGTAATTTCATCATGTCAGTTCTAAGAGTAAAAGGTTTTAAAGTTAAAAATGTAAGAGATTTTAACGTGAAGGAAGCAAAAGTTATGTAATTATTTTTTATGTTTTTGGTATTATGTTCTTTAAAAACTTTGTTATCATTCACACTTATCGTGTGAACCATTATGCCTAAGCAACTGGTTAGACCACTTTAGTATTATTATTAGTATTATTATTATTATTTAAAATAATTCAGTATTGTTGTTTTATCTTGTATGACATTATGAATTATTATTTTATAAAAAGCTTATTATGTCCAGAGTATAAATTTGGAGACATTGAGATCAACATTTGTGTTGATGAGGTTGGACTCTCAATTTGTAGGTTTTCTAGTTGAAGAGTTTCTCTAAATCTATGTAAGTTTTAGTTTAAATAGTACTTAACCCGAAATAAGTTAAAAACATATATTAAAATTTAAATTTTAAATCGAATAAATGCTAATTAATTATATTAATTAATTAAATTTAAATTTAAATTTAAGTAATATTGAATATATTTCCTAAAATGTAGTCTCATGCACCGAAGAATTTTTTTTTTGGGGGGGGGGGGGGGCGTTGGGTTGAGGTGGGTTGGAATGAAGAAGTTTGACATGTTCAATAGTGTAAATTCATGTCTGCAAAAGCATTTGCGGCATCGAGAGTGCTGTTTTGTGATTGAACACTTCTACTAATCATGAAAATTAATTATTATTAATTACGGGAATTAGAAATGCTCATTTTGAATATTCTAAAGTCAAATATGCTTGTGAAGTATGTGGAGTATTGATTCTTCAAATATAAAAAAGTTTGAAAATGAGCTCCAAGGATCTTCTATAATTTAAATATAATTTTCTTAGTGTGACTTATCAAATTTAAAACTTTATATTAATTGTGGATTAAAATAATTAAAAATTAAAAATACTAATTTTTTTTTTCTAAATTCAATAGACAGATGCATTATTAATTTTAAGATTTTTTTATCATAATTGTATATGATTTTTTTATTCCATCCCATTAATTATGCTTAACCAATGACATTAAATTTAATTAGAATTTTCATAAACGGTGTAGGTTTTTTTTAAAAAGATTAATGATCTAATTAATTCGTGTAATTTAACCCAACCTATTAACTAAATACGTTAGAACATGGGTTGCATTAGAACTCTATTCTTAAAAAAAAAAAAAAATCATATTAAGAGAAGTTTATTCCCAGTAGGACTATAAAATGTGAAAAATAATTGCCTTCGATCCTATGGCATCAAGAAGATGTTATCAACAAGTAAATTTAGGAGGTGAGGTTCGTGAAGCAAATATGTACAAGGCATAGAAAACAAAACAGAGTTTGCGTGGCTTCAATAGCAATTACAACTTCGCTAACCCTGTAAAGCGTTTCGTGCAGGCAAGCTTCGATAATCCATCATATTATTATTAGTTTATTGCAGGCTCATTGTTTTAATTTAACTTCAATTAGGAATTGTTACTTTGGTATGATCTAAGTTACACTAATCATCATGAATAATTTGTCATTCTACAGAGGATTTCTTTTTGGTATTTGGTATTATTATTTTTATACTCTGTTTTGTTGTGTAATCGGCTGATTGCAACGCCTAAAATATTGTATAGGCCAAGGACTCTTATGGCTTGCTGATAGTAATCTAATGTCGGAACTAAGATAACTCGTTCAATATATGATTGCTTAGAGACATGATTATAATCTAAAATTCCGAATGAATTGATCCTCCTCAACTTGCTTTAATCATCTTTACATATTTTTACTGCTTTAATACAAATAATAATATCTTCCCTGCAGGTTAATTAGCATAATAAACATGAGACCTCGTTGCGATTTGTTCATCTGGCTTAACTTCATACTTCAGTCCGTACTCTTTGGTGTGATTCGGATTAGCTTATTACTGCTCACAGGGGACAAATCAAAAGGTCCGGTGGCCTTGATTACTACTATCCTTCTCTTGGGCGTTGTTCTTCCCATGATCGTTGCCTTTGGGGTCCTTCTAATTACGTTAACCTTTGACTACCCATAGCATGCAAAAAACTTGATTATGAATGAGACTGAGAACAACGACAATATTAATGCAGATGATGAATGCAAGCAAAATAGTAGATTTCTAGTTTGGTTTACTGCTCCCGCATGCATCCTGTGGTCCATGTTGGTTCCAATTCCATGGAGGCTGCTAAATAATTATGGAGACAATTTTTCTAAGCTGTTACCAGAAGAACGAAGGAGTCTCTATGCATTAATGGGCCACGTTAGTCTTTATTCCTCGTCCTTCACCATTTCCCTTGTTTTGGCTATTTGGTTTGCACTCTGTACCGTCGAGGAAATTCGCAAGAAAGCTTTAGAAACTGCAAAGATTTCTCCAATTTCAGACGTTTGAGGGTGTTCAACTTCAAACCAAGTCTTACATGACAACATTTTTTTAGCGCATTGTTTGTCTTAATTTTATATTTTATTTTAGTATACATTAACATTTTCCCCTCATTAACTCCTGCTTTCCAATCAAAGCGCATACTTTGATTATCTTTTGTCCGATTATCCTTGTCCTTTGTGCATGATTGTTAATCGAACTGTAATGGCGGTGATGAGGTGTGTGGGATAATTTGAATCATGATAGACTTTTATATAAACGATCTCGGAGATTTTCCTTTTTATCGAACACACACATTAGTAATTAAAAATTAATTGCTTTTAACTATGACGATTTGATGAGTTTTAATGTAACTTATAAAAGAATTTTTCTGTACAAAGAACAGAAAAATATGTTATAAAAAGATTTAAATTATAAATATTTTAAATAACATTTTAAAAAGTGAATACAAAAATAAATTACATTAAATTCCGAAGTTTAAATATAAAAGAATTTACTAACTACCAAAAAACTACATTTCATTAGTGGAATTGCATATTTGACATATTCAACTTATATAATATGTTAATTGTACGCCATATATACATAATTTGCAAACAACACATGTACAAAGACAAAGAATTCACTCAAAGTACAAAAGTAAGGCTCTAATATGTAAAAACCGACAGAGGGTGAAGCCTGAAGTTTTAGCATCATTCAGAAAAGGAAAAAAAAAAAAAATTAGACGGAGAGAGGGGCGAGTATCATGGGTTGAGACTCGAAGCTCTAAGCCTATGCGGCATTTGAACCCATAAATACACACTTACAAATCCAAAACTCACAGACCATGACATTAGCTAGGCACAGGCTTCTCGTATTTTCATAAATGGTAAATAAACATAAAACAAGGAGGCAAACCAAGTGTCAAAATGCAAAAATTCATCCATCATTTAACCGCGAGCCTGTCCTCATACAGTCTTCATGCATCAATCTGCATAAATCCTTCAATATGCGAAGCAGTTTTTTTTATTCCTGTACTCAAAGTGAAAAAAAGAAAAGAAAAGGGAGGATCAAAATCTAGCTCAAAACATAAATCTTTAACTGCAATAAAAGATTCAACAAACTTATCAGCCAATATTAGTGAGTGAAACGAATCGATAAAATAAATACAAAGCCTTTGTAATCCCTAACTTATCCTTTGCGAAGCTGAATTCTGACCTTAAACCTCTTTCTGCGTGTGTCATTGGAAGTGAAATGATATATATGAGGTTCGCGTCTGGGAGCCTCGGATCTGTATCCTACAGCTGCAGGTTCCTGCATCCTCCTGCTTTTTTCTTGATTTTGACTTCTAGAGTTTCGGAAAAAGCCATCCTTGTCCCATGTAACCTTGTAATCAGCACTTAATCGAGATCCTTGCTACTCAATAGTAAATGAGATTGCATATTAGCAAAACTACTTACTATTAGTACTTAATTAATGAATTTGTAATGCAATTTAAACTTCGACCTGATGCAGAAGCATTTAGATTTAGCCACAAAACAAATAGCTGAACAAAAGTATTATCTTTTACATCACATCTAACAACACCGTTCAGCACAATAGACCATGCAAAACCTTTTTCCCCATTCCTTTGGGGGGTCTAAAGCTGTTTCATGGGGGCTAGTGCGGTGAAAACTGCACTGACCACCCATGCAAAGGGAACCTTAAACTTAGGCACTGTTAAGCTCTTGCCCAGGCAGGAAGTAAATGACTTTTGGTGGCATGCCGTTGAATTCACAGCACAGCAAAAATCAAGCCATGGTTCAAGGCACAAGAGCAAAATACTCCTAAGCTACAATTAGAAGAAGGGAAATAAAGGAATATATTCATACCTTCTGCAACGAGCGACCACATAAAACCTTAAGTGCATTATAGAAATCCTGGTATTGCTCGAACTGAACAATGATCTTACAATGAAGACCTGAAACTATGCCAATGTCTAAGTCATCCTCATCTGTCCCCTTAGCAAAATCATCATCCTCAGCAACATTAAGATTCCTATTGAGGGAAGTTAAAGGGGTAATAACAAGAATAGTATATGATCATGCAATATTCATATAGTGGCATTAACCGTAACAAACTTAATCTAACATACATGTAACAATATGTGCATGGAACAGTGCTCGAACCATATGAACAGTGTTACGATGCAAACATATGAAACCAGTCTATCACAAATTCATATGTGTTCATTAGTCTTCATGGGTAAGAGAAATTTTATGCGCATCTAATGCCAATAACTTGTAAATATTAAAAAAAAAGACCATAAGAAAATAAAATATATTATTACCATAAGAAAAATATGCAATTAAATCCTACAAATTGCAACAATAGAAGCTACAGAGGCTAAAGTTCTCGTTTCTATTCAATTCTTAAATGATATTTTCAATCTTAATAATTGCAATCCTAGCTAAAATGCGGTCATCTAGCTTAAAGTGTTTTAACTATAGTGACAGAAGGCCTTAGGTCAGTGAAAGAAAGTAAGAAAAAAAAAAAAACCAATAATGTTAACATATAGAAAAACAAAAGAACAGCTAAAATTATCATATGTGATGGACAATGTAGCATTTGCTCCACAAGGTTAAAAGTTCCAAGCTTTCGCACCCACCTAAAACATCAGGAAAACCACATTTTTCACAGGCACAAATCACGACACGACAGAGTTTCCACACATTCAACAACAAAGGCTTCACATAATTAGTAGAATTCAGTAATAGCAAAACAAAACTAAGCAACTAATGAAAAAAATAAAAAACAAGAAAGGAATTACCTTATCTTCCCAAATGTAGAAAAAATGGTATGCGTAACTAGCATTGAAGGCTTGGACGAAACTCTTGGCTCCGCAAACCACCGAGATGGAACCCCCCTCATCACAATCGTATCCGGCTCTTGTCTTCCTCCTCTCGAATAACCTACAAATCAAAATTCCTTTAAAAAAAAAAAAACACATCTTCAAATTCAAAAGGAAAATGCTACCAAACCTCGGTTTCGAAAAGCATATAACTCCTCCCAATCTTTCCTCAGTCTCTCAAAATCATCCGAAGCTGGAATTTCAACACTAAGATTATACTTAACTCCTTCAAGATTGAGCTCAATCCCATCCATTTTCTCTGCCACATACCTTCTCCAATCCAAAAACTTCTTTTCCAATTCCTTCACATCCTCTTCTTCCTCATAACTCTCTTCACTCTTCTTCCTACTATTCAAAAACCCAAGGTCACGAATGAAGAGAGCGCCACGGGCGACCGGCTCGTCACGCTTCCGTTTCTTGAGGTCTTTGAGCCGTCTGATCTGGAGGTCTTCTTCGGGGACGGTAACGGAGACGGAGAGCGAGGTCTTGAGGAAATCTATTAGGGCTCGCTTTAGCTGCCATTCGTCGATGGGCTTCGATACCGAAGGCAGGGAAGGGTGGATTGTGAGATCGAGTTTCACGCGCGGAACGAGTGATAGACCGTTCTCGATTTCTAGAGTTTCCGTTGGCGGCAGTGTCTCTAATGGTCTCATTTTTAATCGTATCCTCTAACCTTCCAACTTCCAAGTGTCAAACTTTGTCTGCAATTCCTTAACCCTTCTTGTTAGGGTTTCATTTCAAGAGGGAAAATGGAAAATCAGTGAAACGTTGCCGTTTACACATTCAAGCTGCCGAAAATGGCTTTATTAATTTACGACGCAAAGAGGAAACACTTCTTCGAGGAGGTCGATACCAACGAAATCCAGCCAGCTAAAGGCTAGGACTGATCCAAAAGACCAAAATGTTCTTTATGACGTGGCGGTTTTCTATTGGTAAAAAAAGGGCTAAATAAGTAAACGTGACCGTACTCTGTAAAACAACGGCCAAACGGAAATCAAAGCTCAAAGGAGTGAGAAAAAAAATGGGGTGTTTCTCGTGCTTCGACGGGGGAAAAAAAGAACAGCGGAGAGAGCAAGACAGATTAGCTTCTGCCGAAGCTCGTGCCAAAGCCGCCGAGGCTGCTCAGAAAAGGTAATTTAATCCTCTTCTTTTCTTAATTTCCCAATCCTTTCTTTTACAATTCTCAATTTTGCATAATATTTGCATATGAAAACCACAGGTTTCTAACAAAACTTTTTTTTTTTTTTTCAATTCTCAAAAGTTTCGTTTTTTGGGCAGTGCAATCTAAGATGGATCCATTTGTTTTGGAAAAGTTTCTGGGTTATTGAGTTTTGATCAGAAAAAGAGAAATTCACTGCTGAAAATTAGGGCTTGCATTGCAACTATGTTTTGGAAGATTGAAATTTTGGAAAATAATTTCAATTTGATTTTCTTATTGGAATTGTTATATGAATTACTAGCAGTGAAGTAATTATATTTAGTCATTTGTTCTGTAATTTGTGAGGGAAGCTTCTGTAGCTGTGAAACATGAATATTCCTTTAGTTTGATGTCAAAGAGGGAAAAAGCATGATAAGAGAATTGGGATGCTTTTGTAACAGTTTATTTATGTCAGATTTTTTTTATCATTTAAATCATTGATCAAAATGGCAGGCAAGAGCAGTTCCAACAGTCAGCTGCAGGAAGAGCTGCCCGTGCACAAATGCAAGGGGTTGCAAAGCAATCAGCAAATTCTAATAAAGGCGAACCTGTTTTGAAGGTTTTTCTCACTAATATGCCCATGTAGCTTCAATGACAATGGTTTCTTAGTTTTTATGGTTTTTATTCAATAAAATCTGCCCGATAAAGGGGGAAGGTGGAGGGAGAAAATTGGAAGTTTCACTCTTCCTGATCAAGGCACTGTCTTTCCTTCCTATACTGATGCCTTTGTCCTCCAATCTCATTCCATGCTTCCCTTTGCTCTTGCATTCTGACAAATAATTTCTTTTCCTTTGGGGATCATTTCCTTCCTCTTTACAGTTCAGTGACAGTATACAAATTTGACCCCTTTGTTGGTTGGTTATATTGTTGCAGTGGCAGATGGGTTGAAGTTGGAGTTTTGCTTTTGTCTCTGTACAGCCAAACCTGCTCTAGTATATATTGGTAAATCTTTCGACATGATTATTTAATTAACTATTATGTTGAGAGATTTGCCATCAGATATTTCAGCATTTTCTTAAATCAGTGGGTTTCTTTATTGTGCAAATCATGATTTCCACTTTGGTAATATTATGCACATACAGAACAAATTTTCTATTATCTGATCATTGCATCTTAAACTCATATTATCTGATGTCTAAGGTTTCTTCACACTATTAGTTGTAGCTAATCCATCAGATACCAGTTCTAAATTTGTGCAGGAGAGTTTGAGACCATTTTAATTTCACTTTATCTGGCACTTTGTGAACTTATTGTTTTCTTTCATGCAGAAATAAAATTAGATTCTACCTTAGTTTCCACGTCTTGACTTCCTGTTGTCTTGAAGCAAGTGATATACTACAAATGCACCAAGAGTCATTCTTCTTATCTATTTCTTTCAGTTGTAATGTAAGAGAAATCCAAGATGAAGTTGAAACCGTAATCTTACTTTTTGTTGGCTTTTTATGTACAACCTCAACCTGAACTTTTCCCAATTTCTTGCTTTCCTGTGCAGCTTCCATCCCCTCTCTAATTCTCTGTCCATGTAGTTTTTTATATGCCCGGTCTTAAGCATCTATGAATTGAAAATAATCTTGTAATGGAGGGAAACCTGTGACTTGACTAAGAATTTTGATATTAAAAAGGGGGAAAAGGGCTAAAAAAGTAGGAGCTTGCTATACATTTTAATATGACATCGTTGCTGAGTAACAGTGAATAGAACCAGCAAAATTGACTTACATAGATGATGGATAATGTAAACTTTGTTCTAGAAATTGCCAACTTAAAGTGTTAACTAGTCAAATACCACCATCATATGAAGGCTTCAACAGGGGCTGATAGCTTCAACTCATAGGCTGCTTGAAAAAAGTCAGCTGCTAGTTGTAACGAGCCTTCCATTTTTGCAATCAATCCAAGGTTCCTCCATGCATCATGATTTGTAGGATCTAATCGAAGAGCATTCATTAGAAAGCTTCTTGCAACTGGGAGTGATGGACCGCCAAGTTGTGTGAGTACTGCCCCAGTTGAGACAATGCTGGGCACATAATCTGGTTCTATGGACAGTGAGACTGAGAAGGATACCAGAGCCTCTTTATGAAGTGATTGTGCTTCACATAACAACCCTGCGACAAACACCATGGAATTTAGAGAGGGAAGTGCATTGTGGCTACTGGCTATTATAAAAAGCAAGCAGTGATTGAGGGGATTGCTTCTACCTGTTGTATGCCAACTCTTGGGTGAATAAAATTCAATTGACTTGGCTTTGTTTAAACAAATTTCCGCATCAGGCCAAGAACAAATTTTGGTGTAAATAGTCGCTAGATCCCGCCAGGCAGCCATTTCCATATTTCTTTCCACCACATTCTGCAAAAGATATGACCGCAAGATTATTAATTTGCAAGTTAATTACAAGCATAATCTGCAAACGCATGAGATGTAGTTCATGCTGCTGTTTGAGGACAAAGAACTCATACCTCTGAATCAGAACTCTTTGTATGAACGGAGTTATGAGACTGATGTTCTCTTTGTGCTTGAATCACAGATAGCAAGATTCGGTACGTTTCAATTGCTTGCTTGGGCCGTTCCTGAGCAATCTGAAGCACAGCTTTCAATCTAAGAAGTTCTAATTGATCCAACCTGTTGGCTTCATCTAAAGCGAACTCAAGCATGGTTTCAGCATCTTTGAATCGCCTGTCTGCAGAAAGTATTAGTGTTAATAGCCTCCAACCTCTTCCTGAGTTTTCAGTCACTATGCTAGCGTACGTCATTGCATTGTCAAAGGCCAAACCTAAATTCCTCTGAACTGCATTTTCCAAACTGAGGTTAAACATCACTTCAGGATCTTCCTTCACATTGAGGGCAGCACAGTTAAGAGCGGTCAAAGATTCTTTCTGGAAGAGAGCTCTTTCAGAATCTGATATGGAAATTCTAGCAGCATTCCCATAGCAAACACCGAGGAACTTACGAACTTGACCCTTGAAATGTCCATTCACTTCATCTGCCAAAGCAATCACATTACGAGCAAAAGTTATTCCACGGTGAGCATGCTTTGGATCCTGAGAAGATAGCTTTGCACCAAACAGTAAAGCAGGGATATGATGTTCGCGCATTGTTTCCGACCGGCCAGAAACCTTCTTTAATAAGTTCAATGCCACCTCATTCTGACCAGCAGCAGCATAACAAAGAGCAAGAAAGTACCACCTCTCAGCTCTTTCATATATGCCCGGTGGGGCCTGCTCCACATGACCTGCTATTAATTCAAACTGCCCAGCAACTGAGAGAGCAAAAGTCAAATGATCCATAATTTCTACATCCCACTTTATTTCTCCAGATGCCACTTTTTGCATGAGTACCAGGAGGAGAAGAATTGCTTCCTCTATATTAATATTAGGCGTAGTTGAACCCCATACATGTAAGTGAGGAGGGAGGCTTGTTTCAACACCGCCATAAAGAAGCGTGGCAGCTAAGTATTTTTGTACACTGGCTAGCCTCTGGGGATCCAAATTCCATGGGTTGACTAAAGCCCGACGATATGCATTTATAGCTTCATCGAGAGAGCCTACCTTTATCCATAGATTAGGGAGCAATTCTAATGCTTTGTGAAACATTTCCTGTAACTTGCAATCTTCGGCAATTCCCTCACACATTCCATTAGGTAGTGCTGCCTCAACCACATCTAAAATTATTTTGCACTCCTTTGCAGCCTCTGATAAATGAAAAAGTACCAAAATCATTCAAACCTTGCACCGTTAACAACAATTTCGTAGTATATCTGAAGTTCTAAACTATCCAACAAGTGCAATGCCATTTATAAAACCTTCGTTTCAATGATAAAACCGGAATATTCAATCAATTTCGAGTCTCATACAATCAAACGACAAGAAAAAGTTGGTTCACCAAGATGCAGACATAACCTCAGGTTATCAGAAAATGATAAGATCAGAACCTCTTAGAATTAAGCAAAACCACAGAGCCGTTTCTTGTCAATTGAAGCAAAACAATTTAATAAATTCCCAGAAGGGAGCAATGGGAAATACCTCTAAAATGCCCAAGTTCCTCCAATGATTTTGCTTTCAATAAAATTGCTTCCAGAAGTAAGCTTACTGAATGCATCGACATCACACTAGGAGGGATAATGTCACCTTTGGACCGGGGTTTTCGTTGCCGGTTTCTCTCAACAATAGCCATCGTCATCCTTGGTGTCAAGCCTTTGATGTCAATACCCTGAAAAACCTGAAGCGCCGCATCGAAATTCCCTCTTTGATACTCCAACCTCCCCAACAATGCCCTTGCTTCCTGCAAACTCGTTAAAAAATGGAAACAAATTAGCTTGCAAATGATCAATGAAAGAAACATATTGATTTGGCAAAAATAAGACCCTACCCACCTCATAGTTTAAGGAGAGAGCTTCTTTGAGAGTGAATTCAACTTCATCCACTCGAACATCCTCGAGTTTTGATTCCCAGTCCCCGGTCCGAGATGAGAGTGCACTGGCCGAGAAATCTCGGGTTGCCAATGATTCCGGCGACTGTGGAGCATCTTCAAACTTGAACTGTTCACCTGAGCAAGCACACAACATCTTCTCCGAAGAAAACAATGTCCCACAATTTGGATATTTCAAAACCTGCAAACCAAAAAAAAAAAATCTGAAACATTACAATTTTATTGTTTATGCAAACAAAAATAAAAACTGATGGAATTGAAAATAAACCGTAATGGAAATCAATTATTGAACAGTTACAATATAATAAAACAGAAATGGAAATCCGCAAACAGGTATCGATTACAGCAATAATCTCTCGTAAAAATGATTGAGCTGAAAAGAAAAAAAAAAACAGAAAAGAGGCAAAATCTATGGGAGAGGTAAAGAGTAAGCTATAGAAAGCACCGATAACAAGAAGACAGGAAGACAGGGCGTATTAAAAGAGACTAAGAACAAAGTTCACAATAGATGAAAAAGGCGAGACGAACGAAGACAGCAGAGCTTTGGACTTGCCAAAAACCCAGGACAAAAAAACCGTGACCCTGAACGGCGGTTGCTTACGCCATGAAAGCTACTTCTACATAGAAAAATTCTTGTTTCTATGTTTTCTGGGTTTGTTTCATTTCATATCATTTCAGCATTTCCCCTTTAAAAAAAAAAGGAAAGGAAAGTTGGTGACAACTGAAACCAAATACTTGAAAATTAAATAATGAACTGGCTTTAGGGATCTGATTGAGAAATGGGCATTTGTTGTTTTGCTTAATATAATGATGAAAAAAGTTTTTTCTTCTTTGCAATTGTGAAGTGGAAATATGTGGTCAAAGCAAAGGTGGTTTTGCAGGGCTAGGGGGCCTAACATATGTACACAGAGATTCTTTCTGTTATCATTTTTCGGCCATTTTTCTGGTTTTCTTATCAAATTTTAATTGTTAGTTGAGAGCACCAATCGGCAATCGCTATTAGGAATTTTATATCAATCCTTTCAAATTCTTTCAGTTTCCCTTTCTCTTTCAGTCTTTCTCTTTGATCTAGAGACGCCACCCATTGCATTCCAAAACTGCCCTCCCCTGCTCTGCTTACCAGAATTTCGAAATTGAATTTTCCCCTACATTTGCTGCCAAAATTCACGGAGAACAAAGGTTGACTCTTGGTTCAAACAAATTTTGATTGGATTAGTACTGACCGGAGTGAAAAAGGGTTGCTTTTGCTCTTCAAAATTCACTCAATTCATATAATTTTATCCAAAATTTAGCCTTTAACATTCAGGTTTAGGACATTATCTTTTCCAAAATATAATCTTTTAGGCTTTCGCCGCATCTATCTTTAGGAGAAAAAAGATTTCTTTGGAATGAACTCAAACTTTTTTTATTACTATGAAGACTTTTTTTTCATACTATAAAGAACCCAAAAGGGAATTTAATTATACTACAAGCCCTTCAAAAGTAAAAAAATGCAAGCTGATAAATTCTTGTGGCCTAACTCCCGTAATTGGATTAAAACAACTAGAAGCTTACCACTTGCCATGCCATGCATATCCTCAACAAATCCATGCACATAACCTATGATTTTATATATAATGGAAGATTGCAGCTTTAGACGAAATAAGAGATTATAAATAATAAAACTCAAATGTTATAGTATTATTTATTAAATATAATTGTATGAATTAATTAAATTAATTCTTAAATTAACATATTTGAGTTTTCTAATAGCATTAAGCAATTCATAAGGTCAAGGAGGTTAAAAATGTAAATTACTAATTTCCCAATAAATGGAAAAATTAAAAAAAACCCTAAAATAGCAGAGAAGTTCACCCCAAAAGGGCAAAAAAAAACAACCCAGAGAAGTTGGAAAGAGCAAGAGGAATAAAAGAAAAGGTACATTTTATATTATGTATTTTAATTTAGGGTCCAGCCCAGGGCCAGTGGTTGAAAAAGAAAAAGTATAATCAATTTTGAATTCAAATAAATGCACAGCAAAGTTTGACAATGGCCGGAGGGAATTTGAGAACATGGCAGACCAGCCCCCCCCCCTTCCCTCCACAGTCAATTTGTGATACCAACTGGCATTTTCCCACTTAAAAAAATCCCCATCACAATTGTCACGCAAATTGTGTACAAGAAAGGTCATAATATAGAATTAATTTCTCCATAATTTGCATCTCGCTAATTTAAATAATGAAAAGTATTTGCTTATACATCTGTTTTACATATATATATTTACATAAATGTATGAAAGTTCATAATTTTGAAAAAAAATAAATTTATTAAATATTATTTTTAAATGTATTCTTATAAATTCATAATTTTATAAAAAAGTTAAGAGGGAATTCGAAGCTGCATATAGGAACAAAAATCATGCTCATTGTCTAATTGGATATTGCTTAGGATTAAGTATTCACAATCTTTTGTTTTTTTTTTTTTTTTCAATGAATTACTTTATGTTTTCCAATGAACAAAGATACAGCTTTGACATGTTTTGATAATAGAATAAAAGGGAACAGTTCATCATTGTAACATTATTATTCATTAAAAGAGAAGCTTTCATTGTCTGATTTTGCTTCATTAAGACATTTTTGTCATTATAAATTCGTAACTGTTAATTTTTCTTTTTTTGCCTGTAATTTCTAATCAAGGTCGTTGTTTATTTTACCCTCCATTGTCTCCAGGCTCAAAGTCAATGATTCCCATTAATTCTATATAGTTCATAGTTAACTGAGCAGGAACAACCTGTTTCTCATCAATTTCAAAGGGTTTTAAGTTAGCTCTATAATTGCTTTCATCTTTAAAAAAAAAAAAAAGTGTAGTTGAATGTGATTATCAACTGATTAAACTTTTGTCATAAAACCTACTAAACAGATGGAGGTCAGTAGTTCAAGGACTAATTTCAAAGTGAGCTGAGGAAAAAGGCGCCCTCAGAGTAGCCTTTCAAGATTCAGCTGCAATGATGAGTTATATTATTTGAATTCAAAATTCAATATTAAAATATATATTTGATATAAACATATTTAAAATAAAAAAAATTCACATAATAATATTTGAAAATAAGAATACTTAAAAAAATTTCGGATGATAAGATAATGAAAACTTGGATTTAATGCAAAACCCAATAACTAGAAGCTAAAGTCAAGTCTGCAGCATGTGAAAGGTGACTGTCTTTTTGTCATCAAAGGAATATGGTCGAAGAATAATGATTGTGTAGGATACCCTTCTCTTACATGATCTGTTTTGATTTATAAGCTGCAAATCTCAGCAAAAGTTAATTTCCACATAAAAATGTTTTCAAATTAGGTTCTTAGTACCGTATATCCATTGAATCTTTAGCAATTGAACATAATTAAGAGCATGATTAATTCTATATTTGTCAATATCTTCACAATTTATGTAAAACAGTGCCTCACTCGATGCATCTGATGAGCAAATTAAACTTATTGAGGAGTAATCATTTGATGGTAATTTGGCCTTCACATTGATATATCAATTAACTTGGCGAGGAAGGTATTATCAGTGCAGTTGAAAATGGAATTTCACATTCAAAACATGGCTGTCCTTTTCGGGTTATTGTCATGATTTGTCGGGGTTTCTTTTTAGGGGAAGAAGCCAGAAGTGTCCAACAACATGGTGGGATGAGATGAACATTGAAACCCTGATTGAGGAACTTAGAATGTTGGGGAAGGAAAGGGCGATAGGCCAGGCCTGGCCAAGCAGAAGGAAAGGAAAGGAAAGGAAAGGCCGAAGGGGGTATGTGCTACTTTAGTTTACAAGAGAAAAAGACATTTCACGTGATATAAAAACCCTTTTCTGTCTTTTCTCATGTCATCAGACTAATTCTGCAGTACACTGCTGGTAATCAGAGGAAAGGAAAGGTAAGGAAAAGAAAGCATGCAGTGCAATGCAAGGGCTGGTGACTTGCATCTTTTATTGTCCTCGTATATAGAGGCGTGCCTCTCTGAAACAGTCTCTGACATTCGGAGCTCAGACTTCCTTCCCTTGCGCTCATTTCCTTCCCCTTTCTGCAGCTTTTGTAGGGCCGTAGGGGAGGAATCTTACTCTTTTCTAGTACTTTTTATTTTTACTCAATTTGATAATTTATATATTTATTATTTTTAATATAATAATTATATTTAAAATTTATATAAATTTTAATATCACAATTTATATTATAAATAAATAAAATATTAATTCATATATTAATATTATATTTATGTGTTTATATATATTATAAACAAACAAAATATTAATTCATAAATTAATATTATATTTATATATTTCTATTATATAATTATATCGTATCATAAGTCCACAATCAACCAACCCACGATATTGATTTCCATCCTCCATGGAAATTGCATTTCATTGAACTTGAAGGGGACATTGAGATATTTTTAGTACCATTGGCAAAGATAATCTTTCAAGCATATTAACGCAGTC
>JBBYHO010000015.1:18854358-18865325 GCA_038382025.1 Adansonia gregorii | reverse complement strand
CATTGAACTTGAAGGGGACATTGAGATATTTTTAGTACCATTGGCAAAGATAATCTTTCAAGCATATTAACGCAGTCGCGGCATAGACTAAAGCTTTGTCCTTCCTTGATCAGGAATTTATGCACAATTAGACACATAATGACCCAATTCAACCCACGTGAAAAATATTTATGCATCAATCCTTTCGTATTCTGTAGGTGACATAAATTGAAGTGCACCACTGCATAGAATTTTCAAGATTTTGCTTCTTTATTAGTTACTTATTACTATCACCTAACTACACGTATTTGGTAAATTTATGTATGATAGAAATTTCGTACATTTTCACCCAAATCCTTTTTTTTTTTTTCCAAAATTAATGTTATAAATTGCTATCTTTTCATATAGTAAAAGTATATATATATATATTTATTTATTTTTTTTCCCTCTAAAACTTTAATAATGTCTTCAGAATTGGACAGGCTTAGTTCATGATCGATGGTCCAAACTTAGTAGTCTCAATATCCCAAAAGTCCAATACCCATAGCCAGTGGACCCACAAATCCACCCATCAAAAAGAAGAATGTGGGCTGCCATTCCCTCCCTCCGATGGTATTATCCTGTTTGTAGAAGAAGCTCTGGAAACCAAGGCGAAGGGGACTGATTCGGACAAGGTTCAAAGTTGAAGTTGAAACTGAGAAAGGCTGTGACGACGGGAAATAGCAAAAAAAGAAAGAAGAAGAAGAAGAAGAAACTGAGAGAAAATATTTTTAAAAGTTGAGGCCGAAGAGATGCTAGGAAAATGTGGAAGGAAATCAGATATAGAGAAGTGGGTAAAATCCGTCCGAATTCCTTTGCAAGTCAGATCAAATCCAATCGGATTTCCAATCTCCAACTCTCCAATTACAAAGACATCGTTTCTCCTCACAGAGGCTCCATCAACTCCCTTCAGGTTTTCTCTTTTAACTCTACAATTCCTACAAATTACCTGCTTTCTTTAAGATCATAGTAAAATTCTTTTTTTTAAAACAATAAATTTAAGCCCTTGTTTGGGTTATCATATAAATTAGGTGGATTTTACTGAAGGAAGATATTTGTTATCGGGTGCATCTGATGCATCAGCTGCTGTTTATGATATTCAAAGGGCAACTAACTATGAAGGAAATGGTCTGATTGCTAAACACAAATGTATATTTTCAGTCGATAAGCAACACGAGAAGGGACATAAATATGCCATTTCATCGGCCATTTGGTATCCTGTTGACACGGGACTATTCGTTACTGGATCTTTTGACCATTATATTAAAGTTTGGGACACGAATACAACTCAGGTATTTTGCTTGCTTGATATATTTGCATTGTGAGTTCAAATTCTTTTTTTTCCCCCTTTAAATCTGATTTGCTTGTTGTGTTAGGCGGTGATAAATTTTAAAATGCCTGGAAAAGTTTATAGGACTGCTATGTCTACATTGGCAACATCTCATATGTTGGTTGCTGCCGGAACTGAAGATGTGCAAGTTCGCCTTTGTGATATTGCTTCGGGGGCATTTGCTCACACTTTGTCTGGCCACCGTGGTATGCTGAAAGTTTGATGGAATTATTTCATTTCCATTTTTTGCTCTAATTCATTGGCCCTTATTGATTATTAATAGCTTTTAGGTGGAATTTTTACTCATACTTGACATTCTGTACAAATTTTTTATGTAATTAAGGATACATATCTTTTATTGGTTGTCTGAGGTATGTGGCATACGACATCTGGCTTACATGGTTTATAATTTAGCAGTAATTATGGTGAATTGTTGCAATAAAAGAGAATATTCTCCAATCTGAGCCTTGTTTTTCAGGTCCATTGCGATCAATATATTCTTGTCTTAGCTGCAGTTAGACAAGAAGTTGTCTAACGTATAGGTTCTTTGGCTGCAGGACTATGATGTTGCGCACATGTAGCAGCTTATCTGATTTTGGACCAGCCCTGCAGCCAGAGAACTATCTTTTAATCTCACTTTTATTTTGGTCTTGCAGCCTGGAAGTATGAACTATTCTTTCTAACTGCAGTTAGCTGCCTGAGAACAGATTTACTGTGTTTTCTTCTTCTTCTTGAGGGGAGGGAGGGATGCTTATATTTCAAAAGACCTGTTTTTTGAAATTTCTTTATGGTAGAAATTATCTTTTCCCTTTGACTGGTATAAAGGGTTTGACCATTCCATCATCTAATTATGACCTCATAGAGCTAGTGGTGCTACCATTTCGATTCTCTTCTATTCTCACTTTTCACTCTTGGGACATGAAATTTAGTATGGGGAAAATTTTTAACATGAAATGATTATTATTATGTCATTTTCATGATTGCAGATGGAGTAATGACTGTGGAATGGTCTACTTCTAGTGAGTGGGTCTTGATAACAGGCGGATGTGATGGTGCAATTCGATTTTGGGACATTCGACGTGCTGGATGTTTTCTTGTTTTGGATCAGTCCCAGTCCCAACTTGGACGACGTCCACCTCTTTTGGATCGTTCAGTTGCAAATAAGGTATGCTTGTTATAAGCTTCGGTTTCTTGCATCATACCACTTCCCACTTCATTATTGTTCCTATTGCAAACTGGTTACGAGTTCATAACGTTCCTTTGCAGTTAATGTTTTGAATTTATTGCAGGTAGTTGTGGAATTAGTCTTCCATTTGTCCAAATTATGGATAACTGATATTTTAATCCTGGCCTTCTCCTATTGATACAAAGGAACAATTGCAATTCTAGTAAACTTTTCCTGGACTATAATGCTTTAGGACTGTCCTGATATATGTATCAAGGGATAATTGTAGGATAGAAGAAAAAATTGACATTGTCTTATAATTGTTGGCCTGGTGCCCAATACAGAAATTCCCCCTCCTCCCAACAAATACTGTATCTAGTTTTGTGACTATTCTTTTGGTCCACTGGCTCTTTTTCTTAAATAGCTTATCATGACAAGAACTAGATCTAGTAGCTTGATATTTTTTTTTAGATAGTGTTAAGCTTTTCCTTTCTTTTGGGGGGTATAATTAATGTGGACCTCTTCCTTTTATGTTGTGCCCGCTCAGGTTTCAGTCTCGAAGTCACTGTCAGCTGGCCAAAACTCAATTGTAAAACCACGAGCACCACAAAACAAACATGTCAATGGGCATGGAACAAGGCAGTCAACCATTGGTCGAATGCCAGCTAAGCGTTCTGCAAGGCAAAGACTACATCCAGGGATGCTGTCCACTCAGGATCGTGCCACTGCTCATTATGGTGCTGTAACTGGTTTGAAAGTAACTGATGATGGCATGTACCTTCTAAGTGCAGGTTGAGTTTTAATCGGTTCCTTAGCAGTTATTTCTAGCTAAATTAACTGATGATGGCATGTACCTTCTAAGCCCACTGTGATTATGTAGAACACTATAAGTGAAATTGGTTTAATCATCTTGTTTTGTCTTTGGCTGTTATTTTCTCAATTTTTGTAAAAGTTTTGACTCTCGTACTCTATAATTAGCTAATCATCTCTTCAAATTACACATTAATGATACTTCTTTCTGTTTCTAATTCTCTTTATCTTTTGATTTCAGGCTCTGATTCAAGAATAAAGTTATGGGATCTTGAATCTGGCTACAACACACTTGTAAACTTCGAAAAGGTGCGCCTCCAAACGAGCAAGGCAATACAGTTAGCCATATCTCAGGATTCAGCCCAAGTTTTTGTCCCTTGCATGACTGTCGTGAAAGTAAAACATTCTTTCTCTCTCACCATTTTCTTTGATTTTATTCGAGTATAGTTCATAATTCATATTCATAATCAATTGTTCTGCAACTTTTACACCTTAAACGTCTATTGAATTTTGTAGGCATTTGATATCTGGTCTGGTAAAATGTCCCATACATTTCGTGGACACTATGAATCTGTTAACTGTTGTTGGTTTAGTTCACAGGATCAGGTATGACATAACTCTTCTACAATTTTTCTAAGGCTGCTTAATTATTAATTATGGACAGGACATTTGTGAGACATGACATCACCTAGAGATTAGATATTTGTAGGTCAGGAACATAAATATGTAACGACCATCGTACCCTAGACTGCTATTTTGGGTATACATGTGTTTTTTTGTCTCTGTCTTGCAAATAAATGATTGTAATTGAAATAATTTTATCAAATCATTATAGGATCAATACGCACATCTAATTTAATAAATTGCTTACTAATATAAGGCTAATGTTCCATTCCCATAATTTAGATATAATAGCTAGCAATCTAGCTAGATCTTTCTATGGAAGACTGCTTTGCTGCTAAACATCTTCAACCTTCAGCTACCTTTTGACTGATTTGTTCACTGTTTCAGGAATTATATACAGGTGGTAGTGATCGACAAATTCTTGTCTGGTCTCCATGCAAACCGATTACAGATGACATGGTACTTGTTCTAAATTGAAGTGTTTTTTTTTTTCCCTTTGACTGCATTCTTATTTGGTTGTCTACAAGCATGTGCTAACTAAACAAATCGAAAATGCAGGATGCAGGGCACGCTAAAGATCAGGATAATTGGAGTGATTAGAATCTGCTTCTACATCAAATTTTTCCAGATATGCCATGCCATCATCTATACCTTTGTTCTTCCACTTGTATATATTATGTGTATGTGTATATGCACATTTATTTGCTTATAGTCAATCATTTTTTTTCCGTTTTACTGTGTTGTTTTCTTTTTTTTCGAAAGGATATAATATATGCATATGATTTACATTCAATGAGTACTATTTTGTTGTTTCTTTTTCTTTATGTATATAAATTACCAAATTATCAGACAGTGTTATTGTATTAATGAGAGAAAAAAAGATTTGAAAAAATGCAAATTATGTTGCATTAGTTTTTGTTGTATTTGAGGATATGTTGCAATGTCGTTGGAAGCAAGTTGTGAATGATGAGATTGTGGCTATGAAATACGGAAAAATCCTACTTAAAGACATTAGAAAATTCTCAGGAAGCAAACAACTTTCAAATTTGCAGAAGCTTTGATAGCTTGGGAAGGGTTTTCCTCGAGAGGTTTCAGTCAGTCCTCAAAGGTATTTCTGTACTCTTTTTGTTCTGCTTCAAACAAGCTCAAGAAAATCACCTCTTTTTTTTCTTTTTTTTAAAATAATTTCCTTGTCAAAAGATATCAGAATCGACAGGAATCATATAAGAGAAGGAAATTTATGATCAGTGTGTATCATTATGTCAATTACTTTGTTATTAAATAATAAATTGTACTTCTTTTAAATTAAATAATAAAAACGCACACATAAACAAGCTTCATGGATAGTTTAGGGTTCTTTCTCCCCCTTTCCCACCTTTCCTTGCGACATATATATGTTTATATAAATAGTAACATCCACAATTCCACAAGATAATAATTCATAAGCATTCATTTGAGACTTAAATAATTATTTGAAAAAATAGAAGAATTAGCCTTCTTTTTTTTTTTTTTTTTTCCAAATTTCCTTATTTATCTTTGTGGTAATAATGTTAAGAGAAGTGAATTGAATGGATTTGATTAAGCTTGAATAGAGTTATCTCAAGTAAAAAATTTGAATTCTTTTAGACCCGATGCGTTCAAAATTCATTCAGATTTACTTGTCTAAACTTAAAAAGGCAAGTAGTATCTCCAGCAACCCAGCATCCTCTGCACTTGCTTAAGTAATTAATTCTAATTAATAGTGGTTAATCAATTTCTTAAACATTATCCTTTCTTTGTTTTTTGGTTACTGGGTGTTAAGCTGTTAACAAAGCAATCCACAAGTCAATGGAATCTCAACCGTCGAAGCTCGCTGCCCACATTTTCCAGTCCCTCTCTCTCTCTCTCTCTCTCAGAGTCGTTGTCCTTTACCCCTTTTTTTTTCTCCTAAAGATTGATTGGTCTGAAATCCGACAACTTGGCGCAGCAAAAGGAGACTTTTTTTTTTTTTTTTGCTTTTTCAGTTTCTTGTTATTCTCAATTAACCCGTGTTTCAGCTTGAAGGCCGGCACACGACATCAAAGTGGGGCTTAAAGTCACGTCCGAAGATTAAATTAGGACAACCCATGATCGGAAAAAGCTTGAAATATCAGACGGGCTCATCAGAAATGGATCCTGGAATCTGGAGCAAGCTACCACCGGAACTTCTCGAGCACGTCCTCTCCTTTTTGCCTCTTAAAGCATTCTTGAATTTGAGGTCAACTTGTAAGCATTTCAAGTCTCTTGTATTCTCCCCTTCTTTCATTTCCAAACACTCCTCTGCTTCTCATTTCTCTTCTTTTTTGTTGCTTTCTCATCCCCAGTGCTATCGCCATTTCCCCCTCTATGACACTAACCTTGGGGCTTGGCGCAATTTAGCACTTCCCTTCTCTTTCTTGCCGCCTTATGCTGCTCAGTTTAATCTTCTGTCATCTTGTAATGGGCTTTTCTGCTTCTCTCTCCCGAATTCGTGTTCTTTCCTTGTTTGCAATCTCTTGGCCAAATCTTCCAGGGATATTGAATTCCCTTTCTTCCCTTTCGCTTTTGAGATGCTAACTTTGGTTTCCACGCCAGATGGGTATAAAATCTTCATGCTTTGCTCTAAATTCTCTTCCAATTATGCTTTTGTGTATGACTCCAAGGTTCATTCTTGGAGACGATACGATGGTTTTCAACCGCTCCTCATTGACAATATCCATCAGGAAGGTGCATCCTTGAATGGGTCATTGTATTTTACCACCCCCGAACCGTTTTCTGTAGTATGCTTTGACTTGGAAAATGGGAAATGGGAGAGTCTCGACACTGAAATGCCAAGAGAGCTGACATTTGTGAGGCTGGTGAGTGACAGTGATGAAGGGAAATTGTATTTGGTTGGGGGAATTGGAAGGAATGGGATTTCAAGGAGCATGAGATTGTGGGAATTGGGTAATGGAAGGAAGTGGGAGGTAGTGGAAAGATTGCCAGAATTGATGTGCAGGAAATTTATGTCAGTTTGTTACCACAACTATGAGCATGTTTATTGCTTTTGGCATCAGGGTATGATCTGTGTTTGCTGCCACACATGGCCAGAGATTTTGTATTTCAAGGTTTCTAGGAGGACTTGGCATTGGATACCTAAGTGTCCTTCGCTGCCAGACAAGTGGAGTTGTGGCTTCAGGTGGTTCTCTTTTGTTCCCAAGTTCTATGCTTTGGCTTGAGTCACTTGTTATCATGTCTCAATCTATAATGCCCGAATTTAGGTAATGGTCAAATATGGATACATATTATATACATGTATATCAGATTATGTATTCGTATTTGTCGAGCATAGGCATGAGTCCAAATAAAAACACATCTTATTTACATTGGAATCAGGAAAGATAAAAGAAGTGTATTGTCACCCCTACTAATTTCTGTTTGAATTGACATTGCTCTTGGTTCTGTTTGTAAATTCCCGGCTTAGCGGTGATGAGTTATGTTTACAATTTTGTTTAACAAGAGACTTGTGCTTGAGGCATTGAGTAGTTAGATTTAGTTGCTTGCATTTTCAGAATTATGACTGTTATATGATGAATTCGGAGAAAACTATGTGGTATAATACGAATTATTTGGATATATTGTCTCCATTCAAGCACTCATTGCCATTTGCTATTTCACATGCTAATAGAACTACGACTTCTTTCATTAAGTTCAAACCCTTCTTCTTTTTCCTTTTTCTTTTTTTTTTATACTTTACACTTTCTGCTAAGGCATATGAATACAACGGCCAGCACTTCCCAATGCAAAGCAGGGAGTTCCAACTGTTTGAGGCTGACAACCGCTGAGTTTTCCTTTTGTTTTTTTCCCCCCTATTTTTTTAATCAATAAGCAGCGGCTGCCCAAATTTAACTATTATTACTATTTTTTTATATATATTTTGCTACACTCTTTCTTTAAGGTTATTTTATATAACAATATTATATATTTTATCATTATAGCTATAAAAAATGCTTAGATTTATATAAGTGGGAAAAATTCAGACAATAATGCTCACTCAAATGTAGATACTTTGCGTGAGAAAGACGGATTAAAAAAAAAAAAAGAAGCTTATTTAGCAGAGAAAAACCAGGCTTTGCTTTCCCCTTGCTTTGTATTTAGGCGTAGGCTTTTTCCATCTGAAATTTCAAATGGACTCATTCATTATTCCCTGACAGAGCCTATCAGTTTGGTTAACTTGTACGGCTACTCCTGCTTTGAAACACTCCAACTTAAAACGGTAAAAGCATTTCTAGAGCATTAATTAAACTTCATAGTAAACATTTAGTCTAAGAGTGTAAGTAACATTTCCAAGACAGCATCATTGTGACTTGAATCTTCAGTAGCAAATCCCATGATTTCAGACAATGTTACATGGGATAAAATGTAAGGAAAAACCAAATATTACCATCTATAATAACCTTAAACATTAATGTATGACAATGCAAAATTAATCTGAAAATAACATGGCACCATTTGTGGTAAAAACTATAAATAGGATTCGGCAATTATCCATGCAAACGCAATAACAAACTCAGAACTTATCTAGCCAGCCATTCAAGTGCATAAGACATTTAAATAAAATAAACCCAATGTCCGCCATTTACTGAAAAATGAAGAGATCCATCTTACACGCTTCAAGTTGGTGATTAGCTATCCGAACAAGGAGACCAGTAGAAACAACTATTCCCAACAAAAAAGGAAGCAATAAAAATTTATTTAATTGTTTGTAGGATTATGATTTATCAGTCCATACTCCAGAGGTATAAATCCTTGAATTATGCCATTTAGTGACAATAATTACTAAACAAATTATAGGGTAGAACATGGATGACTCTGCAAATCAATTTTAAAGATAACATGCTAAAACTTTCATAATCATTGTTACTGCATCAACTAGGACAAATAGCAGGAAAAAAAACTTCTAAAGCAAACAGTGGATTGGACCAAAATATCTAATCTAAGTAATGTAAGCAAATTTATATTAGTTGATTGGACCCTTACCTCCAAATTCAAAGCAAGATAGTTCAGATTCAACTCCAAAACTAGGCTTCAAATGTTACAGCCCCTATACAATATCTGCAATGCTTGAGCTGTTTTGGCTGGACCAAGCCAACCAACCAGAAGGATGAAAAGAAACATATGCCACTTTAAAGTAATTAATCACATGAGGCAATGTCACTTAATATGAATATTAATTTATTATAAAAGAGTAATAATCAAGACTTTTAGCAATCCAAAAAGGTAAAAACTTTTTTCGAAGGTATTTAAAATTCCATATTCAATCACTATCATGATGCCTATGAGAAAGTGACATGAAAGAAAATCAAGAGATTTATCAATCTAATCAGCTGCATTATTCATTCCTATCATGAAATCAATATACCTCTTCAAGGTTTTAGAGAGAGAGCCAAACCAAACTTCGGAGTCTTCTCCAAGGCCTTTGTGTCAAAGGCCCCAGATATTGTAAGGAAGGACTTCGGTCTGAACTCATGTTGTACAAGAGCAGCAACATTGCCATGGTTGTTGAGCTTTGCCTTCACCACTGTGTGTGGATCAACAAGATATAAGCATCCCACCATTAATGTATTTTCATTTGTGGAGAACTTTCTGACAATCTCACCCACCACTGCTCCACCATTTAGCTGATTTAGATGGTGCAAATATGACATCTTTAGGGAGTCTCCCTTGTCACCCCTGCAGGAGAAAGTAATGACAATCACTGATTACAGAATTTATTGTAGCCATTAAAATGAATGCCTTGTGGAGGGAAAAACAGGAAAGACTATTTCCATTATTTGGTTTTATTTTGATGTCTTGCTGCAATGAAGCAACATCAGATGTTAATTTGTTCAATATTTATAAAACAAAGGTTTTCATATAGCACATATTTAAGCGACCGCTATATGCAAATTTTTTACTCTACTTTACCATGCACACGAAGTAAATTGGTATAAGGTATGACTATATCACCTGCTAATGAAAACTTGAAAGCTTACAAGATCACTGAAGCATCAGAATCTGGCTTTGTCATGTTCACTCCGGCATTATACTTTGTAAATTCACCAGAAGATGTCATGTAGCTTGCCTCTGCACCAACAGCAACGCTGGGCGTACCAATGGTTGCAGAAAAATCAACAGCTGGGGATTTCTTCAGCCCAACAGCAGTAGTCAGAGCTGCATGTTCATGAAAATACTGCACCTCCAACTGCAAAATAAATATTATACTGTCAAAAAACCTTTATGGATATATTTACTACCCAAGCTTACATGATAAGTAAGTCAAACCTTTCCAGAGTTATAATCAGGCAGCTTAAAAGAAGCCACCGATTTTGCAGATGGATGTAAATCTGTGATGGTGAAGGTTGTCAAGATCTGCTCAACACAGCAAACTAATATTAGCAAGAAATTAAACTGAATTTAGATTTCAAAAGGTAAGGTTGACGACAACATTTGACTCTGTGTCAAGCTTGAAATCAACTACAGCATTTTTGAGCTTGTATTGTGCTGCCACATCCCCAGACGAGAGACCTCCCTTATTTACAAGATTTGGTACAAGTGACTGAAGATAAAGAGATGACATTAATGTTTGCCATCAATAAAGAAAGACAAAGCAGTCAATGAAATAGATGACAGAACTAGAAAATTAATAAATCCAAAATACGCTCAATTAGTCAAGGCATGGAGGAAGATAAACCTATGTCGGTCTGCCTGCGGACAGAACCAACCAGGCAGCGGAAACAAATACGTAAAGAGAAAAGAATTTCTTGATCATAACTGAAAAGAGCATAAAAAAAAGAGAGCGAAACAATGATTTCAAAGCAATTATAAATCAAACTAATTTTGCTAAGTCAAAGATATAAGTCAGCTAATCTAAGCCTCAATTGCACAAAAGTCCTTTTTGGCAAAAAGTCAAGATATCTAAAATTGAGTGACCTCCAAGCCTCTTTGTTCTATATACTCAATCAAGTAAATTAATACAATTTCTATATACTCAATCAAGTAAAT
>JBBYHO010000015.1:18831670-18852480 GCA_038382025.1 Adansonia gregorii | reverse complement strand
TATTAAATTTAATTTTTTTACGAATTCAAATATTTGATATATAATATTATTTAATTTTAATTTTAATTTAAATAATAATATATAAATTTAATTCATACAATAAATAATTTTAAAATTTAAAATTTAAAATTATATATTATAAAATTTATAAATATCCGGTTCGTCGGTGATCCTTACTAAAATTTGCTTTGTTTAGACGCAACAGAAAGGGATAACAGAGACACCAATGAAAACTCGGCCAGTTCACGCAAGGGCGCCTCTGGAAAGACCGGCTAATTTATGACGTGGCGTTTGTCTATTGGTTTATCTTGGTGCTAAATTAGTACACGCACCTGCAATCTATAAAATAATGGGCAACGGAAATCAAAAGCTAAAAGGAGAGCAAAGGAAAAAAAGTAATGTGGTGTTTCGAATGCTTCGGCGGTGGAAACAAACAACAGCTAAGGGAGCAAGAAAGATTGGCATCTGCTGAAGCTCGTGCCAAAGCCGCCGAGGCTGCCCAGAAGAGGTAATTTAATCGAAGACTGATCCTTTTTGTTGTTGAAAATTGTTTGGTTATTGAGGCTTTGATCAGATCGGAGAAATTCATTGGGGCTTGCATATTTGTTATCGGAGATTGAAAAATTAGTTTCGGTTTGATTTCTTATTGAAATTGTGATATGCGAATTTCTAGCAGTGAAGTAATGATATTTTGTCTTTTGCTCTGTAATTTTTGAGCAATTTAAATTGAGGTTTTGGACGCAAATGCAATGAATGTTGTAGCTGTCGATTGCGATAAATATCAGCTATAAACATCGGTAGTGGAGAAAGCCGAAGTAAGGATTTAAATAACAATCTCAGCGCAGTTTCGGCTTTGTCCACGATATTTACTGCAGTTTATTACGGTAATATTCATTACATTCACAATCGTACAGCCAGCAACCAAAAAAGAGTATACAATCACAATTTAAATCCCTATCTGGAACCTTAAAATATCAACAGTTATGTTTGCAATATTCTTCTGTAATAGTGAAAAGTTTGAAAGAACGTGGACTGTTTCTTCGTTTGATGTCAGAGAGAGAAGCTTGATAAGAGTATTGGGATGCTTTTGTAACAGTTTCATTTATGGCAACTTTTTTTTTTAACATTTAAATCATTGATGAAAATGGCAGGCAAGAGCAGTTCGAACAGTCAGCTGCAGGAAGAGCTGCACGTGCACAAATACAAGGAGCTGCTAAGCAATCCGCTAATCCTAATAAAGGCGAACCTGTTTTGAAGGTTTTTGCTAACGAATATATGCTCATGTAGCTTTAACTACAATGGTTATGGTTTTTATTGCAAGAAAATCTGCCTCATAAAGGGTGAAGGTGGAGGGGGGGAGATTGGGAGCTTCACTCCATCTTATTGAGGCACGGTCTTTCCCATAATGATGCCCTTGTCATCCAATCTCATGCCCTGGGTCCTTGCACTCTGACAAATAATTGCATTCTATGTTGCTCCGATTCATTTTTTGCTTGAAGTTCATGTGTCCGACATACATGTCCAACACTTGTCCAGTCATAGATATAACCCTCCAATAACTCTTTAAATCTGTAGAAAAACTTAAAAAAAAATAAAAAATTAAACATACCCACATTGCACACATATCCGTATCTGGCACTCACACATGAATTCAAGTAACATCGATTTCATTTCCTTTTAAGGATCATTTCAGTAACAATATACAAACTTGACCCTTTTGTTGGTGATTTTGTTGCAGTGGCAGATGGGTTGAAGTTGAAGCTTTGCTTAATCTCTGTACAGCCAAAACTGATCATCTATATATTGGTAGAATCTATCTACATTGTTATTTGATTAGCAATTTTGTTAAGAAATTTGCCATCAAATTTTTCAGCATTTCCTTAAATCAGCAGTTTTCTTTGTTGTACACATCATAATTCCCATTCTGGTAATATTAAAATTTAGAACATCTGAACAAATTTCCTCTGCTGTGATCTTTGCATCTCAAAATTTAATGTTATCCAATGTCTAAGATTTCTTCACACTATTACTATGATGTTACGAAGTATTCATGTTTAACATATTTCCGGATATAGGTATAGGGATATGACCTTCCAAATACTTGTAAAAACTTAAAAAAAAAAATAAGTATATCCGTATTGGATACATATCTGTATCCGGCACTCACGTCCGAGTTCAAGCGATATAGATTAGATAGCTGTTTGAGACCATTTCAATTCCACTTGGTTGTGCCCTTTCTGAACTTATTGTCTGTTGTCATGCAGAAATAAAATCAGATTCTACTGTAGTTTCCATGTTTGCCGGTTCACCTTGTCATCAAGAGGTATTGTATATACTACTAATGCACAAACAATCAACTTTTTTTTTTCTGCTTCTTTCAATCGCAATGTATGAGAAATTCGAGATGAAGTTGAAACAGTAATCTTATGTTTTTCCATTTTTCTGCACCACCTCAGCCCCGATATTTTCTAAGTTCTTGATTTTATTTATAGTTGGGATTACTGAAATTCAAACCTTAAATATATTCGTTATCATTTTTTAAGAGAAGTTATATAAGATGTTATCTACATTGTTCATTGCTCGTATTGGACAGCCAATGACGTAGAATCGTTCAAGGTTTTCCTTCTTTATTACTAAATCTTTTATCCAAATCCTTACAGCCGCCGCATATAACTTTCCAAAATTTATGTATGATAGAAAAAGCATCATTTGTGCAAGCTAAAATTTTTCTTCAAATCCTCATTTTAAAGTCATAAACGACCTCTGATATATTCTTCGAGCACTGCTTGTCAAACTAACAATTTTCTCAATAGTAAAAATTAGTATAAGAAAAGAGCGCATTATCTGAACTTAATAAAGTTAGAATTGGAATCTAACCATTTAGAACAAGGAAAAGACGATATAATTAATAAATACAAAAATAAAAAATAAATATTTTATTTTTTTAAGATTTTGATGTATTTAATAATTTTTTATTATAGTTATGCTTAAATGGTTAACACAAAAAAAAATGAAAAAAATGAGACAAGACATGTATGCAAATTGCTAGACCTAATCGGACATGTTTTTTTGTGGCATCATTGTCTCATGGTTGATGGTCCTTCAGTGGAGGTCTTTGAGCCAAAGTCTAGTTTTGGTAATATTAGATATACGAATGAAATCCAAAAAAAATAATTAAAATATAACAAAAAAACATAATATGATATAGCATTACATGATAATTAAAATATGATAAAAAAGCATAATAAGATATAGCACTACATAAATATACTAATCTTGGAGGTCTCTGACATAAAATCTAGTTTTGTCAATATTAGACACGATCCAAAAAATATAACTAAAACATGATAGAAAACATGCTACAGTATAACACTATACGAATGTATTAATATTTTAAAAAATATATAATATAAATAATTAATATATCAAAATTTATATAAATATAAAATATTTTAAATATAATTATAATATAATAAAATATAAAATATAGATAGAACAGTTTTCAAATTTTATAAAAATTTCAAAATTCATTGCCTAAGGGCCGAAAGCCCACCCAACAAGCCACGAAATCAAGAATGTGGACTACCTCTGTCCTATTATTATCCTGTTGTAAACGAAGCTCCGGAAATGGAAAACAAGGGACTGAGCTGATTTAGAGAGTGTCAGAAACCCGAGGAAAGGAAAGATAACTGTCGAATAGCGAAGTTGTCTATTTTTGGTTTATGCCTAATTTTCATACTTAAAATCAACCTTCAATCTTTTTTAGAAAAGAGGTTGTAATTGAAAAAAGTTAAAGACGTTAAGATTTGGACACCAACTTATTCAATGTCAGTTGTACGAATCACTGAGTTCTAGGTTCAAATTAAAATTCAAGTTGAAATTGAGAAAGTCTGTGCCGGGAAAGAGAAAGAAAAAGGAAGAAGAAACAGAAAGAAAATTCTATAGGTGAGGCCGAAGAGATGTAGGAAAATGGGAAGTATACTGTAATTATATTCTAATTAATCAATTAATGTTAAAAATTATACAAAATTAACATTCATAAATGATAAATTATTATATAATTTTAAATTATAAGTAGATAATTATAATATTGTATTAAAAAAATTGTACTTAAAATGCTTTCAATGGCAATAGAGAAGGGGTAAAATCCGCCCGAATTCCTTTTCAAGTCGACTTTCCAATTACAAAGACGTCGTTTCACCTCAAAGAGGTTCCATCGACTCCCTTCAGGTTCACCCTTTTAACTCTACCATTCCTACAATTACTTGCTGTCTTTAAGATTATCAATATTTTTCCTTAATCGAAACTTAAAGGTGGTGTTGGGTTGTCATGAAAATTAGGTGGATTTGACTGAGGGAAGGTATTTGTTATCGCGGTGCATCTGATGCATCAGCTGCTGTTTATGATATTCAAAGGGCAACTAATTATGAAGGAAATGGTTTAATTGTCAAACACAAATGTATATTTTCGGCGGATAAGCAACACGAAAAGGGTCATAAGTATGCCATTTCATCGGCCATTTGGTATCTCGGGACTATACGTTACGGGTTCTTATGATCATTGTATTAAAGTTTGGGACACGAACATGACTCAGGTATTTTTGATTGCTTTGTTATGTTAGGATTGCGAGGTTCTGATTTTGTTTATAAGAATCTGATTTGATTGTTTTGGTATGTTGTAGGTGGTGGTGGAATAATTTAAAATGCCTGGAAAGGTTTATAGGACTACTATGTCTACGTTGGCAGCATCTCACACGTTGGTTGCTTCTGGAGCCGAATATGTTCAAGTTCGCCTCTGCGATATTGCTTCTGAGGCATTTGCTCACGCTTTGTCTGGCCACTGTGATATGCTGAAATTTAGACAGAGTTATTCCATTTCCTTTGTCTTGCTCCTAATTGATTGGCAATTGTTGGTTATTAATAGTTTTCACGTGGAACTTATATTCATACTTTACATTATGTACGTTTTTTATGAAATTAAGGATACATGTTTTTTTTTTATGCGTTGTCTGAGATATGCCAATGTGACATCTAGATTACATGGTTTTTAATGTAAAAAATGGTGAATTGTCGAGGAAAAAAAAGAAGAAAAACTTCTCCAATCTTAGCCTTGTTATCAGATCCATTTCAATAAATATATTCTTGTCTTAGCTTGCTTTTCGGAAGACCATTTCTTATTAATTTATTTAGGGTAGAAATTATCTTTTCTCCTTGACTGTTAAAAGGATTTGATTATTCAATCATCACCTCATAAAGCTTGAGATGCTACCGTTTTGATTCTCTTCTATTCACCTTCTATTCATGCCACACGAATTGTAATTTAGGGAAAAATGTTGACATGAAGTGATACGTATGATTTGATTTTCATAGTCGGAGATGGCGTGATGACAGTGGAATGGTCTACTTCGAGTGAGTAGGTCTTGATAAGAGGTGGGTGTGATGGTGCAATTTGTTTTTAGGACATTAGACGTGCTGGATTTTTTCTTGTTTTGCATCAGTCCCAGTCTCACCTTGGAAGATGTCCACCCGTCTTTGATCATTCAGCTGCAAATAAGGTATGCTTCTAATAAGCTTGAGTCTGCTGCATCACATTCACTTCCCACTTGACTATTGTTCCCAATATTGCTAACTGATTTCAAGACCATAACTTTCCTTTTGCTGTTAAATAATTTTCATTTATTGCAGATAACTGCAGAAGTAGACTTCCCTTTGTCCAAATTATACTGAACTAATCTTTTTAATCCTATCCTTCAGCAGTTGATACTAAGGAACAACAGCAATTCTAGTAATCCCATTCCTTCACTATTATGCTGTAAGACCATCCTGATCCGGTATCAAGGGATGACCTTTATGTTTCTTTGTTCTCTGTAAGCTTTTAGAGCAGATAGGTAAGGTTTGAAGAAATTGACAATGTTGTATAACTGTTGTCCTGGTCAGGGATTTAAATTGTGGTTGTGGATGTGTTTTCGGTCGCAACGAAATGTGGTTGTGGACGTAATGAATGTCACTGCAGTCAATTGTGGTAAATATTAATGGAGGGGGCCAAAATCGAAAAATAGCAGCCTTAATGCCCATTGTGATTGCTATTTAAATCCCTAATACCAGTACCAAACGCAGAAACACCCTTCTTCCCTCCCCACTAGGTCTAGTTTTGTGGCTTTTTAGTCCTACCTGCTCTTTCTTTTGGTTCACTAACGCTTTTCCTAAATAGCTCTTCATGATAAGAACTGAATGTAGTAGCTTGATAATTTATTATAGTAACTTTCTCCCTTATCTCATGAATTTCCCTTATCTCAAAGTCACTGTCAGCTGGCAAAAATCATTGGTAAAACCTCGAGCACCATAATAGAAATATTCCAATGGGCTTGGCATAAAGCAGTCAACCAGCGGTCGAATGCCAGCCAAGGGCTCTGCAAGGCAAAGACTACATTCAAGGATGCTGTCCATTCAGGATCATGCCACTGCTCATTATGGTACTGTAATTGGTTTGAAAGTAACCGAAGATGGAATGTACCTTCTAAGTGGAGGTTGATGTTTGACTATTTCCTTAGCTGTTATTTCTATCTAAAGCTGTTTCATTACGCTATATCCTTACGTCCCAATCACATGGCATAGTTACAGAGTCTCATCTGCTATCTTAATCAATTTTCTTAGCTGTTATTTCTGCATGTGTATACATGTAATCACCTGAATGACACCTTGTAACACTGTTTAAAGCTACCTGATAGGCTACCACAGATTCTCTAGTAAGCAAACAGTTATGGTAGTCTATGAGCTGGTTTAGTGACATCTGTTTGACTGCTAAGTCCTTTAATCTAGTCCACTGTGATTGCATAGAAAACTATAAATGAAACTAGTTTAACCTTCTTGTTTTGTCCTTGACTGAGTTTTGTTAATTTTGACAAAAGTTTTAACCTTCTCTCTCTCTCATTGTCCTTTGATTTCAGGCTCTGATTCAAGAATAAGGCTGTGGGATCTTGGATCTGGCTACAATAAACTTGTAAACTTCGAAAAGGTGCGCCTACAAACGCGCAAGCCAATTCAGTTAGCCGTATCTCAGGATTCAGCCCATGTTTTTGTTCTGTACATGACAGTCATGAAAGTAAAATATTCTGTGTCATCATTTTCTTTGATTTTGTGAGTATAGTTCATATTCATAATCATATTATTCTGGAGCATTATTCATTAAACATTTCTCGAATTTTTTAGGCATTTGATGTTTGGTCTGATAATATGTCCCTTACAATTTGCGGTCACTATGAGTCTCTGAATTTTTGTTGGTTTAGTTCACAGGGATCAAGTAGGAACCTAACTCCTTTACATTTATGCTAATGCTGCTTAATTATAAATTATGAACAAGACATTTGTGAGACATGACATCTCCACCTATTGATTTGATATTTGTTGGTCAGAAACTCAGAATCATAAAGACGTGACGACTTTCATACCCTAAAATGCTATCATATACATGTTTCTTAACCTTTCTTGCAAATAAATGATCATACTTTTGAAGTGCAACATTTGAAATAATTTTATGAAATCATTATAGGACCATTCCTCTGGCATCCAAGTTAACTGCTTACTGAAACAATGGCTATGGCTGGAGCTATATGGAGGCAGCAGTGATCGACAAATTCTTGTCTGGTCCCCTCCAAAACTGATTACGGATGGCATGGTACTAGTTCTAAGTTGAAGATTCTTCTTTTCATTTTCTATGAACGTGTCTCATTTGGTTGTCTACAAGCATGTTCTAACTACAAAACATGAAAATGCAGGATGAAGGGCACAATAAAGATCAGGATAATTGGAGTGATTAGAATCCGATCCAACATCAATTTTTTCCGGATATCGCATGCTAATGCCATCTATAGCTTTTTGCTTCTTCCACTTGTAAATATTAGATGTCAATGTATATTTACATATATTTGCCAGTTTCAATCATTTTTTCCCATTCTGTTCTTCTTTAAAAGGATATGTGATGCATATATGTAAGAAATTACATTCAATCAGTAACTTATTGTTATTTTTGTTTACATATAAAAATTACCAGCTCATCATCCAATATTATTGTTTAAAACCCTGATTTATTATTTTTCAAGCTGAATTCTTACATTTACCCTGTTTATGCATGTATCATCAGTGCAATCATTTTTAAAACGTAATATCATTTAAGATTTGAATAAACCTGACAATTTTAAATATGATTATACGAATATAACATGTATAAAGTACAAAAAACATGAAACAACACGAATACCTGTCTCAAAATCCTACATAATATGAATTTTTTATGTATTAAAATCTACATAAACATAAAATAATTAAATTACATTTTTTTATTCATGTCTAAATATGTGTCAGACGGGTGTTGAACATAGGTACTTCAACAAAATACGAGTTCAGGTAATATAACTAATATATACTCTGTACATCTAAGCAGCAAATAAGAATGAGTCTGGAACCACATAAGAAAGTATCAGAAAACAGGCACATGGTATATCATCAGTCAATGTTACTGTCCTAAGAGTTTTTGGCACATTATAGTCCCCTGGAAATCTAGTAAAGTATATTTTAAAAGCTTTGATCCCTCATCATCTGTCATGTGGGAGAACCCAAAGTTCTTAGTCCATGTTTCAACTGTACTAGGCACTGCAGGTAAAACCAGCTTCTCGACCCCGAGTTTCGCCAGATTCTTTCCGAGTTCATTGACCAAAACTCGGCACATGCCGCGGCAACGGTGTCTGAACCTGGTGGCAACAAGGGGCATTTCAGCCACCCTCTCTCCATACACCCTCACGGTGGCCACTGAAACCAGATCATCGTTTTCCTCCAGAATCACAGTGTAGAATCCTTTGAAATTCAATCGTTTCAGCTTCGACCCTCTGCTGAAAATCATATCTTCGACTAGATCTCTCCCAGAGTAAACATCTTTACTAGGCTCAAAGCACTCGTGCATTACATCAAGTGCAACACTCAGCTTACTGTGATTCTCTGCAGATGTCTCCAGGCAATAAGCATGATCGGTATCATCACTTTCCCTGCAAGCATCAGACTTCAATAATGTCCATGTCAGATTGTTCCCCACTAGAATTGGTTTCCCTCTAAGCTTTTGAAGGCCAGCAAAGATCTTCTCACAGGTATGGCTACATAACCAGTTTTTCCCAGTCTGATAATCCTTCAGCTCGCTTGATGATTCCTTCAACCTTCGACAATCGACATGAAATTTAAGCTCACACTGTTGACAAGTAAGGAAACTATCATCACTTAAACACCCAAAGCCACAAATTCCACAGCAGCACGATGTACAAAACCAGTCGCCATCGGGAACTTCATTTAGGCCGAGGCAATTCAAATGGAAGGCTGAAGGGCAATGATCACAGCAGATCAACTCACCCCCATCGCGACAAGTGGAGCAAACAGCATCATTCTCATGATCATCACACGAATTGTCCTTCACAGTTTTAGGGCTCTCAACATTAGAACTCGCCTTGATCATCATTGAATCACGAGCTAGCCTTTGACAATCAGAAAGGGACCTTCCACTGCCATCGTCCAAGATTATATTAGCAGCGGGCCTATGGTTGCTACTACCAGCATGATCCTCGAAGGCAGTGAGGGTGAAAACTTCGAAACAACAGTCACATTGAATCCCATCACGAGTTATCCGACCTTTCATCAACGGATTCCCTGCCTTACTTCGATAATACACTCTTTCCAGTACCGAAACAGCATTGTTATCTATCAACCAAGAGAGAACGGTTTTAGGGTTACGATGAGATGGATTAACCGGACCCTTTCGCACTCGGGGTTTGGTTTGATTTTCTTGTTTTTTCAGCTTCTTTCTTCTTTTCAACGGTTTGGGTTGAACAGATTTCAACAATGGCTGATTCTCCTGACCCAATAATTTCCCTTTCGTTGGTTGCTTGGGCTCCAAGTTTGGAGCCGCCACCATTGTTCCATCTCCCACACCTTCATCGTTACAACTTTTGAAAGACTTCCTTTTCGCTGATTGCTTGGGTTCCAAGTTTCGGGCCGCCATTGTCACTTCCCCCATTCCGCCTCCATCGATAAAACTTTTGCAAGCCGACTTGAGTGAATAATAAACCTTCCCATCGGGTGATTGATAACGGAGTTCTTCTTTTCCATTCTTCTGAGCATACCAGAAAACCCATCCCATGGCGGAAAGATGTTTTTTCACTTTCAACGAAAGTTGACGTACGTTCTTCATCCCCAAACCCACATTGTAGTACCACTTGAATACAGCTTCTTGACATATTTCACCTTCAACTACCAACATGGCCGATCTATCCATGGCTGACTTCTTGAAAAAGAAAAGAAAAAAAAAAACACCCAAGAGAAACTAAAAGTAAAAAAACACTAAAGATAGGTTAAGTTAGGGTGAAATTAAAGGAAAGGAATACATATATATCTATATATATAGAGTTAGCTATTCGTATTCTATTGGCAGAAGGATTGGTTATGGGAGTATTATTATTCCTAGTAGGATTAAGAACCCGAATATCCCTCAAACTCTCTTCTTTTCCCTTTAACTTCACTTAGAAAGAATGTTTTTTTTTAATTACAATTCCATTTATCATTTAAATTTCTTGTGAAAATTCAAAAAAATTTAAAATAATTAGTCTTTTTAGTTCACTAATTTATATTATTATAAATTATTTTTTTGATAAAAGTGAACGAAGATGTTTGCTTAAATAATACACGTACTAAATCGCACTATGCATGACAAATCATTATGTAAAAGTCTATAAAACAAACATCGATGTTGTGATGCAAAGAAGCTATAAAATCAAATCAATCAAAGGCAATTATTGAATTTGATTTCATGAATTAAATGACATCAATTTAATTAAGATAATTTAAAAAAAATAAATATAAAAATTATAAAGATATTAATACCTTTTACTATTTTTAAATTAAAAATAAATATTTTTAAAAATTACTTTAACCAATAACCACGAAAATAACTTTTCTTTTTTCGCATATTTGTAATAATTTTTTTTTCTTTTCCACCTGCAATATATGTGTGTGTGCAAATTCTAGTTATAATGAATTAGAGTTCTATTCCAAACTCTCAACATACAGTTTTTTTTTTTTCTAAATTTTTTTCAATTATTTAGTTTTTAATTCTGATTTCTTATAAATATATATATATATATATTAATATTACGAAAAAAGTTGACTTGTGATTGTCAATAATAACTTGAGATTTTTTTTATTATTATTATTTTTTATGAACAAATCTAGAGGCATGACAACATCATATGCTCCCTTCATTTGAACAGTCAATAATTTCTCTGTTCGGTCGAAATTAATGAAATGGAAAAAGAAAGAGATATTTTTAATCTAATGGTTGAGTTTAAAACATAGATTATGTATCATGAAATCCAACCATTAAATTATTATTTTTTTCTTCTTTCTAAAATATTAAGATCGACACTGATATGCGAATGGGAAGTATAAAACATCCAGTCATGTATGATCTCATGTCTGAAATGGCATTTCAACTTAAAACGTTTGACGTCAAGGTAATTTTGAGTTCTACAGGTGTAAAATTTTTTACCCAAATTTAATTTGATTAACTGTCAAATTGGATTCAAGTAGCTCAAACTATCCAACGAACCAGGTTGATTCTAATGCTCTACTCGAACAACCTGCGAACCTAACAGTTTTATAAGTTACATATTATTTATAATTTATATTGAAAATTTTAAATAAAACTCGAGTGCAAATAATTGAGTTTGATTTCAACCATGTGAATCAAGTTTATTTTTGAAGTAAATGAGCCTAATCAAACATAACCAAGCAAGCTCTAATAGTTCAGTTTTGACCTTTGAGCTTTAAAAGTGAAACTCAATCGAACTCGAACCTCTAATTTTAAATCGAGTTTGAACTTCTCATAGCTCGAGCTCGGGTCAAATACACCCTATTTCTTACAATATGGGAAACAAACATAGAGAAGAGCATGTAATCTGATAACACGACTTAGGACAAGTTACGTCAAATGTTTGTACGATCATTATGTATAAGTCCAAAGGTATAAATCCTTATGGACTTGCAGCCTTTTGCATTTGGTGACTAAAATTATTAGAAAAAAAAAATTAAGGGTTTAGACCATGGATGAGTCTGCAAATTCCAGGACAAGATAAGGTATTGAAACTGGATCAAATAATTATCAGTATGAACACCTCAACTGAGATAATGCAAATAACAGGAGAAAACTATTTGGTGCAAATAGTGGATAGACCAAAATATCCAATCAAGTATCAACTGATATGGCTAAATTTATTTTACTAGATTGGACCCTCACCTCCATATTCAAAGCAAGATACCAAGATTCATCTCCAAAACTATAGGTTTCAAACATTACGGCCTCCTACGCAAAATTTGCGAGGCTTTTAACTGTTTTGACTGCACCGAGCCAACTAACAAAAAAGGGGGAAAACAATCATATGCCACCTCTAAAGAAATTCATCACAAAAAACATAGTCACTTAATATGAGCAATAGTATATCAAAAAAGAGTAGAAATCAAAGATTTTGAACAATCCGAAAAATAAAATATTTTCTGAAAGGTACTAAATTCTATTTTCAATCACTATCAAGATACTGGTATGGAAGTGACAAGAAAGAAAATAATGATATTCATCGATCCAACTAGCCAAATTGTTTGTTCCTATCATGAAGTGAATATATCTGTTCACGGTTTTAGAGAGAGAGCCAAACCAAACTTGGGAGTCTTCTCCAAGGCCTTCGTGTCGAAGGCCCCAGATACGGTGAGGAAGGACTTTGGTCTGAGCTCATGCTGCACAAGAGCACCAAGATTGCCGTGGTTGTTAAGCTTTGCCTTCACCAGTGTTTGTGGATCAACAAGATATGAACATCCCACAGTTAACGTGTTCTCGTTTGTGGAGAACTTTCTTGCAATCTCACCTACCACAGCTCCACCGTTTAGTTGATTTAAATGGTGCAAATACGACACCCTTAGGGAGTCTCCCTTGTCAGCCCTGCAAGAAAAGGAAAGGACAACCCCTGACTACAGCTTTTGTTGTGGCGTTCTAAATATAATGTCTTTTGTGGGGGAAGCATGAAAGACAATTTCTTTATTTTGTTTTTTGTTTTTCTGTTTTGCAGCAATGAAGCAACGTCATATTATTTATTAGTTTCATATTTATAAAACAAAGGTTTCCGCGTAGCACCAATTTCCCCAAAGTGCTATATGCAATCTTTTATTGTACCTTCCATGTTCTGGAAGTAAAATGCCATAAAATATGACTATATCAACGGCTACCGAAAATTGGAAAGCTTACAGGATCGCTGAAGCGCTAGAATCGGGCTTCATGATGCTCACTCCAGCATTATACTTTGTAAATTCACCAGAAGAAGTCACGTAGCTTGCCTCTGCACCAAAAGCAATGCTGGGAGTACCAATGGTTGCAGAAAAGTCAATAGCTGGGGATTTCTTCAGCCCAACAGCAGTAGTCAGAGCTGCATGTTCATGAAAATACTGAATCTCCAACTGCAAAAAGAAAGATTATACTGTCAAAAATCTTTACGTCTACATTCTTTTTTATTCCGGCTTACATGGTAAGAAGCCAGTACCTTCCCAGAGTTATAATCAGGCAGTTTAAAGGACGCCACAGTTTTTGCAGATGGAAGCAAATCCATGACGGTGAATGTTGTCAAGATCTGCTCAATACATAAACTAATATTAGCAAGAATTTAAAATGAATTCAGATTTCAAAATATAAGGTTGGCAACAACATTTGACTCTGTATCAATCTTGACATCAACTACGGCATTTTTATGCTTGTATTGTGCTGCCACATCCCCAGAGGAGAGACCTCCCTTATTCAGAAGATTTGATACAAGTGCCTGGAGATAAAAAAAAAATCACATTAATGTTTGCCATCAATACAGTAAGACAAAGCAGCTGAAGAAATAGAAAACAGAACTAGAAAAGTAGGAAATCCAAAATAGCTCAATTACTAAAGGCACTGAGAAAGATACACACCCATGTGGCTATGCCTGCAGGGCAGAACCAACCAGGCAGTGGAAACAAACAAGTACAGAGAGAAGACAATTCTTGATCTCTGACATGAAAGATAACCGTAAAGTGTAAAACGGAAAGAGAAGGAAACAACAATTTGAATGCAACAGTAAATCAATCTAATTTTGCTGACCAAAGATACAACTCAGCCAAGCAACTCAGTCTCAGTTCCATGTAGTGAATGTTGCCGACAAAAGGTCACGACGTGTAACGCTAAGTGAACTCCAACCCTCTTTGTTCTATACACTCAATGAAGTCAGTGCACAGATTATCCTTGCAACTGATTAGAATCATAACCCAATGATCATTAACTTCTAGGACAACACTTTATTATCTCTTGCTATGTTACTAGGAGTCGAGTGTGAGTGTCTGCTACAAGTATATGTTTGACACGGGCATGTTAGATTTTTCTAAGTTTTTCCATGTATCTGGAAAGTCTATGGAGGGTCACATCCCCATACTCATATCAGAAAATGTGTTGGACACCGGTACTTCAAGAAAAATGAAGAGTCGAAGAAACATAGATCTCTTGCTTCCACCGCCCCCACCCCCCCCCCCCTCAAAAGAAAAAAATACTTGAAAGAAACATGTAATTATGCTCAATCCAACTGCATTGAGAAGTATCCAGAACTGAAAGCACAGGCCCCAAGATCAAAATCATAACATTATAGCCAGGTAAATTCATTTTACTGCAAAAGAGAAAAAAGAAAAAAAAGAGAGTTTAAAACCAGAAAATTAGCAATGCAAAATGCCCAATGCAAAATTTATACCAAAATGAAGCAACTGAAAAACCACTAAATGTAAAATTAGTTACCCTACAGCCAACCTTATGTACATCAATAGCATCAAGAAACAAAATGACACAACGATGCTACAGATCGAGGACTTCAAACCCAGAAAACAAATTCAGTAAAAAAAAAAATCAGAATATAAACAAGAAACAATCAATCAAGACAAATTTAAAAAAATGACAACCATCATCCAAGAATGAAACAACCCAGATCTGTGAGAAGCACATGAACAAATTAATAACAGCCAGCAATTAAACAGAGAAAAAAAGATGAAAGAGATTACCACTCCAGTGTAGCTGGAGCTGGAGACGGTGAACTTCTGGTCAGAAGTGTAGTCTTTGTTGAGTAAATCTGGCAAAAACAAGAATCGTAATGGTTACATAACTGTAAAGCTACCCAAATCTGTATAAAGTTAGAAGACAAAGGTGAATTTAAAGAATAACCTTTGGATTTTTTGCCAAAATCAGAGAAGAGTCCAGGTCCTTTGCTCATGTTTGGACTTTGAAATCGAGAAAAATAAAAACAAAAAACTGAGAGAAGGAAAGGGTTTTAGAACTCTCCTTTGAAATGGGCTTTTTTTGTTTGCATAAACCCTAACTTTTGTTTTGGGGTTTTAGGATAAAGTTTCTAAAATTAATTTAAAAAAATAAACGAAATTTCTTGCCAGGCGAGGACCATGGATTGCGGACCGATTAAGGCGTTTAGACCGATATAAAACGACATCGCTTGAAAAATTTAGCTGCATGGTGGGCGACGGGTGCATAAGGAGGATCGCGCCATCAGCCCATAATAAATGAGACTAACCCTTCGGCTGGACCTATAATCCGAACTGGACCAGGACCTCCAATGTATATAGAAAACAAAAATATCCATTGAACCGAAAAAAAGTTCAATAGATAAAAAAATTATTAAAAAAATTAAATTAAATCGATAAAAAATTAATTTATTTTATTATTATTTATTTAAAATAAAATTTTTAAATAATAAAATTTAATCATTTAACATCTTAATTATATATATAGTTTAGTTAATTAATTAATATGTATAATATTTATTTAATATTAAAATAATATATTTATATAAAAATCAATTCAATTAATTGAATCATTGAATCGATAATCAAAGAGTACGATCTTGACCCAATGTAAGAACTCAATCCTATTTTTATTTTCCCATTAATCCTTCCAAAACAATTTGAGAAAACTATTTAGCGGAACCCAATAAAATTGACAATGTGTTTACGTTTTTCCCTTAAATCAATGCCATTTTAATTATTAGTTATAAGTTATAACACATCAACTTGTGGGCGTAAGAGAAAAAAAATTGGAAAAATAAGTAGAAAATAAATGATTTTAATACTTTTTAAATAACAAAATAAGTAAAGATGGTTTTATTTTTAAAATGAAACTTTAATACTAAACTTAGGTACACCCAATACGTAGATGAAAAGGATAATAATTTTTTAGAAAAATATATTTAAAGATATTAAAAGGTAAATATAAAAAAAATTAAGTAAATATTTTTTAAAGTTGATAGTCAGTGAAATGAGTCATTTGTTTTTTTCATTCAATATTGATTAGTTTTTAAGGTGTAAGGAGTTTTTAAGAAGAAATGGGTAATTTTTTAACTATAAAGGTACATAAAAGTTCCTAATAGTCTTAATTTAATTAGGTTTATTTTTGAAATTTTTTAAATTAAGTTGGTGTTCAGTTAACTTTTGACACCAACTCAATCGAAAACTTTATATTAATATAAAGTTCGACTATTATAAAACTTTTGAGTAAAAATTAGAAGTTGGAGATAGTATTGCTTAAGAAATTTAAAACGCTGTTGTTAAAATTGAAAGTGCCCATCAAGGCCTAAAAAAATTGAAAAATGTTAATTAATATATATAGTACACTAATTTAAAATTAAATTAATTTTACATATTTTTATAATTTTATATACGATTTATATTTATTTAATTCAGCTGTTGTATTTCATATTCTATTGTGTAAATTATGCACGTTGAGTTTTGAATAAATTAAAAAATTTTAATTATTTGTTCAATGTAAAAAAATATAAACTGTTAGATATAAATTGAAAAATATAGTATTCTTAATCAATATGATCGAGATTGAGATCTATTCGAAATTACGTTTATGACAAGTACAATTATATTATAAAATTCAATGGTTTATCTATTAAAATATTAACCGTATAAACAGTTATAAAAACATGTAAAAACTAATTATATGTATTAAATATAAAAAATACTACTAAAATAATAATTAAATAATTTTTAATAGTTGTCTATAAATACTTGTTAACCAGAGACAACATAAATTTAGACTGTATTGTAATAATTATCCTTGCGATAGTAACTATATCTAATAATTATATAATACAAAAAAATTAAAATATGATATTAAAAATAATATGAACATGATATAAATATATAAATATCTCAAAATTTATATAAAATAAATTATTAACATTTATATAAATATAAAATAATTTAAATATCATTATGATATGGATATATGAATTGTCAGATTACCTCGGAGACTACACTATTTTTTCCCCCTAATCACATAAGCTTTATTTCATGTGGATAAAAATATATTTATCTATCAATTTGCTTTCTGGCTTTGGCTCTGTAATTAAAAGAAAAAAAAAAAACCTTTGGTAATCGGATTGGCGATCAAAAATATTGTCACAGGAAACTCTCAAACAAAGACTAGAAATGGTTTTTATCGACCTTTTAACTCGTTTGCTAATGTGCAGTTACCTCGTAGTGACAAACTAGTAGCCTTTTCAGGGGACAAAAACTTTTTTTAATAGTTATAAATTTAATAATTAGTATATTTATATATATTTATATAAATATAGAACAATGTCTTTCATGAATAAGACAGAACGAAAAAAAATTTCGATCATATAATTTATTTTTTTAAAAAATTATAATTTAAAATAAAAAATTATAAAATTTAAAATTCAAATAAATTGCATTAAACTCCATATTCGATTACTTGGATTTCATTCAATCCCCACCAACGCCCCACATGGCCTACGCACCTACAAGCATGTGCTAGTGGACCTTCGTCATCTTTGAAACATGATACACAAATACAATAAACAGACGGGGTAATTAATTTTATTATAAAAATAACAAAGCATTGCTCCTCGTGATCGCAAAAAAAAGAGATCGGAATTAATTTCATTTTCAGAGTTTTCAATACTACAAGTCAGCAAATGTATATATATATATATATATATATTGTATTATTTTTTATTTATTAATTAACTAAGTTAGCTCCTGTGTGAGGTAGCTTCTTCCCAGGGTTCATATCTAGAAGTTTGGAGATCTTCTTGGTGAGACCGATATCGATGCCATTGTAAGCAATGGGAGCATACATCCATAGATCATCAGAGCTTAAAAGCTGCAATTATGTAAAAAAAGGACAGTATAATATTAGAGTAATTACTAATTAATAACTGAAAAGTAACCCATTTTTGGATTTGTTTTGAGGTTTTACTTAGTCCCATTATTATTATTATTATTCCGTACCTTTATTTGGAGCTGCAAGAACCTCACATAATGAACAGCCTCTTCAAGCATTGCGCTGATATCAACCTACATTTTCATCAATGCGCATATGAGTTTCAGAACCTTGTCTTAAACTCTTTAATTTTTCACTATAAAGGAGATCACAATTTAAAGATACGAGAAAGGAGATCGTAGGTGTCCAAATTCAGACTCCAAACATGAGATACCGTTTCTTAAAAGTCATTGTATAAACTAACTAGCCCAAGGCTCAGGTTCTATGTAGCTATGCAAATCTCTTGAATATGGAAGTATAATATTTGCTGGATTAATTATTACCTTAGTTCCATTGGGGACAAGGTTCTGTAAAATTCTCAATCTCTCATTAATCCGCTCTCTTCTTTTTTGCAGTAATCAAGCAAGAAAAGATTCAGAAATATTGCATTCTGTAAATGAATCATGAATTCAATAAAAGCTTGGTAGCTGGTATGAAATTTCTTACCCTTGCATACAGGCTCTGGGGATCAGTTGCTGACCCTCTATTGGCTCTTATCTTTCCATTCAAGTTAAGAGCTTGACAACCTTGGAAATCCGAGGTTGCCACCCCATTATTAGTTTCTTGAGAAACATTGTCGTCCCCCGAACTGCAAGTTTTGCTGCAATCCGAACCAATGTTATTGTTTCCTCCATTGCCATTTAAATTGATCTTGCGGTTCTTTTTTGAGTACTGCATATTCTTATGAACTTTTGGCGCCTGCAATTTTCAAAACATGAATCAATAACTACTATAATAAAGATTATATCCATACATATGCTTGAGAATAATTGGAATTTAAATTCATTTTTTTCTTACATCTTTTGAAACCCGAGGTCTTTTCTTGGTGTTCTCAGATGAAATATAGCTATCGATTTGATCCCCTTCAGCGTGGAATTCCAGCATATTAAACTTCCTCTTGAGTTGCAATTCGTTGCCAACGCAACCTTAGCTGCCGGATGGCCAGCATCTAACTTTCCCAGGCACTGATCCGTACTCAAATCTTCAATGACATTAACAGTACTCCCTTCCATGGTAATATTTGAGAATGCTGGGGGAAACGAGTCAGTAATTTCATCGCTTATCCCACCATCGTTTTCCATTGAAAAATCCAAGGATATGGTCATTTCATTTGTTTCAGAAATATGATTAGGACCAGTAAGGTAGTAGGTTTCATGATTTGAATATATCAAACTCTCATTGACCCCATCACTGCATATATTGGCTCCAGAATTAGAGCAGAAAGTTGACGGGTTTATAAAGTTCAATCCCTCACCATGCTCTACAGGAAACGAAAAATGATGAAGCTGCTGCTCACCGAAGTCAAGTTCTTCAATGGAGAACAATCTGCTAAACGGAACCCACTCTCCATCGGGAGATGCAGCAAGCGACTCCATCTCTCCTGTAAAGCCTGTTGAGATAAATTAGGAGGGAATTGTTTCTATAAAAACTGCTATTTATTGCTAATTGACGCTCTCAAAAAGTGCTTAAGGTAAGCAAAAACTGGACATATATTTATATACACCCCCAAACCCTCAAGAGAATGTTAGCAAGGGATTGACCTAATTGAGTTCTTAACTCCAAATCATGGTTTCTGTTACTAACCCATGAAGTCCACTGTGGGGCCAAAACCAGGCAAAGTACAACTCATAGGGTGGCCAAGTTCATGCATTGATAGATTAAACTAATACAAAGGGTTTCAATGACCCTTGAACACCTTGGACCTGATGAAAGTGCAATTCTAGAATGATATAAGGGTCCAAGAACAATCATTGAGAGGCTACTCGACGTGATTAATTAGTTATTAAGCAGGTGAGATGATGAATTGAGGTTGAGTAGATCCGATAATTTTGGATAAATAGATATAAATATTTTATAAAAAAGATAATTAAAATATAATATGATATGAAAAAATAATATATATATATGATATGAATGTATAAATGTATTGAAATTCATATAATATAAATTACTAATATATTAAAAAATTATGAATGCGAAATTAGCACAAATATTCAAACACACAGATCCACGAGTCTAAGACTGGGGCTGAGGCAGCATGAGAATGAAGCACGCGTAAGTGCTAGACTACTCTTCCCATTTTGAGATGCCAGAACGTGGGAGTCTTCCATTAAATATAATAAGCATGAGGAATGTTAAGCAGATTAAACAAAAGTGCAGCAAAAGGACGGCCAGATCGTGGGAAATGAGCCTGTTATTCTTTAAAATGAAACTTATAATTCCGACACGCTATCCGCCAAACTCGTTCCCTGTCCTAAATGGCAACCGGCAGGAACCTAACTGTTGTTTGCTTTGTTTTAAGCCTTTTGACGTTGCTATGTATGATTCATCAAATATTATACTACACTGTTAATTAAGACTGGTAGAAAGAC
>JBBYHO010000015.1:18790086-18808887 GCA_038382025.1 Adansonia gregorii | reverse complement strand
TTTTGGTGAGGACTGAGTTTTGACCGGCAGTACCGATTCACAGAGGCTAGCAGGTTTGGATATGCTGATTTAAAGAGAGTGGATTTCACTGTCCAATAAGAAGACGATATGATGATGTCAGGTTGACCCCGTACAGGGCTAGTAACTAGGTACCCGATTGTCTTTTATCGCAATCATAGATCATGGACTTCAGTTCCCTCCCTCCGGGATAAGTTAATTTATTACTTAATATAAATTAATTGATATGTTATTATTATAATTATTTAGTCTTGTTTCTTTTTTCTGAAATGTGTAGGCAACTTTCCGGACTGAAATTCATTGAAATGGCAGTGATGGGATAGTAGAGGATACTGATAGTTGAGCATTTTTCAGACATATAAAAGTTTGTCTGATCTGATGTATTCAGTTGAGTCTTTCTTTAGAGAATTTAAATCAATTTAGATCGAAAATTTAAGCTGATTGATGATAAACCAATGCCAGTGGCAGTCTACCCTTGCTTCAATTTATTAATTCTCAAACTCTTTATTATTATTATTATTATTATTATTTCAATCTATGGAGATTGAAGAGTGGATATGATGGAGCATCAGTTTGATTTGAGAATATAGTTAATTTGGAAGGGTAAGGTTTGGAGTTTGATTGGGAGGTTTATCCATCGTCTGCATATTAGGTTCTTAAGCATTCAAAACTAATCCAGTTCATCATTCACAATCTAGCATTATAAATTGCAATACATGAAAGTTATAGCACATCACATGCACACATGACATAAACACTTACCAGATTTTGACACCAATTTAAATCCAACCCCTTGTATAGGATATTGTGGAACTTAATTGTTTGAAAATTCAATTTGTTTAACCTAGGATTTCCTATCCACCATTTCCATCTTGAGAGTTCAACTAAATAGATTAATTCTTGTATAGTCTATGCCATTATTGTATGTAATATTGTACCACCACTAAATGCCATGGTTTGCAGATATTTCAGGCCTCAACCTGCTGTTCATTCTCCTAATTATAAAATTATTTACCAGATAATGTGAAACTTTCAATATTGTAGTGATCGTCCGATCAAAACTCGACCAAGTTTGTCAGCCCACCTTGATCCCCTGGATCGATTATGATGATAGATAGAGTCAAATTAGTGTACCAAACGTATGATTCATCATGGCTTTAGCATAATATATCGCTTATTTCAAAACATTGATATTGAAGGACCGAACAAAGATCTCATCTGACTCTGGGCGGATCACAATATCCAAAGATCTTTTCGAAACTGAGATGATAAATCTCGTAAAGATGAGGTCCCTATTTATATGTATTCTCCACTGCCATCGGGTTCATATATAGCAAAGCAAAAAATGGGCTCACAGAGGGGAAAATCAAAGCAAAGCAGTAGTACAGTGAGGTGTTCCCTTTGAAAGTTGATTGTAAGGACAGGATAGCACATTGACATTGTGGCACTCTTTGCCGGGAAGTTGTTGCCTCCAAACATAGCCATTCTGCATATGTGCCTAAGTCGGTCCTTTTGGTGAATGATCTGTCGACTTTCTAATGTAACCCTGTATTTGAGTGGCAGCATGTGTGGACCATGCTATGTAAGTTACACCCTTTTGTTTGCAACCATGCATCATGGTAATATAAGTTTTAACTATTTGAATCCAATTGACAATGTGAATCTAACACTATGTTTGGATAGAAAAAAAAAAAAGAAGGAAAGAAATTATGCTTGGATTGAGGAAAAAGGAAGGGAAAGAAAGTGAAGAGTCTAGATTATGAATTTTGCAAACTGTAGCACTGTAAATACTTCTCAATCTTAAGCAAATGCGGTCTTTTGTGTGTGTGTGTGTGTGTGTGTGTGTGTGTGTGAGAGAGAGAGAGAGAGATTGTGAAGCCTTACAAAAGTAATAAAGAAGTGCATCCCAGCTGGGGAAAAAAAACCCAGGGTGTAATGAATAGTTGACATACCGCATACAGCACCCACAGCTGAATCTGGACCCAAATTGATTCATTCAGGAAATTAATTAGGACCCATGCAAGCAGACCTAAAATATTTGAACAATAATAGCAAATTAATGAATATTTAATCAGGATAAACTGAAACTGGAAAACGTTGGCAGTGATCAATAAGCATGTCACTCCTGCTTAATCCCACATGAATTAAAACGAAAATCCTCATGAAACTGACCTTCATAATGATGTTTCAACCTCAAAGCATTGATTAGTGATTAATTTGAGCCACTAGAACTTGATCAATTCAGTGCACAGTGAAAAGAAAGAATTAAATTCAAGTCACCAAGTTAAAGGTGCTATTACTATGTGGAAAACAATGAAAATATGAAGACTTGTTCAACATTCCATTTCCAATCAAAGCTTTAGCTGTTTTTGGGGCATGGCTTACACCTAAATCGTTTGGTGAAAGACAACCCAAAAAAAAAAAAAAAAATCATTTGATGAAAGATTGGAAGCTTTAATAATCCTTTTAGAGGTTGGTGATTGGAGTTATATGAAATACTAGAAACTGAATGTTGTGGCTGACAGGGACGAAATTTACAGCAAAAACATGATGGGCGCCAGGAAATAAAAACAGAATGGAGGGAGCAAAGCCCTGCATAATTGTGGTTTGTGCCTTAAAAATTTCTGACAAACAAGTGTTCTACTCCACAAAGACAAAAAACACACAGACTCCCATGCTCCATCTCTTTCAACGGAAGTGCCTGCTAATCTTACCTTGTATTCCACAGTGAGTCAGAGAAAGGCAAAGGAGTTTGGGGTTCCCTATGTTTTGACTGGCCAGGTGGCTCTATGTCCCCGTTTCAAACTTCCCACTCCCAAGGCCAAAACCCTTTCTGGGCAGTGTGCTCACATGGGTATGTTGCTCTGCCTCCAATATTAATATCCCTCCACCGGCCTGAAATCAAAATCCCCCATGCACTAAGGGCAGCAAGCAGCAAGTACGGCAGTCCAATGAAAGCTTAATCTAACATTCTGCTTTTCAGGTCCAGCTCCAACATTTGGGCCTTTAAATTTCGATTGAACTTTGTCGATTCGGCAAAAACCATCTAGCTTTGTGATGATCCGAGGCCGCTAGCTGGCGTTTGTGCAATACAGATAAGACCAATAAGTATAGTTTTAAATTCCGCGAATCGAAATATATTATTTTTAAAAATTAAATATCATATTATAAAATATGATAAATAAAATTTAAAATTAATTATAAAATAATATATATGTAAAATAAAATAAACATAAAATGCTATATATATATATTAAAAGTATTAAGTGATTATGTAGTGTAAATAGAAAATATGTTTGTTTAGTTAAAAAAATATTTATTAAAAGGTCAATGAAAGTGAAAAAACAAAGGTTATGATCAATATTAATTCATGCAAGTAAAATATTTGTTTAAAATAATAAATAAAAAAATTCTTAATTAATGCTCGTAGTTATGGACATTCGTTAAATGGACCTATAAATAAAAACATAAACTTGTGCAAAATTTTGCATTTATAGAAAATATAGAAAATATTTAATTAATATATGGATTAGTTTAGTTTAAATTAGGTTGTGGTTCCTTAATTTCCCAAATCTCAAACTCCCTTGCGTTACGACAACCATTTATAACCTTAAAAAGCCAAAAACTACGTTAACACTCCCGTCCACCCAAAACCAATTCACGTTACCTTCTAAAATCACGTGTCTTATCCTAATTCCACGTGTTCTTCCCCTTACGCCGACAACCCCATTCCTATCAGATCCCACTATTTCGAATCAGCGGCACTCATAGTGCCACGTCATGCGTCACATAGTTACTGGCTGCACCTCGCTACACTTTGGTCGAATATTCCATACCACCCAAGTTGAATAATTCCGTTTTGTAGAATAGTGTTTGAGTAATAGAAATCTTCTCCCAATATCCCAAGTTCACACCCAAAGTTAACCCTAGTTCCCCAATTTTCCTTATAAAAGGAAGCGTTCTCTAATTTTTCCCCTTCGCTTTTATAATCTTAAAAATTTTCTCCGCCAAACAAAAATTAAGATCAATTTTAATGGCTGCATCGTCATTCGATTCTCTTTCGTTGTTATGCTTGGTTTCTTCTTCGCTTCAGTTTCGTTTTGTCGATCGTTTTTCAATTTCAAAGCCTTCTAATCCTCAGATTCGTAGTCAACCTTGTTCCTGTTTCTGACATATAAAAAGTAAAAACTAACGGAATAGAAGTCGTCACCAACATGGGAAAACGTAAGATTCTTCTTCTTCATTTCTTTTTTTTTTTTTAATTTTGGGTTTTTTTTGCCTTTAGATTAATTCTTGCTTTTAATTTTTTCTACTTCCGCAATTATTTTACTTTTTTCCCTAAATGATATGGATAATTGTATATTATTGATTTCTTGGTCAAAGCGTGTATAAAGAATTTCATATTATTTGTTCTGGGGTGTGTTTGGCGTTGGTTTTTTTTTTTGGATTTTGTTTTCTTTTTTTGCTAAGTAAAAGGAATTTTTTGAATTTGGCAGGTAATAAAACTCAGCGTAAGAATGCGGCGATGTTAGATAGTGACGATGATAATAGTAGTAGTATAAGTTCATCGTCGACCATGCGCTCTGATCGAATGTCGGTATCTGGTACTGAAGAAGTAGAGTTTAATAAGGATAGTTTACTTGATAAAGCTGTCGATGCTTTATATGAGAAAAGGTTAGAATTAGTTTTTTCCTTATTTATTAATTTTTTGAATGAAATATGATGCATTTGAGTGGTTTAATTTGTTTTCTGTGGTGAAGGGAACAACAGCTAGGTTTGTTGAAATTAGCTACTTTGCTAGGTTTTCGAGATTAGCAAAATTTTGAGAATAATTATGCTTCGGAGTTGAATGTGGCTGAATTGGTGTTTTTTTCTTTTGCTGGTGAAGGGGTTCTACACGAGAGAAGGCGTTGGAAGTGATTATAGATGCTTTCAATAACGATTTGCAGCATCAGTTCGTGGAGAAGAAGTAAGTCTCTCTTTTTCTAAATGTTTTATCTTGCTTGTAGTTTTGTTATTGCAAGGATGGCAGAAAGTATTGAGGGCATGGTTCTATGGGATTACATAGAGCTGTGATCAGCTGACTAGGATCCATTATTTGGTTTCTTAAAAATTGGGCATGTAAAGAACTACGAATAACTTTTTTTTTTGTGCGATTGAGCCATTAATTGTATTTAAAATTCCATATTATTTGATTGTTATTTGCCAAGCGCATTGGTAACTGTAGGTGAAAATGTTTCTTATAACGCAGAATATATGGTTTGAATACTTGAATCCGCATGCTTCTGATGGTCATATAATTTCTTTTGGCTGTTGTCCAGATCTGCTACTTTACTGCATCAGTGTTTGAATTCTATCAAAAAGGGATCCAGCAAAGAGATATCTTTAGCCTCCCACACCATTGGTTAGTCTCAAATTCTTTTGCAAATGAGCATGCACTCTTGCACAGAAGAAAACACAGGGCTTTGCTTTGCAAGCTGATAATTTCTTTTGGTAGGTTTGCTGGCTTTAACTGTTGGTCCAGGAGATAAGGCACGGGAAATACTTGAACAGTCAATGATTCCTCTTTCACAGGCTTTTAAATCTGGTTCTGAATCTTCTAAGACAGCTTCGGTGTGTAAGATATTGAATAGGAATTGATTCTACTTCGAATATTTTTTTAGTGGTATGATGTTCAACACGTTGTGGTTCCACATGGTCTGGTTTCTTATTGTAGTTACTGGAGTGTTTGGCTGTCATCACTTTTGTTGGGGGGAATGATCCAGAGGAAACAGAGAAATCAATGCAAATTATGTGGCAATTTGTTCATCCGAAATTAGGTTCTAATGTAAGTGTACATGCCTGATTTTCAGTGATTGAAAAGCATTTGATAATGTATTAAAGTTCATATATCAGTTATTGCTTGGAACTTGTTAATGAAAAACATGATCTGGTTTCTTAATGTATTAATGCATATTTCTTTGCTTTATTTGTGGATTGATTAGTTTTGTTTGACTTGTAGGTTGTTACTGTCAGGCCTTCTGCAGCTGTAATAAAGGCTGTTGTGTCTGCCTGGTCATTTCTTTTGACAACCATGGATGGATGGAGACTCAGTCCCAAACTTTGGCAAGAGTGAGTAAACTCCATGGATCATACTTTATCTCCTTTTTTTTCTTGATAGTTTATTGAATTTACCACTCCATCCATTTGTATCTCAGCTAACCAATTATTGGTATTTAAAATATCTAAAAAAAGTAGTTCAAGTAACCTTGTGAGATTTGATGCTCCCACAATATAGATACTACTGAACTACAAAGTAAAAACAAAAAACTGGGCAACTTAAATGCGCTAAGAGACTGATCAGTCTTGACAAATTATGCAGGTCCATTACATATTTGTCTAGTTTGCTAGATAAGGATGACCGATCTGTGCGCATTGCTGCTGGTGAAGCACTGGCTGTAATTTTTGAGATGGGAAGCTTAGAGAAATTTGCAGCTGAAGCTAAGGGTTCTAGCGATGGCCCAGTTTCTGAAGGAAATAAATCTAAGGAAGGATTCTCACACATACAAGGACTGAAGGGAAAAATTCTGAATCAAGTCAGAGACCTCTCTGTGGAAGCTGGTGGTAAAGGTTCTGCCAAGAAAGATCTTAACAACCAGAGGAACTTATTTAGAGATGTTTTGGAGTTCCTTGAGGTACCATTATTATTGTCCTTCATTTCATGAACTTATGATTCTCGGGACTTCATATGTTAACTGTTATTATCTTGATGATTTTAGGATGGTTATAGTCCTGAGGCATCAATGAGGATTGGTGGGGATTCACTACAGACGTCAACATGGTCTCAGTTGATTCAGGTTTCTCTTCCTCTTCAAATTCTCTGTTTTCCGATGTTAGTTACATGCCCATCAATTTTTATAACAGTACATAAATTTCAATCCAACAGTTGAACTTTTTGAGGTGCTTTCTTGGTGGAGGTTTCACTAAACACATGCAGGTCTGTGTTCTTTCGAGGAATTTGACACCTTTTGATTCAAGTTGTTTGTTTTTTATTTGCTGACGGATTAAGATAAGAATTTTTTTTTTGTTTCACTTTTACAGGAAAATGAGTTCCTTCAAGATGTCTTTGGGTTCACGCCAAATAAAAGGAGTCTTCTAGGCAGTGAACGTATATCCAACAGTGAAAAGGTTGGTTCCTACTTTATTAACATTTTTATCTTGATTTCTGTAACTATGCTAACTCAAATGTTTATTTGTAAGTTCTTGCTTTTATATTGTGATTATGCTGGTAAGATTTAAGCCAATGATTAATTAGGCCATTATACCTTTTTAAGCTCTTTAGCCAGTCTGTGAGAACAATACATTGTGAGCTTTGACATTTTTACAGAGCAACGCTTTGCCAGTTATCATATTTTTTTGGTTTTATTTTTGTTCCAGGTTTGCAATCTTTTTGACACATATATCTTGACTAGGGGTGAGCATAAGTCGGTTCAAACCGACTTAACCGATGGAATTTGGTTAATTCAGTTCGGTTAAGTCAGTTTGATGATTATTTTGGTTTTTATGTCGGTTTATTTGGTTAATTCGGTCGGTTATTGGTTAGTAAAATTATTAACCGAATTAACCAAACTTTTAATATTTAATAGTTAATAATTATATATTTATATATATTAATAGTCCAATTAAACCTATTCCCAACCCAAATATATAACCATTAGTTCAAGACACAATAAATCGATATGACCTAACTAACCGACCAAATCGACCGAAATTTAGTCGGTTCAGTTAATTCGGTTATGATTAAAAATGTCGGTCGGTTCTTCTAGCTAAATCGGTTAATTCGGTTTGAAGATTTTTTTGACCGAACTGATCGTATGCTCACTCCTAATTCTTGACTCACCCAGTGGAATCAAATTAAATATTGAGTTTCTTCTGATTGTGTGGTGCAGAGAATGTATAAGTCACCAAATTCAGCCCTCAACAAAGCAAGAACCCAGCTATTGAACAAGCAGCGGATGCTATCTGAGGTAAGTGTGTCTCCGACGAAGTTGATGGTAGCGTTTACAACTAAATGCTTTAGTGAATTGCCTGGTGAATGCTTATTCCTCTTTTCTTGTGTTCAGGGTAGAAACTTTGGGCACTTCGCTGTCAATATGGGTGATGAAGATTCATAAACTGCTGCTAGGGCAAGAACACCATTAATTGTCCTACTGCTGTCGCCTTTGTTATTTCATTATAAACCAATACGTTGAAATCTAAAACTCTGTAAAATTGATTAAACTAGTTGGCGATGGCTTCATATATTACAGATAAAAGTCATTCTCGTTATACTTGTGTAACCTTGATATACTGTTCTTTGTGCTCATTTTAAAGGCCCTTAGCATCTTATCCATGAAGAAAGGGTAAACTTAACATGGAGATTTGTGTTCTCAGATCACAGCTAACTGCGTAAAATGGAAATTCAAAAGAAATGCACTTTAACATTTATTGCAGTTTCCCTATCAATATCAACCAGTATTCCTGCCCCTCTAGCAAGTCCAGCCCCCTGTAGAAGGGCTTCGGCACTGGCATTGTCTCCAGGGTGAAGTGTCCAACACCTGCCTATAGATCTTCACGAAGAGTTCCCTCACGTATACTCTGAATAACCTCTTCTGGGTTCTGGTTATAAACTTCAAGGTGTGCAGCTAGCAATGAACCCTTTCCCATAATCACGAAAGAGATTGATTTGGCTGATTTTGGATTTTCATAACTGCTGCACCTTCATCCATCTGGACCTTATTTCATGTCAACGAGGCTATATATACCCAATTTACCTCACTGCTGCATCTTCATACATGTGGTATCGGGGGTTTAGGGGATTTCCCTTTAGCAATGTCCTTCGCTGGATACATCCTGATCCGATATAAACACCGAAATTACTCCCTCGTAATGTAATATTAATGCACATACCAAAAAAGAAAAACCAATTTCTGCCTTGGCCACATAAACCCAAGAAACATCGCTTTAGTAAAGGATTCCAAATCAGACAGTACCATAGGAAATCTCACACAAAACTAGGGATGACTTTGGTTTTCTCCACCTTTAAGTTCAAAACTAAAACGGTCCTTATGTATTTGTAGTAGCTGACAAAAATTAATAAGCTTTCAGAGGACAAAAAAGCTTTTTGTACAACGGACGGAGATAAGCAGCTTCATCATTGTTTTCTGTGTTCTTACCAAATTCTTCGATTGATGCACGAGTACCATCCAGCCCTTCACCAATATATCATCATGCCATTGTCACGATGAAGCTCCATAACGGTTTCTCCTGTAGTAAGCCAGGAAGTTCATACCCACTCAAAGTTTGTTTCTTTGGGCAAAACCAATGCAATGAGGCAGTCCGATGGATTAGGTGGGGCAACTGAAAGCATAGAACATGCGTCTTGTGAGTAGGGAAGAATAAAAAGAAGCCTGGACCACATGGATTTCATTGCTGGAATCTTAATCACTCCTGCACAATCCCTCTGCTTCAAGTATGAAATAAAATCCTGAAACTGGAAAGAGAAGTTGCAAGAATAAGCCAGATTATTATTTCGGACATATCGGTATGAATAAATTGTTCAGAAATGAGCAATTTTGCCACGCATAAGATTATTTCAAGGTGAAGCCTAGCGGTAGCATCAGAGAATAGAGATCATCTAGAGGCCAGAATATGAAATCTTGTGCAAAAGGAACGCAAAGGGACAAAATATTTAGGGATGAGTTTACAAAACTTACTCCTTTGTGGTCACTTGTAGAAGAAGGGATCAAACAACAAACTTCCCTCTGCAACACACCAAAAAAAAAAAAAAAAGTGAATACATTTGAAAACCAAAAGACTGTTTCTGTCAAAAAAAAAAAAAAAAAGAAAAAAAAGGATGAAAGAAAATGGAAGAATATTCAACTCAACTCCTTCCAAAATAATAATATTAAAATAACGAAACATTATTGACGCACTTTATGTGGTGGGGTGTTGGTGAATGTTGACTTCACATGCCGAAAATCTGTGCGTTTCGTCATGTCTAATTTTGCAGGCCATCTGTAACATGCACCAGATCATAAAGTTTGAATAGAAATTATTCTCTACTCCTGACAAAAACCATGATGAAATCAGAAATTAAAGTGGAAGGAGAAGAACAAAATCCATACTCCGTGGGTTCAGAACTGGCATTTGAATATTTGCAAAGATCTGAATCTAGTCTCTGAGCATAAATTTTGCAATATTGAGCACCACTCTTACATAACGTACCCTGCCACTGGTACTTTACACACTGTTCAGAACTTCCCATATCAGTTGATTCTGCTAAAGGTGGGGGAGGAGGGGGAGGAGGTGAATTAGGTGGAGGAGGAACCAAAGGTGGCAGCGACTGAGGCAACGGTGGCGGAGAGAGAGTTGGCGGAGGTGGTGGTGGCATTTCAGGTTGAGGAGGTGGCATCGATGATAAAGGTGGTGGGACAATAGGATGTGGAAACCTCTGCTCAAAATGCGGCATTGGAGGTCCTTGCATCTGAGCAAGTGGAGTCACAGAAGCAGACATAAAGGGAGGTGGAACAGCATTGCCATGATAAGTATTAGGCATTACACCAGGTGAAATCGGATTCTGAGGAAACTGGTGATTGAAACCTCTCGGATCCCAGGAACTGTTAGGAGGATGGTAAACAGGTCGCATAAATGGAGGTGCCTGGATTTGTGGTGGTGGTGGCGGTGGTGGAGCAGAAAGGATTTGTGTTGCAATAGGTATGCATGGCACGCTCCCAGGTGCAGAATGCAGCTCACTTTCAGGTTTCTTATGATTCCATGCTTGTCCAGGGGCAACAGGGGCAGCACCACCACCTAAAATACAGTTAGTTAATATACAACAATGTTAATAATGAGGACAAGAGCCAGTGTTTATTATGATTAGTTAGCAACTTAGCTACAAAATTACCTCCTTGCGCAGGATCTGTTATAAGGTTGTTGTCATAACCATCAAGTTTTCTCAGCCCACCTTCAGGCATATCTGTACAAACAGAAGCAGGCCAGTTTGACTGAAACGGATGTGCACCTGGTGCCAGAGTTCCATGATTCTCCACCCTTAACTTGGGAGATACAAGTTCTATTGAGCTGCTAGACATGTTTGTCGAGGTATTGTTTTTGATGTCAACATGGATAGATGAAGCAGCACTGGACCTTCCACTGTCAATATGGGGCTTAGAGACATTAGCTGGCGCTGCACTAAATGGCTGCATATGGCTACTTCTTTCCTTCCGATGCTGTCTGAGATGTGCCATAACAGCAGCAGCTTCTTCAGGAGTTTCATATTCCAGCAGCAATGCACATTCACAAGTAAGATCAACAACCATGTACGGACCCTTATAGACCACTTTCCTTGATTCGTGCAGGGTTTCATCCTTTGCCCATTGACTCGAAATATTTCCAACATAAACATGAGAACTAGAACCAACAGCAACACCATTCACAGCACCCCTGGTTCCCAACCCTATATCCATAAACATTACTCGCCAAGGAAAACAGCCACGGATATATTCCCTAGCCCTTATGGCATCAATGATATTTCTGTAATCAACCAAAGCAAATCCTTTAACTGGAAAAAAGAAAAATTGCTCAATGGGACCAAACCTCTCCAGTTCAAACCTTATGTAAACCTCAGAAGCATCAGGCCCTAAACATCCCAACCATAGCTGCCAAGAAGCTGAGAAAATACCCATGCTAGCAGGATCACTATCAAAATACCAAGCACTTTGAGAAGATCCCGTAAAACGAATATTGGGTGATGCCAAAGCATTGCTTACAGCTCCACTAGCAGATCTCAAGGCAGAGGCACCACTTGAATTTGAAACTTGATTCTTGTCAACATTCTTCAAGTGATTTCTACCATCAAAAGAAGTACTCCTGAAATCCCGTGGTGTTGTAGTAGCAGGCGAAAGCAACTGATGGCTTGATAGGTCCCTAGGAACGGAAGACCTGCTACTGGACAAATCCCCATGGTCATGCCTCTCAAAGTCAGTGGACCTTGAACCTCCACTATCATGACTAGAGCCAGCATTTAAGTGGAGATTAGTTTCAAGGGGAACAATGTGAGGATTCAGATATTGACCTGATAAATTTTCAACAGAAGTCTCATTGCTTAATTTACCTCTCCCAGATTGGTCACTCATGGTTTCATGTAGATTAGAGCTTCTACAGATCAAGTTTGGCTGACTAAAAAATTTAGAGGAATCGTAATCATCCTCATCACTGTCTATTTGACTGGTTTCTATGTTAATACATTTCCCAAATGGGTCAAAGATTCCTTCCAAGCTAGATATAAACTCTGATACAGATTTAGATGGAGACAACTTACACAATTTCTTGTACTTTAAGAACATCCAACTTCTCAATGATGGATATCTACCAAAAACCTGCATAAAAGGACATGAGATGCCACAACAGATGAGCAATAGACAAACTAAGAAAAATTTTAGAATAAAAAGATAAAATAATTCATATAACAAGGGCAAATAACCATGCTTACAATCAGAAATAAGAAATAGGAAACAAGTAAACCACTAAATTAATAGTTGGATAATTATAAAACATTACCAGACCCAACAAAGAGCTCTTCAGAACAGGAGATGCATCTTCTATGACATTGCCACTATCTGATCCCGGTGTCTCACCGGTAAGCACACTACCTTCAGTGCTTGTTCCAAGGAAATCTTTACAGCTTTTAGGCTCTATGTTTATTTCAACTGAACCACAATTGGCACCAACATTCTCAAGCCTGCCTGTCGCCAGTCTCAGAAAATACAGTCCTTTATCAGCTTCTTCAGTTTCAGATGACCTGACAAGCTCAAAACAGGCAGAAAACAATTTCTTCGGAAATCGAAAGAGAATCCAGAGTAGACTCAAAGCACGGAACTTGGATAACTTAATCAACGAAGATTCATCTTCATCAGAAATTTTTCGCTTTAGCTCAGAAAACATTTCATCAGAATCCAGAATTTTGCAAATATCATTATCAACAATCCGAAACAATTCCTCTCCCTCAAAGGATGATAGGAGAAAGGAGAGAACATTCTGGAAAACAGTCAAGCAGATGCCTCTTGTAACCAATGATCTCGGTGCCTCTACCGAAGCTGTGGAACAAATATCAGCTAGACCAAAAATGCAAGCTTTAGCAGTTTGGAATGCGATATTATCAGCAGCTTCTGCCCTACTTATCACTGCCAAGCTAGAGTTATGCACATCGATGGTGACTTTCGTAGCAGCTTCAAGAGCAGTTGGACAATATGAGGCATATCGGGGAACGAAATCAGCCACAAGACGCTGTACGCTTGAACAACCTGCAAAGTAGTAAAAAAAAAATGTTCCTTAAAGAAATTCAGTGCATAACTAAAAAATATATGATTGCATCCAAAATATTCTAAAGAATTGAAACTCCATTCAAATCCAATCAAATTACAATATCTCCAACTCCTTGAAATCTACTCATTTAGGCTAAAAAAGGAACCTTCTTTTTATTGTGATTCTGACCAAAACATGTTTGAATCTAATAATTTTTCTCCTTCAACTCATCGAGGATCAAAATTCAATGTCAGAAGTTCCGGGAGAAAAGGAAGGGCAAAAGAGAAAAAAAGGTGACCTCTAGAAGCAGTTATTAGAGCTAGGTAAGCTTGTTCAAGCTCAGGCATGTGCCGAGCATATTTGCCTTTGAGGGAAATACACGACTTAATCCTCTTGTAATTCTCGTAAACACCTCGAATCTCGTCTCTGTTTCTCCTCCTCGAGAGAATTTCCTCTTGAGACAATGGAGGTGGAGTGGTTGGCGAAGCCACGGACGTCTCTGCCTGCGACACGGTATCCGGTGGCGGTGGTGGATCGAAAAGTCTTCGTTTCTTCAGGGGTTGTTCGGAAGATGCCATCGCCATGGCTGCGGGGAGAGAGAGAGAGAGAGAGAGAGAGAGAGAGAGAGAGAGAGAGGGCGACGCCGAATGAAGCGGTGCTTTTCTCTCGCTTGTGAAGGAGTTAGGCTTTTAGGTGGGGATTTGGCGCTCGACGGGTTTGTGGATGTTAGGAAATTACCCAGTACGTTACGGGCCAACCCACCCGATCAACAACTTCAAACTTTCAATCCACGTGGCAACTGCTGCGTAAGCCAATAAAACTTTGGCTTGTGGATTTTCATGGGCCAGATATATATATATATATTTTATGAATTTTTATTTGAATATTTGATGCGTATAAATAATAAAATTAATATAAAATTTTATTTTTTTTCTTAAATATAAAAATCTTTCATCCTATTAAGTGACACGGTTGTAATCCATTGAAAATGTATAGATTATACATCGATACCCATCAAAATATAAATTTTTTATTTATCATGTAAAGATCCAATTACTTTTCTGAATAACAGTGGTAGTTTTTAATTTGAGATGCTCTTTCCTTCATTTTAGGACAAGAGAGACTCAAAACTCTCTCCATAAGCGAAAACTACATGCACTTATCATTCAACCAATATTTAAAGAGTAAAAAACATGAATTTAGAGTTTATGGTTAAATATATATTATATATAAAAACAAGGATTATAATTCTACAGCTCTCTCTCTCTCTCTCTCTTTAATGTTTAAAGATATATTATATATAAAAAGAGGATTGTAATTCTACAATTTTTTTTTTTAAGTTGAAAGAATAAAATATAAATTGGTGCTAAGTTCAGTTGATAGTACATAACCACAAGAATTCATTGAAATTCTGTTTTGACAATGTGGTAGGCCAAGGGTACACTCAATTTGGAATATAACATAAAAATACTAAGAAACATATGTAATAATTCTTTATAAAAAACAAACGGAGATATTCACTCCTCCTTATCCAAAATTTCATTCAGATTTCTTAGTACTAAAAGTCAGAAAATGTATGTATATAGTATTAATTATTAGGATCATTATTTTCATTTGTTAGCCATTAACTAAGAACCCCAGCTTAAGGTAGCTTCTTTAAGGGTCATAAAAGTCCGCAGATCTTCTTGTTGAGACCGATATCGATGCCATTGTAAGCAATGGGAGCATACATCCATAATTCATCAGAGCTTAAAAGCTGCAATCATGCAAAAAGAACACTATAATGTTAGATTAACAATAATGACTTCAAATCTTTTGAGTGGCTTAACCCTTTTGATAGTTTGTTTTAAGGTTTTATTTCGTCCACCCAAGTTTTCCCAATTACCTTGATTTGGAGCTCCAAGAACTTCACATAATGAACAGCCTCTTCAAGCATTGTGCTGATATCAACCTGTATTAGCATCAATGGACAATGAGTTTCAGAACCTAATTACGTTATTGAATCCTAATTATAAAAGTAGCTATATAAATCTCATATATATGGATGTCTGTATGTATGTATGGAAGTATGCTATTGCTTAATTACCTTTGTTCCGTTAGGGACGAGGTTCTGTAAAATTCTCAATCTCTCATTAATCTTCTCTCTTCTTTTCTGCAATAATCAAGCAAAAAATGTCTAGATATGTTTTGTTCTTGTCGATGGAATCAATGATATAGCTAGGCCAGCTGGTCGGAAATTTCTTACCCTTGCATAGAGGCTTTGGGGATCAGTTGCTAACCCTCTACGGGCTCCAGTCTTTCCGTTGGAGTTAAGAGCTTGAGATGCTTTGGAATCCGTGGTTGCCCATGCCACTCCATTCGTGTCCTCAGAAACATTGTCATCATCTGAACTACAGGTGCTAGAAATTTGCCCATCCGAGCCGATGTTGCTCTCTTGATTGCCACTCAAATTGTTCTTCAGGTTATTCTTTGACTGCACATTCCTCCAAATTTTTGCTGCCTGCATTTCCACATCATGAATTAGGACTGCTATAACGAAGATTACATATAAATGCAATGGTTTAAAATTCATTTTTTTCTCTTACAGCTTTCGAAAGCCGGGGTCTTTTCTTTATGGTCTCAGATGAATTGTTATTTATTTTATCCCCTTCATCATGCAATTCCAGCACATCAAACTTCCTCTTGAGTAGCAATTCGCTGGAAAGCACAACATTGGCTGCTGGATGGCTAGCATCTAACATTAGTAAGCTGTCAGTGCTGAAGTCGCCAATGACATTAACTGTGTCTTCCATTGCAATGTTTGGGAAAGCTGGGGGGAACGAGTCAGTAATCTTATCGCTTGTCCCGCCAATGTCCACTGAAGTATCTATGGACATAGTGAAATCATTTATTACAGCAACATGATTACAACTTTTATGGAAGAAGGTTCCAGAGTCAAGAGTATTGGAAGAACAAAACAAACTCTCATTGACCCCAGCAATGCTCACATTGGCTTCAGCATTATGACAAAAAGTCGGCGGATTTATAAAGCTCAATCCTTCATCATGCTCCAGAGGAAAGGACAACTGATGAAGAATTTGCTGTGAGAAATCAAACTGATCTTCATAGGAGAACATTCTGTTAAATGAGTCCCAATCTCCATCAGGAAAAGCTGCGAGCGACTCCATATCTCTTGTAAATTGAGAAGCCTGTGGAGAAAATAAGTATTTTTTCTCTGTACTACTACTTTCCCAATTGAAGCTCTCAAAGATGCTTTGAGGTGAGCAAAAACAAGGGGTAGAGACATATTTATACCCCCAAATCCTAAAGAGAATGTTAATAGCAAGGATTGACTTACATTAGTTTATTGAGTTCTTAATTCCAAATCACTATTCTGTTACTAATCCCGGAGTCGACTGTGGGGCCAAAACCAGGCAGAGTACAACTCATAGAATGGCCAAGTTCATGCATTGAGAAGATTAAATCAATACAAAGGGTTCAATGACCCTTAAAGACATTGGACTTGATAATAATGCAGTTAGAATGACTTAATGGTCCAAGAACAATTATTGAGAGGTGACTAAAATGTGATTAATTAGTCATTATAGTTAAGCAGGTGAGATGATGCACTGAGGGTGAGGCTGAGGCAGCATGAGAATGAAGCACGTGTAAGAGTTAGAGTACCGTTCCCAGTTTGAAATGTCAGAACGTGGGACTCTTCCCTTGAATATAATAAGCATCAGGGAATGTTAAGCAGATTAAACAAAAATTTGAGCTAAAGGACGGCCCGGCACATCGTGGGAAATGAATCTGACATTCTTTAAAATTGGAGTTAAAAATCCGACACGGTAACCGCCAAACTCCTTCCATGTCCTAGATGGCAACTGGCAGGAACCTAACAGTTGTTCCTTTGCTTTTAACTTGCTAGCTATGATCTCTATCAATATTATATATTGGCAAGACTTGTACGAAGTCATCTCTTTACAACTCAGTTTTAACAGTTCAAGTCCAATCCCTAATCCAAATAAGCCATTGCAAAAGGTAATTCATATCCACCAGCTGAAGTATTCTCTAACTGATGATCAAATCCCCACAGCCATTTATTTTCAAGCATGCATAATCTTTTTCCATATTTATATTTTACGTGAGAAGACCAATTCCCATTACCCCTAAAAGAGAAGAAATAAAATCTCTAGTCAGGTTCTTTAAATGATAAATTTCCTGATGTAAGCAATAAGATATAGAGATGAGTAACTTGGTAAGAACTAAACAAAATGATTCCATGAAATCTGACAAATTCAATGTAATCCCAGCTGTGATATCTTCGTTGAGGTTGGGATTGTAATATCCAATAGGTTAACTGTATAAAGCCATAACACATACCGGAATTATTGTACTTTTAGCCCCTATGATTCAGCTGAAACTCTAGTTAAAACTGATCAGACAGAGTCCAATTTTTAATTAGGTTTTTTTTTTAAAGAATTTTTTTTCTTGTTTTACAGGAAATTTCGATAAGGTGGTTGGTGTTGTTTCGATCCTGCACCGCCCATTGCACGACCCTTTAAACACCGTGTCCGAAAAGTGGAATTTTCAACTCGTCAAATCTGATACTATTCTTTGATTGGGATTTTAGGATTAGCTGTTCCTCACTTTCCATCAATTTCGTCAAAATCACTCCATTTTTATATTGGTTCACAGATACATAATTAAATATAATTAATATAATGTATTTCATATATTTATTAAATATATTTAAAATTTTGATATATTTATCTAATGATTTCAAAAGAATTAAATTAAGAAATGTAAAAATTTTATGTACTGTTTTATAGAATTATAATAAAAACGATTTATCTATCAATTTTGTCACTATCACATAATTTATATTATATATATATTTACACAACTAATATAAAACAATAAAATAAAATATGATCAGCATTGATGAATTGTATACTGACTCAATTCTCTAACCCAAAAAGGAAAAAAAAAAAATGCAGAATTCCATTTCCATCATTAATCACTAGTTTTATAATTAAGCTTAAAAGGGAAAAATATGGGCCGAAGAAAGCAAGTTAACATCAGAAGTTTAATTACGGATTAACAAGATTCTGTCAATTGGCTGGAACTTGAACTTTTATTTTTTGATTAAAAATATAAATATTAAAAGCATCATCAAACAAATTTTTAAGTTTTTAATATTATTACAACCGATAAATTATTATTACTGTTAAAAAAATACATCGAACTCTAATTAGTATTAGTTAATTACTTCCATTAAGCAAAAGCACAATATGCCAGCAAGGTAATCGACTTCATTTGACAAAGATGAAAGAGATATTAAACTTTGGTACAGTCCAAAATCAATTTAAATCAAGACTTAAGTAGTTATGTTCATGTAGACCTAAGTATTTTACAGATTTTAATACAAAATATACATTAAGTATTTTACATACATTAATGTGGACCGTCGTGGTTGGT
>JBBYHO010000015.1:18754002-18768247 GCA_038382025.1 Adansonia gregorii | reverse complement strand
AAGAATAATTAAAAAGAATGTTTATCTCAACAACTGTTAAAACATGAAAAATCTGAATGCAACTCTTATTTACCCAGTTTCTCCGTTCTCAGACATGAATAAATCACTTAAATATTGCTGTTTCGAAGGCGCATATAATCTGCAACCTCTGCTTGGATCTAATTTGATCAAATTGTTCCGAATATAGTGAGCATCTCTTTGACTCATTCCTTAAAGCAAGAAGATCAGAAACTAATAAGCCAGCCCCTTCCTCTCAGACATTTAGCTTTTCTGAACTTTCAATCTTAATTTGAAATCAAAATTACCAAACCCAGTGTCTGTCAGGTGGCGTCTGCGTTAGTGTGAAGGTCAAGCCTTGATATGCATAGCAGGCATGCAATCTTATTTCATCCCATTCTATCATTAAGTTCCCTCTTTCATTCTAGTATTTTCATCCATTTTTACTTATCAAAAATTTGTATTAAGAATTTAAGATATCCATTTACACAGCCAACATAAGAATCTCTAATGGTAAAGCTGTTTACAAAGAGGAAGAAAAACTTGTCAGGAGAATTCGAAATGGTCAACCCCAACATGTAACTCATCCAGCCCTTCACCACTATTTACAGCTTCTCTCCCCTTAACATTATCAATCTCATTTTAAGCCACAAAACGCTGCTTGCAGGCAAGAACGAAACTGCCTCTACACCATGAAAGCAATAATAATCAATCAACAGAATAATCAAAAAGTAGGAGTGCCGAGCCCTCCCAAGCAGAAGTGAAGTAGAGAGTTCCCATTCTACCAAGAAGATCACTGTCTTTTTTTTTTTTCTTTCTTTTGTTCCCTTTTTATATATCACAGAATGTAATTCAACTCATAATTTTGTTTGCCAGATTCTTCCTGAGTTTTTGAACCACAGTTCTGAAAAATCCAGGCAGTAACAGCAAGACTAGTTCCAAGCAGCCGAGATAAATTTGAAGGACTTAAACAAATCATGCATCCACGATTTATATACATATATAAATCGGCATCCCATTACAAAGTAAATTAAACCCAATACTTTACGATTGGTGGCATGCAACATTATCTAAGGAGTTGTACCTCCAAACTAAATTATAAGGGTGAATTCCTAGCAATGTTGTAACAGTACACCGTGCAAAATTGAAGCATAAGAAACTCGAAAGCGTAGTAGCATACATAATGCAAATATAATGGTAAATCGCTAAATGAGAGCAATTCAGAATCAAAGCCATACCTCTGCATTAGACCTCTGGGAAGACAGAGCTGCATCTGCTCTAGCATTAACAAAACGCCATTGCAACAGCCTGTTATGAAGTAGCCTCAACAAATGAGCATCCGTAGCCTTATTCTCCCCAATCTTACCCATTTTATGAACGTCACCAGCAAAACTCAAAATTGATGGAGTATTTACCAAATTACTACCCAATCCATTCCTCACTCTAGAGGGACTCATCCCCCTCAAAGGAGACGAAGTAGAGGACGCCCCAAGCTTACTCGGCGATGCGGGCCGAACTGATCCACGACATGGCGATAACTGTCCTCTGCTGTTCACTACACCTTTCGGGGACGACAAAGGACTATCAATCCCGAACCTATCTGGTGCAATTATCTTAGAGTGAGCCGTATTTTTCTTAGAAACCGGCGAGACAGAATCGGACCGGCGTAACCGACTATTAGTCTCTTGCCAAAAGCGGGCCGGGACCATTACCCCACGAGGCCCACGCTTAACGTCTCCGTTACCGTTACAAGAACTTTCTGGAGCTCCTGAAGTACTACTACCAGAAGAAACACTTTCAGTATCAGAAGCCGCGGGATCACATTGAGCCTCAGATCCAACGGCCGTTAAATCTCTATTATCAATCATGGAATTTTGTAGTGCTCTAACTACATTGCCTTTAACAGATCCGTTTAACCTCTTCCTCTCGTCGGTGCAATCCACGCTTCCGCGCATCGAATTCGGTTGCCTTAAGCCCCTCGGCAGCCGCTCTGTCTTTGAATTCTCCGTATGATCTGTTCCTCCCCCCGGAGTCGTTGTGACCACCGTCAGCTTCCGCTTCTCCGGCGTGCCTTTCCTTGCCGCGGTTGGAGATGGAGCTGGTTTAGCTTTGCTAAACTGATAGGAAAACGAATCTCCCTGAAACGAAACAGACAAGCTTCTCGTCGAAGTGAAGAGCAACTTCTGAGCAGCGGATAATTCGCTGTTATTGCTACCGTTACTACTGCCCAAATCCATAGAATTATTAGGCCGCGGCGTCACCGCCTGTCTCCGCTCCACTGATTGCGACCGCTTGATAGCCGACGGAGTCGTTGAAGTCGAAACCAACGGCGACGGACACCGTTTCTTGTAAGCCGCGGAAGAAGAAGAAGATGACATGGAAGAATTTGAGGAGGACGAGGGCGTCGACAAATAACGAGAAGTGACTTCACGGAACTTTTGACGGCGGGGAGCGATGGCATTGTCGGGGTCGGAAGGCAATAAAGGAGGCCGTGACGGGTTTTGGTGTGGCTGTTGTCCTCCTCCGCGCTGTTTGGAGTTCACCGTTGCGGACACTGTCGCTACCATTGGCGTGCACTCTCAAAATTGAATCTTCCACAATCTCACTGATTCTTTAACCTGACTCTTCTCCAAACCTAAACCCTATCAACAATAAACCCTCCCGAAAATCTCACATCCGAGGAAAAAAAGGAGAATCAGAGTTTAAACTTAATTAAAAAAAATTCCCCAGATTAACAGAATTTTCCTCTTTTTTTTTTCCCCTTATGGTTGGAATATTTCGGAGAGGGAAACTAAATGACCGTTGGCGACCAGAGCGTGAGAGGAAAAGCGAGAAAGAGAAAAGGGAGCCAGCACTGAAGCAGTTTGGGGGAGAATTGACATTGGAGACCATAACGCTAGGTCGAACTCGGCTTTCTTCCTTAAAAAAAAAAAAAAAGAAAAAAGAAAAAAATCGCTTTTCAAAGCCGAAGGAGAGGATTCCACTCGCGAGGCGGGGAGGGGAGATTAGGACTCGCTTGGAGGAGTTGCAACGTGCGTAAATGAGTGAGGGTAACATTGAAAATTAGTTACACGTCGAGGCGAGTAGTAGTTGAGATATTTTTAGTACAGAAGGAAAGGAATGGGAGGATCTTGAACAGACGATTGTGAAATATTCAGGGAGACGTTACGCTTTACGACGACGCTCGAATTTAAATTCTTTCAAGGCAGCGTTCAATTATTGTTATTATTATTATTATTATTATTATTATTATTATAAAAGCAAAAATAGCCGTTTAAATATGTTGTCCAATCAAAATGGGAGATGGAGCTATTTTCATAAAGTGCACGAGCAAAGTTCACCTTTCCTCTTCAATTTTTCGGTGCATCAAAAAACAAATTGTGACAGTAATCATACCATGCTTAATTCATAGCAACATGCATCATTTATCCACTATGTAAGGTGATACTTTAATGATTGGATCATTTTTTCTTAGTGAGGGTTCAGATTATTATAAACTTTCATTATTTTTATTCATGCAATAAACATAAAGAATTCTATTATTTAATGGTTATAAATTTTCATAATTAATGTATCGATTTTTTTTAAAAAAAATTGTGAGTAATTTTATATTTATATTTAAAATTCTCACATTTTATAATTTATTTTATATTTATATAATTAATAATAAAACATTGAATACAATATGTATTCACAAATTACTAGTATTAACCAAAAAACTTCTCTAATTGCTTCCAAAGGCGAAAGTGACAATTTCCCCAATTTCCCGTGCCTGATTTGGCATTTAGGTTAGTAAATTTTCATTGCGTTGTGGGTCTAAGATGGAAAATATAACTATCAATTGAAGTTAAATCTAATTCTAAGCCAATCAAATAAGGAATATTAACTCTTGCTGTTATATTTTTTTGCTCAAAATGTTGGTGCTACCAATCGCAGTCATTTTAATTTATTAACAATTTAACTAAAATATGTGTGCACCGACGCATGCATGTGTTGCTAATTATTGCCTTTGCTGGCCTTTTAATACATAAAAACTTATGATAGTTTACACATTAAATCGGATCCATAACTCATTTAAGCAAAGATTCTAGTTTTTTTGTGGTCCAAAAGTTTTGTACTATGCATTACTCAAAGAATCTGTCGACAAAAACAAAATTGATCCGATAAGTTACACAAAGAGGGGGAAAGAAAAAAAAAAACCAAAATTCCCAAAATTCTAGAAATCATAGTCACATTTTTGAGACACCAAGTCACCAACACATGCTGCCATGCCCTTTAGTTAAAATTCCATCAAATGACCATCCCCTCCCCAGAAGAAAGCAAGTTTCCTTCTCTTGCACTCAATTTCCCAAGCATCTCGCCTTTGTACTGTTACCATCAACGAAGAATGAATTCTAGTCCATTATTCCAACCCTTATATCTTATGTGCAAAAGATAATCAGAGTTTTTAGGCATATGTTTAATACGTGAACATTTTGTTTTTTCGATCTTTTGCATATGATTCGATTTGATTACAGGGGGAATAATGAAATATGATGAAGAAGAAATTTCTTCATCAAACATTGCTCATCACAAGCAATCATTCTGAGATGCTTTATTCTCCGGCTAAGTGAATGAAAAACTAAGTTAAATTACGTCCTTTCCTTGGAAGTGTTGTCAAGTACACCAACCAGAGATTACTGTTCTATTTGATTATAGGGTCATTGCTTAATGCAAGAAGAGGAAGGCTAAAAGCTCCCCGCTTCCCCTAAATAAATAGAAGCAAACATCTCAGAGTTTATATTAGCCAAAAGCTTATATCTATCTCTGGGATGCACCGTCCCATACTGTTGGCAATGTCCATGTGGTCATCGTCCTCTTCCCCTACTTTCCTCACTGCTTTATAAAATAGGTTCTTGCCAGTTGCCACTCTATCTATCTCCTCATCTGTCCCACATTTCTGACCTCTCTCTCACTATTTCTGAGGCTTCCAGGGTTAGGAGATTGAAGCTTTTGTGGTAGATTGGCAGGCCTGTCATTTGGGCGGTGATAAAAAGTATCAAAAGATATAAAAAAGTTTACATTATGAAATCCGAATCATGCATCATGCATGCATTAATAAGAAAGAAAAGAGAAGATAATTAAACCAAATGGATAACATGGCGGAGAGTTTTTCCACTTTCCTATTTGGAACAAGAATTGGGTCAGTTTTAGTCAGAGATAATATCAAAATAATGAAATCCCAATTTCATAAAAATCAGAGTAGTCTGTCTAACTGACTAATGTCTGCTGTTATCATATCATAGCAGGCCTTTTAGCTTTGCATAATGAAGATGTTGCTTGTAGCAGACGCAGAAAAATATTAACACATGATGATTAGTAGGAGGTCCAAAACGCCCAGACTTGAGCATCACTTCATTTTATAATTGGCGTCAAAGTAACTAATCCCTTTTCTAAGTAATGTTTTTAAACTCGATCATATGGTAGCTGAAACCTTGGCCAGGATAAATGATTTATTATCTTCGGTCAATGGTCCCAATGCTTTGGTGATCATGATATCTAGGTTTCCACTTTTCATAAGGCATGGTGTGATAGCTAGCCGTAGGAAGCAGACAAAATGAAAGCAGTTGCTTTTGCAACTCCTTGTCATGATTCTTCTGTGTTCCATTAAGCTGTTGGGATCAAAAAAGAAATTGGAACTTAGGCTAGGAAGTTTTTTCACTTGATGATATGTTTTGATTGATGATGGGTCAAAGTTTTCACTTTGGAGATAAAGGATTGGATGATATGAAGGAAAAACAACAAAAACGGTAATGAAATTAACTTGAAGAAGAAGAGATATGTGATTATTTTTGTGTGTTATAGTCAATAGGGTTGGTGATATAAACAATTTAACTTTCATTGGCTTTCTGAGCTTTGGTTGTTGATTTGGTCACCCTCTCTTTTATATGTTCTAACTGAAATCACTACTCTTGTTAGCTTTAGTCTTAAATTGGTTAAGCAGGTCCACCATGGGTGGCGCCATGATTGTTTCCTATCCTTGCTTTTTTGGCTTGTTTTCTGATAGTTGCCCAGTAGCTCAACCCCTGTAACAGTCATGCAAGTTGGAAGCAATTTAATGAATAGCTAGTCAAAATATTGCCTTATTGAAAGTAATAGCCTCACACATGCCAAAAATATTCTAGTAGGTTAAATTATTTGAAGGGTTTGCGGAGCATGGAATTTCTAGCGTTTCTCAACGTTTCCGGGGTGAAAGGAAGGTTTATCTAGCAATCGTAGTTTATGTTAAAAGCATATAGCAGGGCCCTCCATCTGAGCCATGGTCAAACGCTTCTTTTTTGACTATGATTGGGCCCGCAGAAGTACTACTTTCAATAAAACCTTTCCTTTCTTTTCCTTATATTAAGATATATATGTTACCTACAATATTAATAGGCACCAAAAGCGCTGACAGAATTCTTTTGTACTATTACGTAGGATAATTGACTGTTGGATCCTTTCTCAAGAAGTCGTCTGTCTTACAGGCATGATTGTCACGTTGATTAACAGTTGAGAAAGACTATTTCCCAGGCCTAACTTTAGAGCTATCTTTCACACCTAACAGACTCGTTATGAGATTTTCGACACCACACATTTCCTAAAAGTAGACATGAAGTTGGAGATCTTCAAAGGTGGCATTTAGTAGGTCAGGGTTCGAATTCAAGTATCTAAAATCTTTCCATTACCTCCAGACTATAGCCTCCCTTAAACCAAAAACAGAAAAAGTAAACTTCAATATTTGAATACTCGGAGGAAGGCTTACGGTGTTTGATGTTCAGTGAGTAGGAAAATTACAGCTAATATTTAAGAGATAAGATTTCATCAAGATTTCGACTAAGCACCAAAGTAGAAACCTACTAATCATTAACTTTGTGCAATTAGGGATCATTCAAGCAGCCGTTACACTCTTTACTGCTATAGTTGGACAGTAATGTTATATATTGTGCTAATAGAATGCCAGTTAATTCTAGAAAATGGAGGTGACATTCATGATACAAGATCAATGCCAAGCAGATTCAAATGCAAACATAAGCTGCATGCAGAGGCAACTTGAAGTTATTGCAAGGAGAGGGTTCAGAAAACAAGCTGGTTAAAATATCAGATGATTCAGATTACACAGCCACATTCTTCAGACGAAGGAAATTACTTTTAGATGGCTAAGTGGAACCACCACTCTTGGGATGATCCGGAGGTGAAGGTTTCGGGATGTATGGAATAAGAGGACTACCATGCTCAATAGGACCAGGTTTTACAGATGCTGTTGAGCTCGGAACTGGATCGATGGAATGGTAATCTTCCAGATCCACATTTCTCTTCTGTTCATTACTTGGATTGTATCCACTGCCCTGCAATTTCAGATGAGAACAAGTCTCAAAATCCAAAAAAAAAAAAGGTTCTCTATGCAGTGGACGGTGGCCATGTAGTGAATGTACCTTCAGCTTCCGACTTGTTCCTGTCATACTCGTACCATCACCATGTCGGAAAAACTCCATACCTGATATGAAATTTAAGAAGCTGGCCGCTATTAACATGTAATAATTATTGATTTCTACAGTCATATTTATCTTCTCCCTGCTATTTTACTAGATTTACCAACGCACTGCATTAATTTTAGCAAGAAATATTTGATCTTTCAGCTAAGAAATGAAGATGACAATCGTGATCTCATTCAGTGAAGAAGCATTGCTAGTAATATCATGAATTGCCTTGACATGCAAGCTGCAATTTAAGCTAACAACATTATTGGCATGATTTAGATGTGGACCAACCAAAGCCTACAAGTTGATGAATTAATTATAAATATGATTGAAAATAGCCTAATGAATAATTGCTTTAAACCCTCCCTTCAGCCAGCAAGGCAACAACCCAGAGAATGAAGATCGAAAGCAAAGGTAAAGACGGCTTGAGAATAAAGAATTTGAGACAGTTGACCAAAATTATTGACATAATATATATATATATATATATTATAACAAGAAATAGGATGAAGTGAGGACATTTCTGTAAATAGAAACAAGCCATGTGCGGTTACCAGAGTTGTACATCAAGTTGTTCATAGTTTATGAACTAAACTCAACATCTTAAAATTATTCTGAGATTCAAATACACAAGAAAAGAAACTACTTAAAACCCAAACTAGAAATTGGGAGTAATTTGATAATATCAGTCGGATCATATCAGATAAAAGCAATTCAAAAAAATGAGGTTAAGTACTCAAATTCGGATGTGAGTTTCGGATATAAATGTATATATAAGTATGTTTAATTTTTTTCAAAGTTTTTCATGTATTTGAAAAGTTCTTGAAAGATCCTATCACCATATTCATATCCGAAACTCAAAAAATATAAACTTAAAAAATATAAAGAGTCATAGCAATATAACAAGATAACAAGATAGTACGCTTCAACTAAAGCAAATATGAGAAGAAAGAAGGTTAAGAGGCCATGCATGTTGCCATAAAACCATCCCGGCCCCAATGCAGCAATTACCCTTATTCCAGTTATGAAAAGAAACCCAGGGATTTTCGCTTCAACGACAAATGAATTATGTTGAGCAATTAATCGAAGAAAAATAGAAAACGTTCAACCGAATTTAAACATTTACCAGGAATGGAGGAGCTGCTGGACATGGTCAAGACAAGCAAAGCTGTCCCGACCACAAAGAAGAAAACCCAAATCCCAGGAACGTCCTTCATAATGTCAATGCTAATACCACAGATGATGAGTTCCCCTTACGAACAAAGAGTTTATTTGTCCTTTACAATTACACCCTTGAAAAGACTCCCAAAAACTCCTTATATAATGCAGCAACTCTATCATCGCATGAACTCTTTTCTTCCCACCAAAATATAATTGAAGGGCAAAAAAAATTGGAATCCCGGCTTTCGTCACCCCAGATTTGAAAAACTTCAAAGCCGACCAGAAAATCCGTGGAGATAAGGAGATACAAGTGTAGCGTGACTAGTGACTATTGTCTAGCGCCTAAGAGCGGCCCATGCCATGCCTTTGAACATGTAGTGTAGAATGTAGATATACATAAATACATATAATATATAAAATATTTCTAAAACTTTAATGTTGTGTAAGTGAATAATAAAAGATGGCATGTGAGTTTCGTTGTCTGATCTCTCATGGCTGTAGGGGAAACAGAGAAGGGAGTAATTGCCATTGCTTTTGCAGGGGAGGGAACAGTGAGGAATGAATGGAGACTTCAATGCTGCAAAAGAAAAAAAAAAAGGAAAAAAAAAAACTGTGTGCTGGAATGCGAGCCGTTGTGCAGGTTTGTGACGCCAAAACCCTCTTAGCATTTGTTTTGTGCCAACTGCCATGCACTTCGCTTTGCCTGTTGCACGCCCCCCCGTTTCCTTGCTTATTAAACTCAACATCTATCATAGCGCAAGGCTGCCGACTTGGTTTACTTGTAAGCATAGAGGATCAAGCGGCAGCTAAGGAGTAAAAGGCTCAAAATGAATGCCACCAACTAAGAGCCTAGCAAGTGTTGAATTAACACCAAAATAGGATTAAATTATTCATTAGTGATAAGCTCCAACGTAAAAGTTAGAGGAGTACTTGGTTGACAAAATGAGATGTTTGTAATCTTGGGATTAAATGAGGGCTCCTCAAGTTTTGGTCTCAAATGCCACCAAAACATTAGAAATAGATGAAAAATTGTAAGGTTTAGTACATAATAGGAATTCTTTTTGTTATAGAAACAATTACTTCTAAATTAGGAAAATTGTTTGTCCGCCCAATGTACTTCAACGTTTGCATGTATAGCTGTCCCCTACCTAACAAAACTGAACACAACTGTAACATTCGTATGTATAATGATCATGTTGGACTTTATGTGGCCCACATGATAATAAATGGACCAAGATAATTAAATCAAATTATTAAGGTAAAATTATAAAGTCAATCCTAATTTAGTTTAACCACTCTAGTAATAAGAGTTTAACTCTATTTCGGTAACTAATTAGAATACAGACTCTTTGATGGTAGGATGCAACTCTAATTAGTCTTTTAGTATAAGTCTCTAGTCTAGTCTTATATAAATTGCCATGATGTCTAAGGTGGATTTTTCAATATCCTTTTAAGGATATGCCTTAAGAACTATCGCATATCTTTTAAATAGGGTGCTATCCAATTTTAGGATAAGACATCATATGAGATGTGCTATGGTAAAAGCCAATGTTGTCTTATCTCAAAATTTAAGGTTGTCCAACTTATGTGAAGCGAACGATGACTAATAAGCTTCTAGCTAAATCAATCAAATGTAAAGTTATAGGGTATTCAAAAAAGTTATATGGTTAATACTTTTACCACACAATTGAACAAAATGTGTTTCTTTCGAAGCATGCAATCTTCTTAGAAAAAATGTTTCTACTAGAAGAGTTCAGTGAGAGTAAAATTGATCTTAAAAAAATTCAAGAACCATAAATGACATTTCAATGGAACCAGAGCCTACGGTTGAAGCTTTAGATGCTCAACCTTAAGCTCAAAAGACACAACGACTCCATCAATCTGGTAGAATTAGACAAATTCTAAAGAGATAAGGATTTCTTGTGGATCAAAGTGCTCTTTTAGAGATGATCATGCATTGTAATACATGTAAGGAAAAATTCATTTTAGAATGCTACCGCCATGATTCGTGCTATGTGAAATCTTTAATTGAGTGAGAGTCGGGCTAAAGTAACTTATGGCAATGTTAAAGTTTTGGATTCAATTATCACCTATTCGAGTTCTTAGTTTATCATATAGGCTAAATGGGAGAATGTTAGACTTTATGTAGCGTAAATAATAATAAATGAACCAAGATAATTAAATTAAATTATTAAGATAAAATTATAAAGTAAATCATAATTTAGTTTAATCACTTTAGTTATAAGAGTTTAACTCTATTTCAGTAACTAATTAAAATACATACTCTTTGATGGTAAGATACAACTCTGATTAGTCTTCTACTATAGGTCCCTAATCTAATATATATAAATTACCTATGCACCGTCATAAGATAATTATCAAGAAAATGATATAGACTAGAAGGCTTATACAGGTGTTCATCTTCGTGTATTTGGAGTGAAGCTGAGTTCTTAATCAACAATTACTAAAAGTATATTTCTATTTAAATTATTATAGATCGGGCACACAATCTTCAAACAAAACCTCCACCAAAAAATTGGAGTAACTTCAAAATGATGATCTTAAAACCCGAAACCCTGCTTTAAATAGAGAAAATAGATTATAGCTTTGTCGTTCTCGGTGTCTGAAAAAAGAACATGCTCCAGCCAATAAAGTCGGTTTGGGTCTTAGGAGTCAAGGTCCGCGGAATTATTGGTCTCTTAAAGACCCAAACCCAAGAGCATGCAAATGAGCTTTACCATCCAATGGGCAAAATGATGCGCTACAGGCCCTAATCACTTTTAGAGTGGTGTTTGTAGGTTTTTTATTTATTTGTGTTATAATAAGCCATTTGGAAACTGGAAGTAGAATCAACATTGAATTATTGGGCAAAGCCTTTTTGCAGATCACAACTAAAATCTAACCTAATAAATGGCAAGTTTGATGGGTTTCAATAAATGTTGGTGTAATGTCTTAATGAAAATCAGGGATGAATTATATAAAGCCAAACAGCAACAACCCATCAAAGTCAAAATGATTTAGACCTTTCAACCAGTATCATTTAATTTCAAAAAGAGAAAAATCATAGTGACTTATCCTCTTAAAACCAAAGTGAAAACCTCACGACTGGAGGAACCTTCGCACGTCGCAGCAGCGACTTTCAAATGACATCAGCTGCAAGTAGGGAGGAAAAAAAAAAGATTCATATTTGCTTATGATCTAGTACTAGCAGAAACATTCCTGAAGGATTCAATATGAACCAAATGCCAAAGCAGTTTCACATTAACAATCCAAATTTTTGGATTTTTAACACCATGCTTTTTGCAAATTGTCAACTCAAGATGCTAAAAAATGGGTAGGACGGAAAAAGAGAATACTCGATATAAACATATATACACGTAGTACGTAAACATGGCAGAATGTTTTGAAGAACAATAAAAACACATATACAACATATTTAGCTCATTATAAAGTACTAGGTAAAAAAAAAGCATGGAGAGAGGAAGTGACGGAACATATTCACTTGGCAGGCAGCTGATGATATAAACAGATAGTTGACATAAGAAAGGAAGAGGAGCAATCTCAAAGAGGACGAAAGCTCAAACCCAGAGTGAAAAGGCACATGTTTCAGAAGCTGCGACAAAGAAAAGGAGCATTCCTAGCCCATTCAAAGCACTTTGACAATGGTCGTTTTTTGCCCTTTTTTGGGGTGTGATCCATTTGTGTTTCGGTTCTCCTCAGCATCTCCCACATCACATGCACATCCTCGTATTCACAAGACCTTACATCCTTTCTTAGCTTCAATAGCCCTGTTCCTTCCCACAAAAACACAATGAATGGCTAATTAAATCAGTTAAAAGTGAACTCCTTTTAAAGCAACAATCCAACTTCAATGGTAGTTCCCCAAATTTATTCTTAAAAATCCTTATTAATTTAATAAGTGAACCTATTAAAAAAACACAAATGCTAACCACACAATCTTGACCAAAATGATCCGATCGTGTGGTTCATTGGCATTTCAATTATAGAGAAAAAAAATAAAATAAAAAAGAGAAGGAAAAACCTTTTCTAGAATCTTGACCTCAAACAGAAATCAAAATCATCAATTCTTGGACTATCGAGAATTCAGACTTACCGCTTTTACGAACCTCGAAGCGCGTGGCGAGACCAGTCCAAACTCTGCGCATTCGAATTGCCATTCTATCAACAAAATGCATTCTTTCTACCAACTGAAATTTCTTCTTCTCGTCCAGCTGAGAGGAGAGAGAGACTCGTTCGTGAGACGGAAAAAGAGATGAGATTTCAAATTCCCTGCAACCAAATTCACCAAAAAAGAATGGGAAAACTATTGATTAAAGTTTTTTTTTAAAGGATATTTTAAACACCTTTCTCTTTCTCTTCCGTTCTCTGTCTTTTTTTTTTTTTTTGGTTTCTCCCTCCTCTAAGAATTCCTCAGTTAGTGTTCTGTTTTTTTAAAGGCTTTTCTGAACAAGACAAACAGACAACGTACGCGGATGACATCACCATAATCTTCGTGCGGGTGCCACGTGTCGTTCGTAGCCGTTGCGGGCCGTGTTTGGACTGAGTGCCTCTGTCACGTTCGATGGCGACGGTTAGTCTGGTAGAATATTTGACGCGCTCGAGCTTTCTGTCCTCCACTTGGAGGTATGCAATTGGTCGTTTTCCATTAATCGTGCTGTTGGTTGGACCCTCCCAAGGTTTGAGCGGGAAGGATTTTGGACAACCCTTTCTGTCGTGGCGCGTGGTTTTATTTAATTCTGTGGAGTCGGAGCGCCGGGCCCCCAATAAATATTCCCGACTCCGTTGGATTTGATTTCATGGTTCAAAGAGGGACAGAAAGTAGAGGCCTAATTTAGTCAGGCCACGCCAGCGGTTGTATGTGTTCAAAGAGCGAGCTACGTGTCGTTCGAACAGTGTTTGTCGAGCAAAACACCTGATGCCGTTCGCCGGAAAGTCTTACGTTTCGAGGGCCCTCAAGTTAAGCGGGAAAAAAAATCAGCTCGTACCCATTTCTTTAATTTAACTTACCTAAAGTTAATTAGAACTATTAATTTTCACAAAATAATTAAAATACAATGTCAGCAGTAATATATAAAAGTTTAAGTCAAGAATTATTATTCATATGAATATATAATATTTTAAATGATTGTAATCGAAAACACAAACATGTTCGTGAATTGCCCCATTTTTTACCTTTTCAAACCCAGTTTTTGATTTTTTTTTCTTTTTTTTTCTTTTCAAAATTTTCAGCTCAAAACAATATATATTGAGAAACAAGTATACTTGAATAAATCAGCTTATAAATTAACAAAAATGCTAGTCATTAAATAGAATTTCAGTTTAACAGTTGACTTCAGTAGACTCGAGAATAAATACAAAGGGCTCAAGTCAGAAACCTCTCACGACTCGATGCTCACCTTTTTTAAGCTTGCCATGTATGTCAAATAGATTGTCCATATGTAGGCACAGGAACTGTTCATTAGAGGCTGCCAGAAAACGTTGGCAAAGGTATTAGCCATAGCAATTGAATATGAGAAAGTTGTAAAAACTAGAATAAAATTCGCCTCTGTTCAAAACAAGGATTTTTTTTT
>JBBYHO010000015.1:18729552-18741853 GCA_038382025.1 Adansonia gregorii | reverse complement strand
AATAAAAAATAAAAAATATTTTTATATTTTATAATTAAATTTAAATTTAAATTATTATTAAATAATAAATTGAGTCAAATTTTTTGATACTAAAAAAAGGATTGTATCTAAAATCTGACAGAATGGATAGCCAATTTTATGAATAGTTCTAAGCAATAGTCTTGAAAAACTATCTAGATAGGCTTTCACCCACTTTCTGATTCGTATTAGTATTGGATCATTGACCATTATCTATCCTTATCCTTAATCCTTTCCTATAGTGGGGTCGATTTTTAACCTTCTCTTTATTTATTTATTTATTTAGCTTTTTTTTGGAAGAAATATAATTCTCAGAAGCCATTATTCTTGTAATTCATAATTTATAAGGAGTTGGAGCGTATGATACATGAAAGAATTGATATGACCCACCACCCACTTTTATAAATAAAACAAGTGGCATGTTAAACAAGAAATGGAGGTCACTTCTGGAATGAAAACGATCGGACCAATTTGATAAGATCAACCAAACCCATTATTCAAAGGAACAAATAAAAGCTAGAATCTAAAGAATTTAATATAATTATTTTAATCCTTTTTAACATATAATATTTAATACTTTTAAATTTTAAATTTTTTTATTTATAATTTTTTTATATTTTTAAAAATAATATTTCATCAGTATAAAAGAGATTAAATAAACAAAAAAAATTCGTTGACGGTATCTTTTACCTGCCGTTCTAACAAACTTTTTACCCATCTGTCAAATTATGGCCATTTCAATTGAAACAGTAACAAAAACTAATGAAATGGATGCTTTCCCCCGTGTTTTGCTCCCGCCCCATGTTATGGCTACCATCATTACAAAGACTTCAAATTTCACCCATTTGAGCGAAAGACTAAAATCAGACTGTAAACCGGTTCGATGTTAAAGTAGGACATGATTTCAAGAATCAGGGTTTCCGAATTCAGGATCCAAAGTTACTCTCTGTCTCTCCCGCATACATGATAAATAAAACCTTTAATTATAAGGGATCAATTCCGTAAAAAATAAGCTCAGTAAAGATAAATTCATTGAAATTGCATCTTTGTGAAATCGTTAATTTGTATCAAAGATATTATTAGAGTATATTGAATTAGTATAGCTATTTTTCTTTTGATATAATAACGTAATTTTAAATAATATATCACGTGAAATGTTATATAATTTATTTATTTTTGTTTATCGATTTTGATGTATAATGATGTATCATGCAATAAAAAATTTCTTAAACTCTTGAAATATAATATAAGGGTTTTATTATTGATTTGGGACTAAAAATGAAAGATTGGATAACTAATAAATCCAAACCAGTTAGATCAAACATCTTTTTTTTAAATATACTATTTAATAAATTTTAAATTTTAAATTTAACATGAAAGTCTTATTCTCGTAATCTTAGATTGTAAATTTCCTCATAATATACTTGTTAATTGATTCAATAATTAGCGTATGAACTATTATTCAAAAGAACCACCAAAATAAAATTGCTTGATGCTTTAATAATTGAGGGTGCGGCTGGCTTTCAACTTACGCTTGCGAAGCAGGTTTGATGGTTGTCAATTCAATCAAGAAAAAAAAAAGGTTCTTTAAGAAAGCAATTAAAAAGAAAGAAAGATTGCTGAATTTCGGAAAGCGACAGACGAGCAAACTCCAACAGGTTTTTATGACTAAAAACTTTCTACAAAGGGATTGTATTTGTATACGTTTCCAAGCCCCTTCCCAAGTTCCGAAGCCTGAAAACCAGTCTAATAATTGCCAGGAAAACTTTGAGCGGTATAACAATCTTGAAAAGCAGATTAGGGTTCAAAAGGAGTTTAGAAAATAAAAGCAAATTTGTTGAGAGAACATAAAATATCATGTATTTTGATTGATAAAGCCATGCAGGAGGAGGTCGGGACAGCAAGTGTTCGGGCTTTAAAGATTCAACAGCCCACGAAAGCTTTGATTCCATAAACCCCAAAAAAAAAAAAAAAAAAAGCTGATGGAACTGCACAAAGATTTAAGATTCTGAAACCACAACCAACTGTTTTTCTCTTTTTTTTTTTCTTTTTGGAATCTTATATCTTACAGTTTGCCAACATTACTGAATATGAACTGAAATTTGATTGGAAAGAAAGAAGCACCTTCAACGAGAAATAGTCCAATATTTCACATTGTTTTAAAAACACTATTGACTAAACATGATATTGACTACAGGAAAAAAAAAGCTTAATAAGGCAAGACAGAGATCGGATTCTGAAGATCTATGATAACCCTGAATGAACCCAAAATTTTTTTGAGGTCCAAAATTAAATGTTTTGAGTCAGCCAAGATTAGTACGAATGCTTGTCGAAAGCTTGTAATTAATCAATAATGACCCTCATGTGAAGAACCCAGAGGTAATAACCAATAATTTGAAGTTTAAATTTTAATATATGCAACTCTTTTACCTTATTACCTCGTATAAGAACAATCTCGAGACTTCAAAGACAGTGAAGTTAAGAAGAAATACACCAAGCAAGTGCAAGCTTAGGTCCTTAGAAAACTTATTTTTTGTTCAGACAAGAATTAGTTGCAGAAGTAATTGCTAAACGACACTGATCCCCAAAAAACAAAAAACAAAAATTGGCCATCATTAGAGGAGGAGGGGTCCATTTCCAGCTAATTGCCACTGAAGCATATACTATCACATAAATTTGGGGACACCAACCTTTCGAGCCTCTTTGTGATTAAACATTCCAATAATTTTCCATCGTATAATCAAAACCCTTCACTTTCCTATGAACCTTTTGATTACTTTTATGTTAACTTTTATTAGGCAAGATGACTTGTGACTCGATGTCCACACCTTGCAACAGAATTCTAAAGTTTTGTTTTTCCAGTCCTGTATTAGTTGCTTTGTGATGGCCATTCCATGAGTTTCCACTATGGCATCAGCAGCTTGGTAATGGTAATAACATATTGGATTAAACAAAAAGTTAAATACAGCCAGTAGGTGTAATCCTTTGCCAGCATCCTGAACGAATGGGAAATTAGTGGATTCTCCACTATTAGTTTCCTTAATATCATTGGCACATGGCTGAAGGTGGGATTTTGGGTGAAAAAGGCAGTGCTGATCTACAAGCAGAAGATAACATATTCAAATAATTCCCTGATATTCAATTTTCGTGTTAAACTGATGAAAAGAGACAATATCCTACTTGATACACGTATATGTTAATTCTACGTTAGATTTGCCAGCAAGATATCACGATTTTTACAGATTAATATGAAAGCAACAGGCAAATTAAGCATTTGCTCAACTCGGCTTGGGTGACGTATGATCTGTAAACATGTCTAAATGGAGTGACTAAAATTGAAAGGATCTCAGCATATAATTGTTGTAAAAATTGGAATCTCCTCTGCCTTCGATTTCAAAACCAAATATTTGACAGTCTCGCCCCTTCTTTTCTTTTAACTGTTCTCTTGGAATCCTATATCCGACAAATCAAGGCTTACATTGGCATTTCATTTGCAAGACCATTTAGTCAGGCTCCAAGTAAATCAAGTACAAGTTATAATAGGGTTCTTAATTAATAAGCATAATGCAATCGACTAAATAATGAAGTTTGCTTTCGCGTTAGAAAGAACATAAATAAATATGTAACTGACAGCAGCCCCTAAGTTTATGAGCCTTTACGAGGAATTTATGAGTTGCTTAACTCAATACTTTAACAGCAACCTTTCTTAACATGCAACAGTAAATACCCTGCTTTCGGGACCTTAGAATTAAGCAATTCCCATTTTAGCAGCCATTATTAACAAGAAGTATAACTTAATGTAAGAAATATAAGTATTCAACTTAGTAGCCATTATTTGCCAATTAATCTCTGTACGTACGCCTCACTTGCTAGTAATTATAGTTTGCAATAAATTTATTAGATTCGATGTGTTTTAACATTTTTTATTTTAATCATCTATCATTGAAAGAAGAATTCTTTTCAACTATTGTTAAAGGGAATATTTTGTCGGGAATCGATTTCGAGTCAAACAAATCTCCATCATATAGAGGACCTCGGAGGCCTATGCATTAGGCGTTCAAGGGGAAGCGAAATTGCCATTTCTTAATCCAACCCCTGTTCTTCATTTCCCAGGATCATTTCATCCAAAAGAAAGACCCAGTTAATTCCTAGAGTGAAGAGATGAAGTCATTGAAGTTAAAACTACTAGAAACTTCTCTAATTCTGAGTTTGTATTACGCATGCGTCGTAGCAGATGAGAAGATCCAGCAAGCGAAAAGGACTTACACAGTTCACATGGACAAGTCCAACATGCCAGAAAGTTTCACTGATCACTCCCTTTGGTATGACTCGTCTCTAAAATCTGTCTCAGACTCAGCATCCATGCTTTACAGATATGAAACCGTAGTCCATGGCTACTCCACGGTGCTAACGGCAGAGGAAGCTGAATCACTTGGAAAACAGCCCGGAGTTCTCTCTGTCCTACCTGAAGTGAGATATGAACTGCACACAACTCGAACACCGGAGTTCCTTGGATTAGGAAAGAGCACTGCTCTGTTCCCCACCTCTGCTAAGATGGGTGCGGTGATAGTTGGCATATTGGACACTGGAGTTTGGCCTGAGCTGAAAAGTTTTGATGATTCGGAGCTCGGGCCAGCACCAGAAGGCTGGAAAGGCAAGTGTGAGGTGGGAACAAACTTCAGCGCATCAAGCTGCAACAAGAAACTAATTGGTGCCAGGTTTTTTTCAGAAGGGTATGAGGCTGCGTTTGGACCTATTGATGAAACCATGGAATCGAAGTCCCCGAGAGATGATGATGGACATGGATCTCACACATCAACTACAGCTGCCGGTTCAATTGTGCCTGATGCTAACTTGCTAGGATATGCTTCTGGGACAGCACGGGGGATGGCTTCGCAAGCCCGAGTGGCCATCTACAAGGTGTGCTGGCTTGGTGGGTGTTTTAGCTCTGATATTGTAGCAGCCATGGATGCAGCTGTGGCGGATGGAGTGGATATTTTATCAATGTCCATTGGGGGAGGAATATCAGAGTACTATGGTGACAGCGTCGCCATTGGAGCATTCACGGCAGCCGCACATGGAGTTTTTGTATCTTGCTCGGCGGGAAACAGTGGACCCGTTTCAGGCAGCTTGTCAAATGTTGCACCATGGATAACAACCGTAGGTGCGGGAACATTGGACCGTGATTTCCCTGCCTCTATTACCTTGGAAAACAACGAAAAATACTCTGGCGTGACACTTTATAGCGGAAAGCAGTTATCTGATTCCATGATGCCACTAGTTTATGGAGGTAATGCAAGTAATTCGAGTAGCGGAACTCTCTGCATGGCTGGAAGTTTGGTTCCAGAAAAAGTTTCTGGGAAAATCGTGGTATGCGATCGAGGGGGTAGTGCGAGGGTGCAAAAGGGTGTAGTGGTGAAGGATGCTGGCGGTGTAGGGATGATTTTGACAAACACTGAAACTTACGGAGAAGAACTAGTTGCCGACGCGCATCTCTTACCTTCAGCAGCTGTTGGGCAGAAGACTGGGGATGCAATCAAGAAATATTTATCTTCTGCTCCTAATCCAACTGCCACAATTGGTCCTGGAACAACAAAATTGGATGTTCAACCATCTCCCGTGGTAGCAGCATTCAGTTCTAGAGGCCCAAACCCGGTCACTCCAGCAATACTTAAACCAGATATTATTGCACCAGGGGTCAATATCCTTGCTGGGTGGAGTGGTGCAGTTGGTCCGACTGGACTAGGGAGTGACAGAAGGCGTGTAAACTTCAACATCATTTCAGGCACATCAATGTCGTGCCCCCATGTTAGTGGTTTAGCCGCAATTATCAAGGCTGCACATCCTGAATGGAGTCCGGCAGCCATTAAATCCGCCCTCATGACCACAGCCTACACAGCTTATAAAAGTGGTGAAAAGATCCAAGATGTTGCCACCGGCGGACCAGCAACGCCGTTTGATTATGGTGCCGGGCATGTGAATCCAGTTGCAGCCCTTGATCCTGGCCTTGTCTATGATGCCACTATTGAGGACTATCTTGGTTTTCTTTGTGCCCTGAACTACACACCAAGTCAAATTAAGAGCATTACCCACAGAGACTTCATTTGTCAGACAAGCAAAAAGTACTCCCCCGGAGATTTTAACTACCCATCCTTCGCCGTTCCTCTGGAAACTGCGTCAGGCCAAGAGGGTGGTGCCGGCGTCTCAAGCACCATCAAATATACTAGGAACCTTACTAACGTTGGTGCCCCGGCAACGTACAAAGTTTCTTTGTATTCACAGAGCCAAGCAGTGAAAATTTCGGTTGAGCCAGCAACGCTAAGTTTCAGTGCACCATACGAGAAAAAGAGCTACACCGTGACATTCACAGCTACTTCTCAGCCATCTGGTACGACAAGCTTCGCCCGTCTGGAATGGTTAGATGGAAAACACATTGTTTGTAGTCAAATAGCTTTCAGTTGGACATAACCATTACAGCAACTAGGTTCATGATACTACATACTGGGAATTCCAAGTGCCCTTAAAGCACCAGTGTATCTCTCTTACAGTACATGAATCCGTCTCATGCTCTCTCTATTACAGCAACATGCATAAATGCTCTCCAAGAAAATTAGGGGACAGAAGACTGGATTAAAAACATAAAAGTCAGGGCCCGGTGGGGGGAATAATTGTACGGTGACCAACTGTTAATAAGGAACTGTCACATGAATTTAGACTGGATTCCTAGTTATAAGTCGTGTCTTACAAATCTTGCATCTTGCATCCTTCAAAGATTCACATCTTTCTTGGTTCACACCGTTAAGCAAGAAAGAAGAGGGTTATTGTTATCGTATTTCTTTCTTTTTATTACAGTTCCTTTTTTACATTAATTTCATACTTCATACCTATAACATTTTTCACAAAGACTTGCTGATCAACTAACCAGTTTTGGTCCGCCCCTCAGTATTGCATCAAATTCAAAACCAACAGAGGAAACAGAGCATAGGACATTAATCACAGGCATTAATGTTGAGGCTTTTTTTATTGCGTATTACAGGATTTTGCCACAGTAAAACCAAAGGAAACAAGGTAAAAAAACAAGAGACCGAAGAAAATGGATTTTCATTGCAGAATATGCAGTTTGAAGAGCAATCTGAACAAAGAATTATTCATTACAGCAGTCAAAAGATCTTTCGGATTGGATATCTAGTTTGGCCAAGGATGGAAATACCAAATGACTCATGTCTCTCTCCTTATAGATAAACTCATTTTTTGTTCCTTCTTATTCGAAGAATTGTATAAAGATTTCTTCAAGCATGTTTAAATTTGCTTATAAATGAGTATTCATTCTAATAAAATCTAAGAAAAAGAACAGATTCCTGACTAATTCGTCCTATTTTCCAGTCAGATGCTCAACCAGACCAAGGAATTGGGGATAGATCCAGTGCATGCACAATGGACTAGTTCTTGTTCAATAACCAATTCTCTGCGAGATGTTATCTGCGCATAGTCAATCCAGCAACAAAAAAGGATGCTGCAACATCATCTATAATCAGTCATCTTACACAATCCAAAGCCAGGAAATGTATGGAAGATGACATTGAAGTGCTTTGACATAAATCCAAAAAAACAGTTCACACATTGGACATTTGAACTCATCATTCAGAATCCTGTATAGAATGACAAACAGGGAGACAATACATATCAAGTTGCCAATATTTCTGACTCACACCACGCCAAGCTTCCCGCTTGGGTCTCCATCTTCTTTGTGCATCCTTTTTTATTTTTTATTTTTTTATCTTTTAATTATTGAGAGCGAAATGAGTTCGGGAGACATTTATGGCTTTCTTTGAAGAATTTAGTTTTTATTTTATTTTTCTCTCTCAACAAAAAACAAAAATAAATTCATGATTTTTGAAAAATTGAATTTCTTTAATTTTGTTTTACGAAAAAATTGGATTTAGTTGTTTTGAAAAATTTTTTATCATTATATATTCCTGAAAAAATTTTATTATTTATTAAATTTAGTTCTAAAAAAGCTTAAATCGAGCTCGAATAAACAAGTCTAATCAAGTTGAATTCAAATAGTTTGGTTCCATCCCGAGCTGAGCTCAAGCTTAGAAAATGATACTCAATCAAGCTCGAGCCGAGTTTCGAGCCATGAATATCAAATCGAGCTTGAACTCAAGCCTTTCACTGTTGGGTTCAGCTCGGCTTGATTACAACCCTAATTCCAAGACAATTACGATCTATATAAAAGTGACAAAACTCAAATAAAAAAATACAAAAAGTAATAAGATATGTTAAATGCTAGGGAGTAGAGAAAACCTAAACTATGATGGAAGTTATTGAGGTTGAGCCATCTATTTCAATTCTCGGGTTAACTCATGACATCTCCAAATCAAAATAAAAAGAAATGAAGTGGTCTCTGGTTTATTCCGCCATCCTTCACAATAAATCATTAGAATTCGTTTTTAATAAAGTCCTCTACATTCATGGGTGCCGTCGTCCCAATAGCTTCTAGGTTAATGCTTAGGTCTGAATTCTCCAACGAAGCCTTGACTGAATAAATTTAATATTTAATATTTAATATTTAATAAAATAATATATGTTTAATATTTTAAATATAAGCATTTAATGTATTCGATCATAAAAGGAAAAGAAATAATATAATAAGGATTTTGTAATTATTTTTATTCAAAAATAGTTAAAATATTTGTGTATCTTTAATTATTAAAATTATTGCCAATTATTGTTTACTATTTAAACTTGATTTATTTTTAAAATTGAATTAAAATGGCCCCAAATTAGTTTGATAAAATTAATTAGAGTATAAAATCATATTCTTTAAGATTTGTATAAAATCCCTATTTATAATAGTCTGATAAATAAATTTAAATTTTATTTGTTTACGTATATATAAAAGTAACTTGATCAAAAGAATAAAGGGAAATAAATATAATTAATTATATGAAATATTTTAATTTTAAATTAAATTAAGTTAAAATAATTAAATGTGTGATACATGATGATATTTTATGATCGTTTGCACATCAATAATATGGGCTATATATATTAGATAACTACCTGTTTTGCAAAAGGTTCTAGCTCTTATATTTATATAAAATTAATATTTTCTATGAGATATGGAAAGAGCACTATAATTTTATTTGTTGAAATATATATAAAAGGCATCTTTTTTGCAAAAAAGTTTTGCCTCTTATGTATATAGATAAAATTTAATATTTTCTATGAAATATAAAAAGAAAATTAAAATTATATTTTTTAGTATATATGAAAAAGGTAAGTCAATTAAAAGTATAAAAAAATAAATATAATTAATAATATAAAATATTTTAATATTAGATTAAATCAGGTCAATATAATTAAATTTATGACACATGATAACTTTTACGACCTCTTACGTGTCAATAATGTAGTCTATCCACATTGTATGCTTACCTTTTTTTTTTTTACAAAAGGTTTTGGATATAAGATAAGATTTGTGTATATTTAATTACTGAAATTATTATTAGTTACTATTTACTATCTAAACTTGATTTCTTTTTAAAATTGAATTTAAATGACTTCAAATTAATTTTATAAAATTAATTAAAGTATAAAATTATATATTTTAGCATTTGCAAAAAACCACTATTTATAGTAATAAATTTAATTTAACCTTTTCTATGAGATATGAAAAAAAAATTAACTTGTTTACTGTAAAAAATAAAGATAATTAATTATATAAAATATTTTAATATTAAATTAAATATGTGTGACACATGGCCACATTTTATTTTAATATCAATCTCGGAAACAAAAAATTCAACTGTTTTTAACGGCATATTTTCTCGGGAATCGATTTCGAATCAAACCAATCTCATCATTTAATAGATCCTTGGTAGCCTATGCATTCAGCGTTCAAGGGGAATTGAAATTGCCATCTTCGTAATATAAACCCTGTTCTTCATGTGTCACGTTCATTTCATCCAAAAGGAAGGCCCTCTTAATTCCTAGACTGAAGAGATGAAGTCAGTGAATTTCAAACTACTAGAAAGCTTTCTTATTCCGGCTTTGTATTACGAATGCATAGTAGCAGACGAGAACATCCTGCAAGCGAAAAGGACTTACATAGTTCATATAGACAAGTCCAACATGCCAGAAAGTTTCACTGATGACTCCCTCTGGTATGACTTGTCTTTAAAATTGTGCCTCAGACTCAGCATCCATGCTTTACAGATATGAAACCGTAGTCCATGGTTACTCCACGGTGCCAACGGCTGAGGAAGCTGAATCACTAGGAGAACAGCCTGGAGTTCTCTCCGTCCTACCTGAAGTGAGTTATGAACTCCACACAACTAGAACACCGGAGTTCCTTGGATTAGGAAAGAGCACTGCTCTCTTCCCCACCTCTAATTCGATGGGTGCAGTGATTGTTGGCATATTGGACACTGGAGTTCGGCCTGAGCTGAAAGGTTTTGATGATTCAGAGCTCGGGCTAGTACCAGCAGGCTGGAAAGGCGAGTGTGAGGTGGGAACAAACTTTAGCGCATCAAGCCGCAACAAGAAACCAATTGGTGCCAGGTTTTTTTCAAAAGGGTATGAGGCTGCATATGGACCTATTAATGAAGCAGTGGAATCGAAGTCCCCGAGAGATGACGATGGACACGGATCCCACACATCAACCACTGCTGCCGGGTCAGTTGTGCCCAATGCTAATTAGCTAGGATATGCTTCTGGGATAGCATGGGGGATGGCTTCCCAAGCCCGAGTGGCCATCTACAAGGTGTGCTGGCTTCGTTGGTGTTTTAACTCTAATATTGTAGCAGTCATGGATGCAGCCATCGCAGATGGAGTGGATGTTATGTCAATGTATATTGGGGGAGAAATATCAGAGTACTATGATGGCAGCCGCACATGGAGCTTTTGTATCTTGTTCGGCGGGCAACAGTGGACCCATTCCAGGCAGCCTGTCAAATGTTGCACCATGGATAACAACTGTAAGTGCTGGAACATTGCACCGTGATTTCCCTGCCTCTATTACCTTGGGAAACAACAAAAAATACTCTGGCGTGACACTTTATAGCAGAAAGCAGTTGTCTGATTCCATGGTGCCACTAGTTTATGGTGGTAATGAGTAATTCGAGTAGTGGAAGCTGAAAGTTTGGTTCCAGAAAAAGTTTCCGGGAAAATTGTGGTATGCGATCGAGGGGGTAGTGTGGGGGTGCAAAAGGGTGTAGTGGTGAAGGATGCTGGCGGTGTAGGGATGATTTTGACAAAAACTGAAACTTACGGAGAAGAACTAGTTGCCGACGCACATCTCTTACCTTCAGCTGCTGTTGGGCAGAAGACTGGGGATGCAATCAAGAAATATTTATCTTCTGCTCCTAATCCAACTGCCATACTTGGTCGTGGAACCACAAAGTTGCATGTTCAACCATCTCCCATAGTAGCAGCTTTCAGTTCTAGAGGTCCAAACCCAATCAATCCAGCAATACTCAAACCAGACATTATTGCACCAGGGGTCAATATCCTTGCTGGGTGGAGTGGTGCAGCTGGTCCGACTGGATTAGGGAGTGACACAAGGCATGTAAACTTCAACATCATTTCGGGCACATCAATCTCATGCCCCAATGTTAGCGGGTTAGCCGCAATTATCAAGGCTGGTAATCCTGAATGGAGTCCAGCAGCCATTAAATCTGCCCTCATGACCACAGCCTACACAGCTTCTAAAGGTGGTGAAAAGATCCAAGATGCTGGCCCCAGAGGACCGGCAACACCGTTCGGTTATGGTGCCAGGCATGTGAATCCAGTTGCAGCCCTTGATCCTGGCCTTGTCAATGATGCCACTATTGACGACCATCTTGGTTTTCTGTGTGCCCTGAACTACACACCAAGTCAAATTAAGAGCATTACCCACAGAGACTTCACTTGTCAGACAGGCAAAAAGTACTCCGTGGGAAATTTTAACTACCCATCCTTTGCTCTTCCTCTGGAAACTGTGTCAGGCCAAGAGGGTGGTGCCAGTGTCTCAAGCACCGTCTAATATACTCGGATCCTTACTAACGTTGGTGCCCTGGCAACATACAAAGTTTCATTTTATTCACAAATCCAAGCAGTGAAAATTTCGGTTGAGCCAGCAACGCTAAGCTTCAGTGCACATATGAGAAAAAGAGCTACACCGTGACATTAACAGCTAGTTCTCAGCCACAAGCTTTGTCCATCTGGAATGGTCAGATGGAAAAACATTGTCGGTAGTCCAATAGCTTTCAGTTGGACATAACCATGACAACAACTGGGT
>JBBYHO010000015.1:18684536-18704806 GCA_038382025.1 Adansonia gregorii | reverse complement strand
AAGTAGCATATTCACTTAATATGTTCAAAATCGTCGAACTGATTTTAACTACAATTATTTCCGTTCAAGGATCAAACTTATTGAACATGAATAAAGATTTTTTTAATTTGAGTGGAATTTAATCTGAATTACTATTTAAATAAAAATATTTTTATTCAAATTTAATAATAAAAATTAATATAAATTTTTAATATTTATAAACAATAACATGACTATCAAGCCCACTTGAACGACGCTCAGGTAAAAAAAATCAAGAGATTCATATCATAATCTGACATATAGATAGATCTAATTCCAACGTCTTAATCAAAGATGGACCATAGATGGAGTTTACCCAAACATCAAAGATGACTGCTTAATGAAGAAGAAATGAGAGCATGACACAGATTCCAGCACACAGGAATTTGCGAAATTCATTTCTTCTTGTATTTGTATAGTCCCTTTCGGGAAACAAGAATGGCAGTTTGACTATGGTGTACATATGGAAAGTTCTTGTATCAAAGAATGTAAAACTAAGCAATTCCTTCTAACTTTACTTTGAAATGGACAAGACAAAAACCTACTATAAATGGAAGTAATTTTAGCCTACAGGTTGTAAAAGTGTCTACTCTATCGTCCGGGATAAATGGGAATCGAAAAAAGTATCCTTACATGATTTACGAGACAAAATATAACTCCGCGCAGCTCTGACAAGCAAGTTGGCAGCGATCTGGAACCAGCACCAAAAGAATGTCTTCATTCTTTGAAATATTGATCAATTGCCAACAGGCTACCTGGAGACTTATATAGTCAGATACATAATTCTGAGAACTGGTTAGTCCTAGAGCTGACGGAATTTTCCTGACTAATTTCCAGGGGCAGAAAATCTCTTGGATAGTTCTATGCCAAACCAAGTGGAAGGAAGAGCACCACCACGTGAAACAAGATAAAAAATGAATGCTATATATGCAGCTGTCCAAATACAGATAAATAGTCCAAACGGCAGTCCCTCGACTTCAGAAACAAAGAAATCAAGTAAAAGATAGCCATTGATTATTATTACCAGGGCCGCCACAGTCCAGGCCAGTCTCTGCAAAATAATAAAAAACATAACCCAAAAAGTTGGCAATCTTTTCAGTTCATACATGGAACCATTAATTAGACATGTATAAATTGACTTAAGTATCATCAACCAAAGCAGCTCAACCAACTTGGTATCTTGCAAATACAAATGAAAAGAATGGTAAAGTTAAAGAATGATACTCACTATTAAGTAATTAATCAAATTACATATTCCAACTTTGTGAACCGAAGACACCAAAAAACAACAATCCATTGTCATTTCCAAAAACAAGGAAAGCCCGTTAAGACTTCATGAATTTGGCATAATGCTGAAAGATCAATTTTGAAGCTTTGTTTTCCTAGAAAACCTTTCACTGGCCTGAACAATAAAGAATTACAACAGGAGGTTTGGATAACTTTAATATCCCTTTTTAATAAAGCAACCAGCAAATTATATGCAACTGCGTAGGTATCACTGTGGGTTCATATACAGCTGTATTTCCAGTTACCACACAAGGACTCAAGACAATCACTCCCACCAGAGCCAAATGCTCTGTCGATCAAATTATGATAGGAAATTTAATGGATCCTATGGATTCCACGGAATTGTAGAGTGAATTTGGTGCTCTTTGATTAGACCCTTCCAAAAAGCATGTAATTTGAGGCAAAACCTCATTTGACTTGAGGGCTCTAGCAGTCCCTCCAGAACAATATGGTGTCTTTGGCTTCCCCACAAAAAAGCCTTAAACAGTAGGACTACTAAAGTTATACATAATCCTCACAATTTTTGGTACTTAGACATGCTTCGCTCATAAACGGAGGGACAATAGAACCAAAACAATAGCAATTACATGTCAACTTCAGAAAGTCATCAGATCAATAACTAGGCCCTAAGATAATTTGGGATTACCCTCCAACAAATGTCATGAACACTCCCCTACATATCCTCTCTACGTTAAAAGAAGCAAGCAGGCTGCAGACAGTCATATCAGCACAGTCTTATTCTTTTTCACTGAATATGCCTAGAGAGTATCACTAATGGCAAAGTAGAGAGAAATGTGCCTACTGATGAATAAATGCATAGGAAATATTTGTTGCAGGACATATTATATGGGTCCATTGGTGTCAAGTTCTGCCTAATGGCATAAAAATCTCGATAAAATTTTCTTTTCTAGTATTGAAAATCAACTCAAGTTTCTTGTCTTTAAAAGGCAAACAAATAGTAGATGAACAGAGGCATAAAAGCGAAGCAAGCTGTTATATATGGTGATAGTTATAGGAGCATGTGAAAGTTGAACATGCTTCTTATCCCATTCTCTTTGCAATCTAATTGTTTCAAACATGAAAATTTAAACCAATATGCACAAAATGACTCAGCATTGAATTCAAACATAATAATTGCTGATAGTTTAGGTATTATTAGTTATAACATGCAGGTTGCAGCAAAGTACCAATAGTCACTCATGCGAAGCAATAGATAGAAGAAATAAAATGGAAGACAAGTGACACAAATAGCTTACCTCAAGAATAGGCCCAATCCTAAAGACCCCCATGACCTGCTCCTTGGAGACCAAGGTTAGAAGTGGGATGAGTGCAAAAGGAATCTGTATTGACTGAAGCACGTTCAGCCATTCATTCAAAACATCCAACGAGGCTTCAGATGTGTTAAATACAAGGGCTACAATAATAGTCGGCACAATTGCAAAGCTACGTGTAATCAATGACCTCAACCACTTCTTCAGACGAAGGTTGAGAAAACCTCCCATTATAAACTGCCCAGCATATGTGCCAGTTATTGTACTACTTTGTCCAGCTGCTAGTAGCCCAATACCCCATATGTAGAGAATCGGAAAAACTCCTCCACCATACTTCTCCTCAAGATACTGCCCTGCGTTAACTAGTCCTATGTTATTTGCTTGTTTTGTACGATAGAACCCTTTGGCAAAGACAGTTGTCACAAACAAATTGATCATGAAGGAAACCAGAAGCGCAACAGATGACTCAATTGAGTAGTAGTTTAGTGCCTCTTGAACCCGGCCTCTATTTTTGGGATCAATTTTTCTTGATTGTACCAAAGCAGAATGTAAGAATACGTTATGAGGCATTATGACACAACCCACAACACCCACAGCTTGCCGAATCGTTTTCGAGCTAAGTCTAGGAACCAAAATACCTACCAAAAAAAAAACCTCAAAAATGAAGTATTTACTTCATGCAAAATAATTATTATGTTAAGAAAATTTACCTATGAGTAATTCTTTTCCATTGGGTTTTGCATCATCAAACATCCAAGCAAATGATAAAGCCATAGTTGCAATCAGAACAGCAAAAACAGCTTCTAGTTTCCTGACTCCATAATTCTCCAGGAATAAAAAGATAAAACTGTAAACAGAGATCGGGTGAAACACATGTTACTAGTGGGGAAAAAACATCATTTCCAATTCAAAATAATAGAGTCCGACTTTAAATTCCCCAGTTAAAACCCAATAACATTAAAAAGAAAGTCTCAGACTTTACATTCAAAGAAATCTAAAATGTCACCCACATAGAGAACCAAAAAGAAATTTGTGAATCAAATTACAATTAAAGCAAAATAGCAGAAAGGATTCATCAAATCGAGAACGCTTACCAATCCAAAGCGGTTATTAAGACCCCAGCCCATAGCGGCAAAGCGCCGTTACTCAAAATTTGGATAGCTATTGCACTCCCAATAACCTCTTGAATATCAGCACCAATAAGCGCCAATTCCGCCATGAACCACAGCACTAATCGAGCCCAAGTCGGATATTCCTCCCGGCAGAGCTCCGCTAGATGCCGGCCTGTTGCCACTCCGACCCGAGCTGACAACAACTGGATCAGCAGGCCCATGATGGTGGCCCACATCAACAACCAAAGCAAAGAGTAACCCGCAATTGCCCCAGCCTGGAGATCCCCTTCCAAATTCCCCGGATCTAAAAACGCTATACTCATTAGAAAACCCGGTCCCGTAAACAGCCAGAGCTTCTTCCAGGAAAACGGAGGGACGTAATCGACATTTTGGATGGATTCCGGTGTTTCCACGTCGACGATCACGATTTTCTCTCGGGATTCGAATGCGACCTCGTTTTCATCGTCGGACGACGACGACGGCGAAGAAGGGTGGGATGGTAATAAGCGTCTGGATTCAGATTCCTCAGCGGTGTCTTTGTCTTTTTCTGGTTCCTCATTCGATAACTCCTCCTCGCCTCGGGTTTGGGAATTCATCGTACGAGGAATATTCCGTTGGTCAAAATCGGATATTCGGCTTGTTTAGCTCCGTTTCGGTGGGTGGAGCTCTCCCGTCGAGTAACGTACGGAGTTGGATTTACTTCGGTTTCTTTTTCTTTAGATGTTAATTTGTCGCGACTTGCGAGAGTGCGGTTTCAGATTATGTATGACGTAGAAAAGCTCCAATCACTAGTTCCACCATTAAGAAAGCGACACGATAATACTGATGTGGCAATCCTTGTTTTTACTAAAAAATAGATATTAAACGTCAATACTTAAGAGGTAGATTTTTAACTTCTAACTTAGACCAGCGAAGTTGAAATGATTTGCGCTTATTCCAAACATAATTATGATGTTGAACTGATATGAAATATTCAATTAAGTCCTTTAATTTTACTAAAAAAATATTAAATTATTAAAGTTTAGAGTATAAACTTTTATTTAATTGTAATTAAAATTATGAAGGTATAAATATTTACCCTTCTATGAAGATTGTTTTGGCAATTTATTGTTATAAAAACCAATTACTGTGTATGAATAATTGACAAATATTCAAGGGAATGTTATTTTTAAAAATTGTAATTGTAATTGAACTTTATTAGTATATTTGCAATAATTTATTCAGATATTATTCATTTACTTATTTAAAAGCTCATCTTATGTTAATCCTATTTTTTAATTAAAAACTTTTACATTTTAGTAAAAATTATTCTCACTTCATTTCAAGTCAGAGTAATTCATTTACTAGTATTACCGTCAATCCTCGAATTCCGAAAAAAATGTTTGTATTTTCTAATTGTGTAAAAGAACATAATAACAATAATAATAAGTTGCAAATAATTGAGCAAAAAAGTAATTTAAGAGAAAAAAATGGAAGAAAAATTATTATATCTAGTGAGTATTAGATTTTCATAGGGTTAGTAAGATGGTATTTTTTAAAAAATATATATAATAAAATAAAATTTTAATTGACTTGTAAAGTTAAAAAAATTCAATTACCAATGTATTAAAAAAAAGTCAAGAATAAAAATAAGTTCACAAATTTTTATCAGCCATAAACTTTTATTTTATTTTAATTTGAACTGACCATTATAAAACATTCAATTTCTATTATTTTTTTTAATTAAATGATGGAATTTATTAAAAAATATTTATTTACATTTACACAGATTATTTGGATAGCAAATATTTGAAAAGCGTGCTATTAAAAAAAATCATGACAAAACAAACTTTATTCATCAATTTCAAGATTTAATGCATATTATTAAAATGAAATATAAAGATATCTGCTTTTTTTTTTTTTCATATTTTACTAAAATTCGAAAGTTTATTTGGTTATTATTCCTCTTATTTTACTTGTTAGTTGTTACTCTTGAGATATGCCTTTTGTGGATAACAAAATAAAAATATTTACTTACTAAAAGATTTATTTAATTAATGCTAATGTATAGCCAAAAATGATAATAAAAAAAAGTTTGAGTGAGGAGTTGGAGAGACTACCTTATTCCACGACTATAGCATGGCAAAGAACTAAATGATGATTAATATTGAATTTATTGATCATTTATCAAAGAAAAAAAAAGGAATATAAATCCTGCAATTAGAATATTTGCTTGATGTGTAGTCATTTTTAACTTCACAAGTTTTAATGATATTTTTGTTTGATTTGAGGCAGAAGAAAGACGCCTGTGGAAACCACATGGAATGTCGGTGGCTATTAGTGAACCAGAAGCCAGAGGTTTCCATGGACCCATAAACTGCCTTTCAGATTCAGCAATTTTTTTCCTACTAATATATCTGACAAAAATGTTAGCTACCAGAAATTTTAAGGTAACCAAGAAATCTTTGTTTCAGTACAATTAACATTTTTGATCGTGATGTTATATCTCTGTACTTCGTAATAGTTTTTACTATTTTAGAAGACTTGTGATCGGTGAGGAAGCAAGCCACATGGTGCAATGGAATAATTCAACAGTAGAGGATAGCTTCCATCCATTCAATGATTGTTCCTTTGAATATGAACTTTTTTTCCCCTGGTTTCACTGTCAAAAATGTGAGTTGTAATTGCAAGTATATATCAGCCCATAGAAGCCCATAAAAAACAAAATGCTACTCAAAGACACAAGTACATAGGATATGCTCTTTCTTTCTTTTTTGGTCCTGTGCTGTGGCATCTCGAACCATAGCCACTGGACTTATATAATTCGAAAAGCATTAGCTCTTTCATTGTTCTCAGCGGATTCCCTCTTTTCTTATTTTCTTATAAGAATGGATCATGGTTTGTATAATCTTATAAGTGGAAAATAAAATATATATTTTTTGTGTGTTTGACAGAAAAGAAAGTTGAAAAAGAAAATATCATTATTTTGCACATTTGTTAATAAAAACATCTTATTTATAGTAAAAAAATAAAAGATTAAAAAAATAAGAATGATTAAGTAAAACATGTATATTTATAAAATCATATATGATTTATAAATTTTATTTTTTATCTTAACTTAAAATGAGTATAATAATAAATTAATATTTTTATTTTATTTTATTTTCATTTTTCAATCATATCAAACAATTATTAATTTTTTTTTTATTTTTCATCTTTTTTGCTAAGCATACTTAAAAATATATATACTTTATATGTTTTCATATTTCTTTCTTCTGACCTTCTATCTTTCTATTATTTTATCTATCCTACCAAGAAAAGCTTAAATGAATATGTTTATTAATATATAATCAAATTCTAAATAATTCATATGCAATATTATTCACAAAATAAATGAATTAATTGATCATATCTCATTCAAATTTAATGCCTTTAATGAATAAACCTTCAAATATTATTTAAATTATTTAATTAATTTAATAAATGAACAAAAATTTGAATTATTTATATTCGTTCATTTTAAGCCCCGTACTTCCCTTGCTAATGTCTAAGTGTCTAGACTACCATCTCCTCACCAATTAGTTGCTGTTCAAAGCATGGAAAACAATATATGTATTCAATCTCATATTTATATATTTTTATATATTATAATCATATTTAAAATATTATATATTTATAAAAATTTTAATAAATTATAATACATTCATATATTCATATCATGTTTGTTTTAATTTTTTTCATGTAATATTTATATTATATAATCATATTATATTCAAAATTATTGGATATCCTTTCTCAAACGGCATCCACTTGAAACCATCTTTGGTCCCTTCAAACCCCTCAAATTCTTTGGCCTAAAGTTCATAGGCGCTTCCCAAAATCATAGGATCGCAAGTATGGTCCATAACATTCGCCAACAACATCGTGCCACTGGATACTGCGGAGACCTCCTACAATGCCATTGTTTTGATGATTCATGAGGCATTAATAATGGACATTTAATACTTGCCTTCAAAAATGATTAAAAATTTCTACTTACATGGTTACGGTCCTCAATTAATTCCTAGGGCTATAGCTTCCCCAGCTCTAATCTCTTTTAGCCTTGTAGCATCACTAATGGAAATCCCAGTTGGACTTATTGGATCTTGTAAAATAAAGTAAAAGGCAAATAATATATATTTCAAATCTATGTTTTATTAAATTTCATCTTTAACAATATATTTGTTTTGAATAAATTATATAAATGTTAAAAAATATGTTTTTATTGCGCAAATAATACTATATTGCAATGGGTAAATACAAAATACGTATTTAGCATATTAAAACAATTTACATAATATTTTCCTTTTGCAAACGTAAAAAGTTTTATGTTGTAGTAAGTATTGCAAATTATTTAGGTCGTTCTAAAAACCATTACAAAATCAAACATTTCAAAATGTTTTAATAATATTAATAATAATAACAATCTAGGATCGATACTAAAATTGTCATCTCTTTTTCAACCGAGTTGAGTTCCAAAATGACTCCCATGAACGTCCTCAAATATATAAAAAACATATTTATATATTCATTGAGATGGCTGTTTATTTTCAATATATATATATATATATATATAAGTTGATCTTAAAATTGAGAGAGGAGGTTCATCATGGCTAGGCGCGGCCTACACTTTGCAACCAAGGGCTGAGCCTTGGGCATGGTTAGCCCATTCCCTTCACTCATATCCACCATCTCCTCTCTAATTCTCTCCCACTCAAAGCACTGAATCAGCGATCCCACTGTCAATGGAATCAAACCCATTGCCAAGCTCTCTCCTGGGCACCTCCGCCGGCCTGTCCCAAATGGCAACAACGTGAACCCACCATTCTTTACGGCCTCGGGTCCTAGGAACCTGTCGGGCTTGAATTCAGTGGGGGTTTTCCCTTAATCGAGGGTCATTCTGCATGGCCCAAATGTTCACCAACAGCATTGTGCCATGCGGGACAGAGAAACCTCCCAAAGTGCATTCATTGGATGACTCGTGCGGTACCAAAAGGGGGTTAACGGGGTAGATCCTGAACGTCTCCTTTATGATGCCACGTAGGTATGGGAGTTTGCCAAGGTCTGATTCCTCGATGAGCCTGTTCTGTCCGACCTCCATGTCTATTTCTTCCTGGGCTTTAGCAAGGGTTTTTGGATTGTTTAACAATAGTGACAGCACCCACTCCATGGTCCCAGCTGAGGTATCAGTCCTAGCTGATGACAATACCTAGACGCATAAAAAAAGGGGCAAATCAATCTTCTTCAAGGCACATTTAAAGTGATGATCGGTTACCAGATGCTTTTTCACGTCACCCTATATTTCGGAATTTGATTATCATCCGGTGTACAGTTAATCTTCTTTGAACGCTCACAAGTTTTACAAAAGTTTATAACTTGAAACTCCTTGGTTTGAGCCAAGAAAGGTGTAGACAAAGCCTTGCCCAAATAGGACTTTCGCATAAATGTACAGGGATAACAACCGAAGTCCGATATGGGAGGTGATGCTAGCAGAGATCTTAAAAACCGATCATCACAAGATCGTAAATTGCAGGAGACATGAATCTGGATTTTACAAGGGAGAATAGCTTACCTGTATCATGCCTCTGATGATATCATCTGTATAATATCCAGGATCAGTTTGTTGCAAAGATAATAGAACATCAGCCGTAGTCTTGCCGCTCTGTTCCGAATATGAGTCACTTGCTAATTTTCTGCGCCATTCAATTAAATTTTGCATGAATCCGTCCTTCTTCCTGTGCAAAATTGCCAGCCTCTTGTCAATTTTATTCAATCCAACCCATTTCAAAACCGGCAGAAAATCTCCAATATTTGAGGCTCCGCTCAATTCAAAGGTCTCTTTAACAATTTCTTTGAACATTCTTTCTTCCTCAAATTCTTCCTTTCCTTCTCTATAATACCTCTTCCCAGCAATCATCCTCATCATAACATTAAGAGTTAACTCAAGAAATCTTGATTTCATCTCCATAACATGAAACTCACCGCCCTTTGAACTCCTATAAAGCCTGAGGTTCAAAGATCTAACTTCATCCATTCGTATCCCAATATACTTTTGAACACGACTAGATGACAGGAGCTCGAGAGCGGCCACACGCCTCAAGTTTCTCCAGTGATCGCCATACGGGGCCCAGGGGAGTGTAGCATAATCATAACCAAGGTGTTTCCCGGCGAGCAGACGTGGGCGGTTTGCTAATACGACATCATTTTTGGTGAAAGACTCTTCGGCAGCCGATGGCGAAGACACGACAAGGACATTGCGAGATCCGAACTGCATGAAGAGAATATGACCATGCTGGTTGGAAAGCTTAGCAAGGGTGCGACGGAGGGGTTTTTTAATGAGATGGAGATGGCCTATGACGGGAAGGGAAAGAGCAGGGCTTGGTGGGAGTCCTTTGTTTTGGAGCAACCTTTTGGTAAGAAAGTACAGGAAAAGGAAGAAGACAACGTAGGAGAATAGCGAGGCTTCCATGGATAGATTTAGATTGAGGCTTGAACTTGGGGAGCCATTCCTTAGCCTGCTAGAATCATTTATACAAGATTGCCAGTTGGCAAGTGGTGATGCGAAACAATGGGATAATGCTCAGTCTTGCCGGTAATATTTAATGCAAAATCAAGGAGCTGACTTCCACTGCCGTCAAATTTTTTTACTGGTAGAGCATTTCTAGCAGAGCCGAGTGAAGAAAATGTGCCAAATGATAACGAATCTACTGGGAACCATTTGCCATTCTTTTGATGTATCGAACTATCAACAGTCTATTTGGTAAATTCGCAGAGGACAAGCTATGTCTTGTTCCAAGTTCCAACAAAATCCCTCCAACAATAAGCTATTCGCTATAGGCATTTTAAACAATTAATCTGCCAGTTTGCTACTCTGGGCTTGATTCCTCAACTGATGCAAAAAGCAGCCTAGCTTCGCCAAAAAAATTAGAAAATTGCGTAAAGAATATGCTTGAACGTTGCCGCCTGCAGATTAGGTTGCTCCAAATTCCAAATTGATTGCATCATTTGAATATTAAGATACCATGCATCTTCCAAGCGCAACCATAAAAATTCCATAAAAAGCGTCAAAATTTGAATCCTGGCAGTACTATAGTCTAGCATATGATAAGAATTCACCTTTGGTAGGTGACAAACAGAACTTGATTTCGCATTAAGATAGATCTTTCTCAAAATATTAAAAGCCATGTTTTGCACCAAGATAGGCTATTGTGACCGTTATTTATATTCTTGCTAAGCACCACCTATAAGTAACTTTTCGATATCATATTAAACTGTCATCTATTTTAGTGACTTTTTATTTCCCACAACACAAGGACAGGAAGTTGAAGCTGTTCACGAAATCCTGCGTAGGTTACTAAATCCAGTCTAGAAATGAATTATCTTCCTGTCTATTTCACAATATTTTATGACAACAAATGGGTGAGAATAGTGCCAGAAGCACATCATATTCATTTAACAGATACCAGATTTTGCCCTTTCCAAGTGATAAACATATAAGAAAGGAGACTAGCTGGCTCTTACTAACTGCTAAAACTGATTAGTCCATGTTGCTTGATTGAGAAAAAAAAAGGAACTTTCTGATGTACCAGTAGCATCAAGGCCGATGACTCTTTCAGTGCAAAAACCATAACGGCAGTCAATTTGCTATAGGCAAGACCAGGACTCCACCACTCTACATAGTGACAATGCTAACATGATTTACAATCCCATTTCATTAGCTCCTAAGGACTGAACAATCTTCTTACTTTGTGAACGAGTCTTCGACATATTGGACACGTCTTGTTATCCTCCTCCATAATCCTGCAAAATACTTTTGTTAGTGGAAGTTTTTAAAAAAATTAAGTTGTAAAGAGGAAGGGAATTTCTGTTCCAACCTTTGAGCACAATCAAAGCAAGTGGCACAGTGGCCACAAGGAACGAAGAAGCAGTTGCGTTGGTCATCATAACATATTACACATAATTTTGCATCATATAAATCTTCCGAAGAGCTACTAGTTGATCCCGTTTCAGCATCATCGTCTTCCTCTGCGGTTGTTCCATAGGTAAGTCGAACTCGCTTCTCTGGCAATATAGGGTCAGTCTCAGTCTCGGTCTCAGTCCTCCAGGATATATCCCGTGCGGCTGTATCAACTACTGCTGTCTCACTATCGCATGCCCCAAGGTATTTCAGCAGCAATATAACGATAACGATGGAAAAACCTACAGAATGACAAAACTATTAGGCCACCAATCTACTAGCACTTAAAAGTAATTTTGAAGCAGAGAGCATCAAACTAATTCTCAGGTCTGCACTTGAATACGGTACCTAAAATTGCAATGTAAGTAATAACACGAGCAACAAAAGATAGCTCGATATACCATCCAACTCCAGCAATGTCAACCTGAAAATTTTTGATTGCCTAAATTCAGGAGAGATTCATTCGTTGACAAATTTCAAAATTTAATTGAATTACAAAAAGGGTTAAGACCTTACATTCTCAGGTGTTGAAACTATGACATAATGAGTGTTAGGAAAAAGTAGTTTTAGCCGGCAGGCTCCATTTTGTGTTGAACACATGTTGCTGGCTTTTGTTACATCATAAACCATTGATGTAACATTTAAACCAAATGTCGTTACTATGCTTCTAGGATTGGAGTTAATCACACCTACATAATACTTGTCATCTTCCTCAATGATGTATTCTGCTTCTTTGCCTGAGTAAATACAGGAAAATTTGTTCAGAACTCTGGGATCAACAGTCTAATCGATCTGACTCTCTTATACAAGAACGTTGCAGCATTACTGCATTTTTCATGGTTTTGAAATCCATGTTCGTAAAATTACTTCTATTACTGCAATCCATTTTGGTTAATTTTGGTTCCGGATCTCAGTTTATCATTTTTTTTTTTTTTTGTTTATACTAAGCTTTTTGAACAAATTTGAGGACACAAGTATGGCTTTATACCTATATAGTTAGATTGAGAATGTGAAATATAAACTAATTACATTAATCAACATGGGCACTTCAAAAGTAGTAGCTGTTGCACCATTCAAATACCAGTTGGGAATAAAATTCTGTTAAACTAGTAAAACAAAATTATTGGCATTTTCCCAGATAAAGCATAAAAACTTGTCTCTTTGCAGAGGTATGCTAACCCAATGTGAGATAATCAGATGCCAGACAACAAAGCGCCTGTAGCTCAGTGGATAGAGCGTCTGTTTCCTAAGCAGAAGGCCGTAGGTTCGACCCCTACCTGGCGCGTTTTTGTAATTCAGAGAGTCACGCCAAGTGGGCCTAGACAGTCAAAAGCATATTTTCTAGCTCGATTTTGGGCACAACCATGATGAAAAGAAAAAAAGAACGTAGTTTTTAAAAGTCCATAACTATAACATATTTTTTATTTTAAATATTTAGAATAATTTTTCTTTGTTAGTTTTTAACTCAGTTGATGATCCGTGACATCAATTTAATAATGATTTTAAAAATAATATAAATATAAGAATATGAAAGAAAACTAAAATAGAGAAATATCAATTCTAACAATCATTTTGTATTCAAGCCCTTGAATAAAAACAGATAAATGCCCTAAAAATAGGTGAAAAAAGGATGAGCTTACCAATCACTGGTTCGTTCATGAAGAGGACATCGAACGAACCCGTCAGTTTTGGCAGCAATGATCCTTGTTTTCCTTCTCCTGCAGAAATTTTGGCATCTTTTATAAACCGACAAACAATATCCCTCAGGAACTAGATTGAACTGAACCTGAAATAGTTAAACCAAATTAACTCACCTTTGATCATGATCACTTCAATTTTGTCTAATCTACTGGTTTGAGTTGCCCATCTTATGCTAATCCTAGAACCCTTGTTTAACCACAAAGAGTAACCCTGAAATTCGATTTAGTTAATCTCAAATCTTAATTAGAAAAAACTACCGCAGCTACTTTATATTTTTATGTTACCTTGCGACCATATGATCCAACGATCAAATAATTTGAAGCGCTCCAATTCTCTACCTTGCTTAATTCTGGCTTCTCGGAGAACCCATAAAGAAGAGCTCCTTTCCCATTTTTATCTCTAACTTCAACCTCTTGTACGAACACCGAACTAGTTTTCATCAATCGAGAAGAGCTTGGTCCAAGCACCATATGGTGATCCCTATAGTAGCCATATCGAAGGCTTACTGATACTGCAAAACCCAGAAAGAAAAAAAAAATGTTTTGCTTCAGAAGACTGAAGAATCAGTGACCGAGAGACTTGCAAAAATATGTGGAAGAGTTACATGCCAAATACAAATAAAGTCAAAGGAACTAGCAATCGGGCCCAAGTCTCTTGCCATTTTTGATGTTGAGCATGGGTGGAAGTTGGGAGGAGCCCTAGCCTGTACATGGTTTGGCTCTTTGAATGTACCAAAAGAGCGAGAGAAATGCGGCAAAGAGGCAATGGATCAGAGAGGGGAGACGACAAGACCAAGTTGAGAAAGACCAGTAGGTTCCTGGATGCCCACAACTAACCGTTTCGTTGGTGACTGGCGGGGGAATTGAATTGAATGGCAAGTTTTTTTGAACGTTAGGTGTGTTATTGGTGAAGTTCACTGGTTTTTAAGCAATCCAAGAGCTTCTCTGTTCTCATCCACTGCGCTGCTGGGCCTTGGCAGCCGAAAAATTTTGCAGTGGCCCCAAAGAAAAGTGCAATGATGGCATCGAGAAATTGAATTTACCAAGACAATTACGATTTTCTAAAGGTTTGAAGGCACTTCAGAGTTCAGACTTCACCTTACTACAAAGTACCTGGTTCAAAATTCAATCTAAGTACATCGATTGTACATTTCTCAAGTCAGACACGCTGAAAAACACGTACAAGTAACACAGATTTTGTTCAGTTTCAAACTAAATTCAATGGAAACTGATACGACTAATAGTCAAATTTTTGCATATAATTGCAATTTTAGCGACTCAAAATCCTTTTTTTTTCTTGGACTGTGTATAACAGAATAGAAAGACCGTCAGGGTAAACATAATTCAGAACAAGGCCCATATGATGTGTATCTTTAGCCCTTCACTACAGAGTACAGCCGAATGGAACTTAATTGGCGAGGCCAGGAATATCAAAGAAACTTCGGTGTAAAATTGGCGTTATCTAAGGGTGAATGACTAATAGCAAATTCTGGTCAGATCAGTTGATGATCCAATAAAATAACAAGCCTGGAATGGGCCTGGTCCGGATATGTTCGTGAGTTTCGTGGAAAATGTTTATGGCAAGCGGCCCAATAAGAGCAAAGCTATATGTTTACGTTTCAATGCAGTGTTCTTCTGAAACACGACAAAGATTGCATGCTAGAAAACATGCAGAGGGTGGCAAAGGGGATCAGAAGTGTGGCGAGTTACAGGCAGAGCAAACTCAGAGCTTCGAAGAAAACAAGAAAATGGCGACACGTTGCAAAGTTGGCTGGCATGGTTGTAGAGGGCGAGGCAGGAGGGGTTATCGTCTTCGTCAAACTCGCCAAAGAAACCACAACTGAAAGTGCGACACCACGTGCTGCCTGGGACCCCTTTTTAGCAAACATGCTCATATTTTATATCGATCAGATCAAAACCAAGGAAAAAAAAAAGATGCTTTTTTCCTCTTTTTATGCGAGGGAGTTGCAGCTCAAGTTCCAGCTGAGCTGTTCCATTTTACTTGGCTTCTGATTTAACTCAAAGAAATCATGTCGACGAATATGGGGTTTTAATGAAATTTTTTGAGATGTAAATCTGCATGATGTATAATATAATCTTGTGATTGCCAAGACTTCAAATCGATAACTGATCACTAAATTTTTACCATATTAACCATGTCAAGGATAAACTCTTTATAATTTTGTGTTCATTAAGTGATAGAATATTTAATTCTACAACTTCATTGCTATCTCCTTTGCGTTCAGTCGGTGTCTAGTGCATTAACCATCCATGGAAAGAGGTCTCTCTCGATATGAATGCATGATGCAGGGTCCCTCAAAAAGATAATATTTATTAATTATTTACAAATATATATATATATATATTACTAATTCTTTTGTTATATGTGTTCAATATTTGAACACAAATCGGTGCTCTTTTTGACTTTATGTTCAAGCAATGAATTCTGGCAATGACATATCCTATTGAGGCATGGTAAAACTTTACGCTTCATCTTACCTATTTATAATAATTATTTTTATATCAAAATAAGGAATTAGTTAGAAATTTGCAAATACAAACTTTTGTTCGTAAATTAAAAACCATGCATATATTAGAACTAAGTATTAAAAGTAATGTATTTTTTTATACAATGAACCTAACATTGTTGATATAAAAATTATTAAATTGAATATATTTTAAGATATTATCAGTTTTAATTTGAGGTTTGTCTCACAATTTTATCATTTAAAAAAAATCAATAAATAAATATGATTCTTACTTGCATCTACTTTTAATATAAATATTATTTTATCAGTAAATTCAATAATATTATTTTATTAAAATAAATAATTTTATATTTAATATACTAACAAAATATAAATTTATATTAATAAATCAAATTATATCTCGTTATTAAAAAATTTATTTATATTTATTTTAAAAATATATTATAAAATAATATGATTTAAATTTATACATTATTAAGTAGTTCTAACCTTACAAAATCACCATCCTGAGAATTAAAGTCTTTGGCCTCCCGGTCACACCGCCATCTCTCTCGCGTCATCTTCTGCGAATTGCCTGACAGTGACAAAATCGATTGATTGTCTTCATGTCTTCTTTCTCCCCTATTTTCTGCTCATCATCTCGTCTGTACTTTTCAAACCTCTTCTCCATTCATTTATTGACTTCCAAAAAGCAAATTATAATGCCATTAATGTAATTTCCACGTCACTTCCACTGTATTCTGGTTTTCATATAAGTGATGTAGATGTTTTTGATCCTCTTTTTCAAATACAACATTCTGCTACATAACAGTATCGATATCTTCCATTCTTCCTTAAACGGTGCAGATTTGCTTGAAAAAACAAAGTAAACCCAAAGAATCAATGGGTAGAGTAAAGCTCCAGATCAAGAGGATTGAGAATACAACTAACAGGCAAGTCACTTTCTCAAAAAGAAGAAATGGGCTTATCAAGAAAGCTTATGAACTTTCAGTTCTCTGTGATGTTGATGTAGCTCTTATCATGTTTTCCCCATCTGGAAGAGTTAGTCTATTCTCTGGAAATAAAAGGTCTGCTGATGAGATATATATATATATATATATATAAGCTCTTACTTTTTCCATTTCTTATATATATTACTACATATTTCTCATAGTTTTTAATTAAGTTGTCAGACACTGATCAATATATGAGAAGATGATCAGAAAGTAGAAAAGAAAATAGCTTTCTCATAACAAAGAAAATCAGTTGCATCAGTTTTTCATATTTGTTTTTGGTATATTGAAGCATTGAGGAGATTCTGGGTCGGTATGTCAATCTTTCAGAGCATGAGCGAGGAAGGTAAGGGAAGCTCAATTTAGAAATTTTTTTTTCCTGTTGATGAGATGTCTATGGTGTTAATTTCGCCATGATTGATGTCGGCATGTTGGCTTGCTTGTTACCATGCAACAATACATGAAGGCTGCGTAATAAAGAGGTAAACACTAATGCGCACCGTCTATTTCTTTTTTTCATGGCTCCTGTATTTGGTTAAGATGCAATTTTTGTGTTTACATAATTTTCAGTTTCTAGTAAAGGCACTTGGGAAGCTAAGGGATGAAGCCGATCAATCCTACCAAGCAACCAGGTTTCAGATTCTTCCTTTTCTAAAAATCAAGTCCCCTGATTTCTCAATGGTGCATGTTTCTCTAACCGATTGAACTATTTGTCTAACCGGAGTTAGTTTATAAACTTGTTTGTCCCTTTTTAATGTTTTTATCTTTTGTTGCTGTTATGTGAAGCAGCCCGGCGAGCACCGATCCCCAACTTGAGGTATTTGGGCAAGAGAACTTTCTGATATTAAAGCTAATTAAATGTTAACTTCTTTGCTTATTAGGTAATCATATCATTTCACTAAAATTTTAGGAGTTTCGACAAGAGATTGTAAACTGCAAATCCCAGATCATGGATATGGAGAAACGACTTAGGTACTCTTGCATTGGCACCTACGTTAACAAAAACCCTAATCTCAATTGATATCTGATCAATCTTTTGACTTTCTTCCTGAAATTAACCGAACAAGAAACTACTTTCAGGATATTTGAAGGCGATCCTTCCGAAATCACAACGTTGCTTCAGGCCGAGTACCACGAGCAGATCCTGGAGGAAACACTGAAACAAGTGCGCCTGCGCAAGGTAGATTTGCATACTTGATATTCCTCTTTAGCGGCCACCACCTAAATATATATAAGCATGTTATATAAACTACGCTGAATGTTAATGAAACTTTATTATCTGAACAGCAAGTTTTACAGGAAAAATATAGTTCTCCCGGTCCTTCACCAACTACAGAGGTACATATTTGGACAATTAGAATGCTCTTTCAATAAAACTTGATTAAAATACTAGATATATACTAGAAGTAAGATCTTGCTATTATAAATGCTATTGCTAGGTACATCTTCATCCAGAGGCTGCAGATGTAAGTGGTTTTGTTACAGGAAGTTCAAGCAATATCTCGAATTGGATGCCAGAAACAGACCCACAAGTTCATATCTTGAACTTTTTGGATTCAAATGGTCTTCTTCTTCCTCCAAGGTGCTGATCAATTATGTGTATAAATATATGGATTTTATTAGCAATATCGTTTTCTTCAATTGAATCTCAAAGAGAAAAACAAGGACCTTCAATTAATTAATTATTTTTGCAGAGATCAGCCACAAGCTATAGCTGAAATCTTACCACCGCAATCCACTGATCTCCTTCATGGAGAAGAAATAAATGTCGACGATCAGTTGAGCCCCAGAAGTGGTTTGGAGAACGACAACAATGTGCAATGTCCTGAATTTGGACAAGTTATTGATGTCAACTTGTCCCCTTGGACTGAACTCTATCCGGCAGGTAGTATTTCAGTAGTTAGTGCTTAGATCCTCGATCTTGAGCTGTGATATTAAAAACCTAGAGAGCAGGGTAATTGGCACTAATTGATTTTTACTAGTAACAAACTAAATTAAGTGAAAATATGGTGGCATGCAGGGAATGATCATTTCTCAGATGCTCAGCCGCCAGGAGGGCGAGCACTGCTGGAGCTGTATTTATCTCAGTTTACACCGTCGGCCATGGCCATCTAGACAATGATTCAGCAAAGATATATATATATATATATATATAAATATAGAAGTGTGCCCATGTTTTTGCTGGGCTTGTTTCAGATTTTATAGGCTTGCGTGGACCGGTGGTGCCGTGAATTAATTTTTCTGTGTTGTTTAATATTGCACTACATCTTTTATAAGTAAGAGTACCAATATTAAAAGAATAATAAGCAGTAAATTTAATTTTATTCGTATATTTTATAGTATTATAATTATATTTAAATTATTTATAATTTATATAAATTAAATATATTAATAATTTAAATTATATAAAATTAAAAATATTCATATATGCATGTCCAAATTTATTTTATTTTAAAAAATATACTTATTTTACGTATTGTTTCGTATCTAACATCATCGACTTTAATATATATGATATCCCTAAAACGATGGTTTCCTCCCCTTCATCTAATAATTATACTATGAGAGGTCTCGCTGTATGTGCAGGGTTATGATTTGAATACTGAGGTTCGGATTTGAATGTTTTCCGCATGAATTTGATCTAATTTTATATTAAAATTTTTAATTCTTTCATTAATTTATTAAATTTAATTTAATAAAATTTTATACAAATATAATATTTAATTATGATTATAATATTTTTCGTATTTATATTTTTATATTTATAAAAATTACGCTTATCTAGATTTGAAATCAAGAATTAAAAGAGTGGGTATTTTATAAGTGACTTCTTGCCATTAAATTAAAGGTTTTATGAAGCAAACTGTGAAAGCTTAATTAGCCCGAATAATCAAATGAGAATCCTATTTCAAATATTAACCTATTGACCATTTGAGACACTTGGTCTCATTAATTGGTTTGTAGTTTCAGTAGCATTAGGTCAGAGAATTAATTTTCGTTGATCCCTAAATCAGTAAAGAAAGGTTTTTTTTTTTTAATTGATAAGCTAATATTATAGTACTAGAAATTCATTTTTTCTTGATGACAAATTATATATTGTTCATATTTTATCAAATTATGAAAAATATGTATTAAATGTATTATTTTAATTATATTTAAACATTTTATACTTTGTTTGTCATAAAAATTTTATATTTATTAAATATATATTATATTTTTATATCGTATTTTTTATTAGATTTGATAATGAATTGGGTTACTGGATTCATTGATAAAATATTTTTTTTAATTTGAGTTGATCTAATTTTAATTATTATTTAATAATTAAATTTTTTATTTAAATTTAATTATAAAATATATAAATATAAATATTTATTTTTATTTTTATTTTATTTTTTAATTATTTATTTTGCATACGGGGTTTAG
>JBBYHO010000015.1:18667183-18679612 GCA_038382025.1 Adansonia gregorii | reverse complement strand
TTTTTAAAAAATAAATTTAAATATTAATATTTATAATTTTTATACATAAATAGTGATTTGTTTTTATAAAAAAAATTCGAAAATGATGGGATGGGAGGCGCAGAATCGACCGCTTCGCGCTCTGAAAATTTTTATCATTCTTTGAAAGGGAATTCATTTTAGGAAAGCGGGCGGCTGAATTATGGGAAGTTTGAAAGGCTTGAAACAAAGCCCGGTGACGGTATTTTTAATTATTAAACAGACCCCAACCCCAACCCCAACCCGCGCTTCCCCCTCTCCCCAAATCCGCAAGCTGTCTTGATCTCATGTTTTCAAATTTTAAACCCTAAAAAGTGGTAGTAGGCTGAAAAATTATGGAGCCCGCAAAACCCCCAAAACTTGAAAACTCAAAATAAAAAAAACAATCATTACCAAAAAAACTGAGCGCAGAGTTGCCCAAGTGTACCGCCAACCCACCCAAGTTTTTGAAAACCAAATCCCAAAATGGCGCTTCTGATTTCAACCCCTTTTATTATCCCTCTCTGTCCTTCTTCACTGCATAGCATTACCTCTTCTTTCCATTTCCAAACCTCTCTCTCTCTGCAACTGCAACAGCAACAGCAAAAGGGTTAGGCTGAAGTGAAGAGTGAGTGAGGGAGTAGGAGGCAATGGCGGATCAGGAGAACTGCGTGAGAGTGACAAGGGCCGCAGCGAAGAAGAGGGCTGCGGAGTCGGTGGGGATAACGGAGGAGAAAGCGACCAACAAGAAAAGGGTTGTTTTGGGAGAGCTTACCAACTTGTCTAACATTGTTGCTTCGGTGAATAAAGTTCAAGGGAAGGGAACCCAGAAACAGCAGCCTAAAGGGAAGGTGAAAGCGAAGGCTAGAGTGGTAGAGCCGGCTTTGAAGGAGAAGAAAGAGAAAGCTGAAGATGGAAAAGCGGAGGATGTTGACGCTACATCTGATGGCCCACAAATGTGTGGGTATTATGTATCTGATATCTATGAATATCTTCATCAAATGGAGGTATTCCTCTCTCTCATTCATATCTATTCGATTTGATTTGGTTAATGTTGGACACATTTATGTTCTTTCCTAGGCAATGAATCTTTTTAGACTGAAAAACCCAGTTTCCCCTTCGCTTAATCTGGATGATACCAGGCAATGTTTGAAATGTTTCCGGTTTTATTTTGGGGTATTGCTTTAATTTGGCAATGGTAGTGGTAATGGGGATTTGGGTTTGAATAACCTGTTAACTTGCCATGGGGTATTGGGTATATTTGACAATTGGGATTTCTGCTGAAGTCACTAAAGTGTTTTTTTAATGATGCTATTACTATTAGGTGGATCCAAAGAAAAGACCTTTACCTGATTATATCGAGAAGGTGCAGAAGGATGTTAGTACGAACATGAGAGGGATTTTGGTGGATTGGTTGGTTGAAGTTGCTGAGGAATATAAGCTTGTTTCAGATACCTTATATATGACCGTTTCCTATATTGATAGATTCCTATCTTTGAATGCCCTCAATAGGCAAAGACTTCAACTATTGGGTGTGTCTTCAATGCTCATTGCATCGTAAGCTTCTGAATTCTTTGATATTTTGATGTTTTTCTTGTTTGAAATTATTGTAAATGTTATTCTTACTTTTTGCCTTTTTTTTTTCTTGCTAATTTGTTTCAAATAGAAAGTATGAGGAAATTAATCCTCCAAATGTGGAAGACTTCTGCTATATAACAGATAATACGTACACAAAAGATGAGGTAATCTTTCCCTTCTTTTTACTTGTTTGCCTTTTTCATTTTCATTTTTTCATTTGTGTAGTACATTGCTTCATTCGTTGATTACATGTTGGCTAAACATGAAGGTGGTCAAAATGGAGGCAGATATTCTCAAGTCCTTGAAGTTTGAATTGGGCAACCCTACAGTGAAAACATTTCTGAGGTAAGACTGGGTTGGAAAGTAGATTTGTCTTGACAATGGATAGAAGTTAATTGCAACTGCTAAAAGCTTCTTTTGTTGAACTGACTTGTATTTTGTGTCTTATCTGATGTTTTTCAGGAGATTTACCAGAGTTGCACAAGAAGATTATGAAGTAAGATAAAGTGCATATTTCTCTTGCTTTTGTTCTAACGTCATGGTACTTATTATCTGTTATATTGACTGTATAATTCCTTTGCTCTTTTATAGGCTTCCAGCTTGCAGCTAGAGTTCCTTGGGCATTACCTTGCAGAGTTGAGTTTGTTGGACTATGGATGTGTAAAATTTTTACCATCTATGGTTGCTGCTTCTGTTATCTTTCTTACACGGTTTATAATTCGACCACAGAGTCATCCTTGGGTATGAGCTTCTTTTCTCCTGACGTTTTATGCCGTTGATTTTTGTCCATAGCTTGCAAATATTAACTAATCATTTGTGTTCTGCAGAGCTCTTCCATGCAGCAATACTCAGGCTACAAAGCATCTGATCTAAAAGAATGCGTCCTTATCGTACATGACTTGTATTTGAGTAGAAGAGGAGGTGCACTTCAAGCAGTCAGAGAAAAATACAGGCAGCATAAGGTGTTTACATATAATACTTATAATTTATATTCTCTTGTTGTAAAGGTTGTAATCTTATTGAAATAACATTGATTTCTCTGGAAACAGTTCAAATGTGTGGCAACAATGCCTGCTTCTCCAGATATTCCAGCTTCCTATTTTGAAGATGGTCAAGAAGTTGATATTCCCTGTGTTGAAGATGTTCCAGTGGTGAAAGTTTGACATATGTGATTTATAGTCTGGGTAATTTATATAATTCAACTTCTTGGAGAAGGCATGAATGCGGGAGAAGTGAATTTTTGAACACCAAGTGACTGACGCTTGACCTTGATAATTGTGATTGGTTGAAGGACTCTTTACTGGTGTGGCACCTATGAAGCAAGTGGTTAATACTTGGAGATGTATATCCGTCATTGGCAATGACACTGACTTGCTCAAGTGCTTCTAACATGAGCAGAACTTTAGTATTTTAATGTTTCTCAGAATAACAATATTGAATCATGTTGACTGATTGATTTCAAGTGGTTCTTTTAGCTACTTATGTTTTTGAAAAGTTGAATCCCCAAGAGATGTTCTTTTAACTGACTTTTCAAGCCTTATGGTTGAATGATGTAAAACTTTGTTGATAAATGGATATCATTCTCTGGAACCATTGAATATGCCGACTCTTACCCTATTTATTTGTAAAGCTTCTGGTTTCATCTAATTGATAAATTAGGCTTAACCCTGACGTAGAATTTGTCGATGTTATCCAGGACTTCTGATTATTCATGGGTTTTGTGACTCTTCACTTTGGATTTAGATTGTTTCTGGATTGTTATAAATCTTGCTTCTCCCTCATCTAAGTCTATTAACTAATGAATTTAGGGTTGCAGAAAATGACTTTTGCCTGAGAATTGGTTGACCTTGGCAGCACTAAGAAAAGTATGAAATAATTTTGGCAAATCTGCCATCAAATCTTATGAGCTGATCTGTGCATAAGAAGTGAATCGAACTTGGTATTTGCTTGTTAAAGTACACAAGAAACCTCATGAAATAGGCATTACAGAACTTTTCATTTGATTTGTTGTAAGGATGGGCAGATTAAAGCCTGAGGTCCAAGTCGATTTTTGGCGACTGTGATGATGATTTAGATGGTTGGCAATCCACATGATAACTTCCCGGCCACTTCAATGTTGTTTCTCTGTTCATTGAACCTGTCCATGCCCCCACAATCTCTTTGTTGGAATCGTTGAATCTCACAACCGTGCATCTCCAATTTGTGTTCAGTTCGTGGGCAAGTGAATGGGGCAGAACACCAAGTGACGGGGCCGTTGGCATATTTATATTCAAACCAATCATTGCCATCATCCTCTCGGACTGGTATCGTCTAACTACTCCCCTCTCCCTTTTGTGGGCATTCTGGTGGCCACCAAGTGCTTGTGAACTGCAGAACTTTCTTCTGCAGAAGTTGCAGGAGAAGATCTTGTTAGAAGTATGTTTAGATTGGGAATCACTTTTTGAAGCTACAATATCCCCATGCCTACCCAGACTCAAGTTCAGCCACCCCATTGAATTGCCTTCATATTCATTAATTGGATTATTAGCTGACATTTCTGCTGCTCCGATTTTGAAAGTCATCTTCACCAATAGAGAGGCACTGAAAATAAAAAACCTTGGAAGGTTTTAAAACTGTAGGATCAAAGAGAAATAGCTAATGAGATGTATAGAGATATCTAAAGGCGAATGGAGCGGTTTATCACGTTTTTAGTGAATGGATCCATTTATTAATTACTCGTATTCCTAGCCTCGGACACTGCACTTGGATTCGTAGCAACTCAAAGGATCAATGTGGTGCAATAACAAGCACAGCACAGTCATATCATAATCTTAAAACTTATACGAATTGCCTGCCATGATATATACGTTACTTTTTTTTTTCAAAAGATTCCGATGCTTCAGACCGAAGTCCTTCTAGTTGTCTGTAGTTCACACTACACCGGTCCATCCACGGCAGCCGATGAATTGCCACTTATACCTAGTTTCGGCTGCCAAACATTGTTACTAAATAAGACGAGACATGTCATCTTGGTGTAAGATCATGACATGTAATGAAATGAGTCAATATTCTTTGGTCTCCTTCACGTGGCTTGGCTTTTTTTTTTTTGGGTTGATTGCGATTGATTGTAGTAACACAGACGTTGGTGATGATCATATATTCATGTTCTTTTTCTTTCTATAAAGAAACGTTAGTTCGGCATTTTCTTGAAGTCGTGGTGGTGGGCAATGCCAATGGAATATGTAGTTGTTTTCTACATAACAAGTACACTTCAAGCAATTGGTTTAGTTTCATGATATCATAGGGGCAAGTGCATTGACCACCTATATTATACGGATTTTTCATTTGCTTTTTATTTGTATCAGCATTTGTATAATACACAATCAGACATAAGTTTAAAGTACGATTCTCCGAATATTTATATAAAATAATTTTTAAAAAATAAATATATCCGTATCAAATTTATATATTTATCCCAACATCTACCATGAATCTAAATAACATAATGAACTATAATATTACATGACACATTGACATGACTTATAACTTGGATATGTTAAAGTATGGCTTAATGGATTAGATAAGCTGAAGTTAAGGATTCCAGGTTTAGATAACAATTTAGTATGAACATGATTCCTGAAATCAAGTGCCAGCTTTATAAATGCAAAGAAACTTCTGTCTTATTGTTGCATCGAAGCATAAAAGAAGTAAATCTGGGTTAGCTGCTAAGTTTATGTGATGACCCCTGCCTCATTCTGATGCTCTAAGTTGCCGGCTCTTGAAGTTGAAGCTTTCATTGTGACGAGACTAATGGATTGACGAGTCAGGAGATTGAACTTGAAGCAGAGGACTTTCGTCTCGTGTCTATCCGCACCTTAAGCAATGACTCAGCGGTGACTAGTGAAAGGTGCGAGACACTTTTGTGCGGCGCTTTACAAACAAACATTGGGCTCCTGGTCAGCGCTTCTCTTTTTGGGCTGCATGATTGTGCCCTTTCAATTAGCAGCTTTAATTATTATCTCCACTCGCCAGAGGCTCGGCCCACCAGAAGTTAATGCTTGGTTAAAAGATAGTAGCGAACATATTAATTTTAATCTTGCCAAAAGATCGGCTAAACTTTGGTTAAAGTTGCGTTTTTGCAAGATTTTTTTATTTTTTTTTTAAGATTTAGAGTCGTATTTCATTAAAACATTAATTTTAAATGAGTAAAAAAAATAGTTTTTATAATTAAAAATAATTTAAAATTTAAATTTAAAGTTTAATCTTAATTAATTCATATGATTAATTAATATTTAATAAATTTAAAATTTGAATCCTATTGACCGTAAGATTACAACCCTTCTATCCTTAAAATCCTGCATACCTTTTAGGGATTAAATGATTTTATTACTTCTATACTTCTGTTATTTTATGCACGTCATTTTAAATATGTTTAATTCAACACATCACTTATTCATAACAATAGTAAATCATTTTAAAACTAATTTTTTTTCATCGTACTCCTAAAATAAAATTTTTTGACCTAAATTTTGTCCAATGGCAATACTATAAGTTTCCTAAATTTAGATTTTCTTATGCTTTTGAAAAACTAGAATGCGTATATTCCAAGGTTATTGGGAACACGGTAACTGTTGTAAGTTTTCGCATGACAAGACAATTCAGAACATGTACTTTAAGCAAAGATTTGTTTATACCATAAAAAGATATATATATATATATATATAAAATTTTTGGCCTTCGCTTGGCTTTTGCATGTCCATTGAGAAAAAGGTCCTGGGAAGAATAGCATTGGCTAAATAGCTGGTGAGTTTCAGATACTCCAAAACCATTTTATTTTTGTCTGCACTCAGGGCTGAAGGCTGAAGCAGTAGCTATAAAGCGAAAATTGACTACTACTTTGCCAAAGCATACGAAGAAAAAGTATAAAACACAAAACAAAGATAAAGCGCAACAGCCAAGATTTATTTATAGTATAGTACTATCTATGAGCTCTTGTTGCTATAAATTGGACGTGGAAAAATACCCTTTTTTTGGGGACTGAAAGCCAGAGAGAAAAAAGTAGAATGGCAAGAAAAAAGTCCTTGGAAAGCACGAAATATATATATATATATTCTATAGTAAAGCCAAAAAAAAAAAGCATAAAAATTGTTCTCCGTGAGATGTGTCCCCTTGTTTACAGGGTGTAATCAGTAACATTACATCAGTTTTCTTCTCTTTTTTCTTACATTTTCCAAACCTGACCACTTAGCTTTCTTTGCATAGTGTTTTTTGCCTTCAACCCTTGGCCTTATTGGGACCCTATTTATTTGCATTTTGTTTTTCATTTCTTTGAAGAGATAGTGGAGCACGATTTCTGTTGGGGCAACAGCTAGCATGGATTTTCAGCCATCACTAGAGCTGCGGCTGTTGCAGAAACTAATGGTTGTAATGTTGCTTTCGCTGTTGGTCTCAGCTGATCTGAAGGAAGAGTCAATGGTTGTTGGCATGAACGCTCATTCACCAGGTGCTAAAGAGAAACAGCGGCAGCAGCAGCAAAACCCACTTTTGAGGCATTCCTTTGGTGTATTCTTTTCAAGCAAGAGGAAAGTCCCAAACACCTCAGATCCACTCCACAACCGTTGAAGCTTTTATTTTTTATCACTGTTATGTTTCTGAAAGATAAGTTAAAATAGGGAACATGAAAAGAGAAAGAAGACTTTAAGCTTCGTAATAGTAGAATCCATGAAGCATTGCGATGTTGGTTTTTTGCGCATTTTCTGAAAGATGGTGGGGTTTTGTGGGGATCCCTCGTTATCTTATCCCCATGCCATGAATTGCATTTGCATCCATGTTTTCAAATTTTTGTTGGATTTTCAGGACTTTGTCAACTGTCATCCATATTTTGTATTGTCTATACCGCAATATATGTGTAAATGAAGAAATTTGGTCTACAATTATTTGAGTTTGCGTTCCTTCCGATGGTTCAACTTTCCACTTGTCCTTTATGTTGTCCCTTTGCTCTTTTTTTTCCTTCCCTATGCTTAATGCCTTTGCTTCCAATTCAACTTTTCAGAACTTCATAATATGAAAGCGCTGAGATGTTGCTTTTACTAGGTGATAGGTTCAGAGATTTGATGGTATCAGAGAATAATCTTTCTAATCCCTTGCGCTAGCATTGAAGAATTGTTCTTCTCTATTTGTTTTATTACTCCAAGTATCGTCCTTCTCCCTCATTGAATATTGTATTGTCAATTAAGTTGCAGAGAGTTTGAGTTTCTTAACCAATTCGAAATAATATTCAAAATTTGATCTAACTTGCAAAACCAAGCTGAGGGATGCCATATATTGGAAGCTTACATATTTTGTTACTTCTTGCTATATATGATTGGTGTGCATATATATATATATATATGTATATATATATATTTATATGTACGAATGTATAATTAAAGTTAAGAGAAGACCCGAGTGTAAGTAGACGTTGGCTGCTTAAGCTTGTCATATAATTTCAGCGATTTAGATATGAAAGCTGAGCTCGAGTTACTTGAATTTTCAAAACATGAAATGAAGCCCAAAGCATCCAAAAAGTTACTTAAAAGACAAACTGTCCATTTATTTTTGCAGCGAAACGAGAAAGTAGACAACCAATGCAATCTGCGTTCAAGCTATGATCAGAGTTGAGAATTTAGTAGGGGACCCTCAGACTCAAAAGGGAATCGTTTTCCTGGAGCTTGACATTACGCAAAGACACGGATGTACAGATTTTTGCAAGGAGAACCTAAACCTTTCGCATCGAGAAGCAAATATTTTGAGCTTTATTGACCATGTAAAGCAGTACGGACATGGATAAGATGACACTGAGAAAGGGCAAGCCTTTGGAGATTCCAATTGGCCCTAATCATTTCTACACATCCTAACCCCCACCCTACAACCTTTTTTTTTTTGCAGAATTTTAAACTTTCAAAACCAACAACTTCTTCCTGTCTGCTGAAAGCAATGCACATTTATCAGACGCTTTCTAAGACTTAATTTCTTTATTTAATTTGATGGGGCTTTTGCCATGAAAACTAATAACAACGGCCTCAGGCGTGTTAGATGTATAATATTATAATATTACTAGTATAAATTTACTGTAGTTATTAGTGGCTGTCTTTTTATTTGTTTCATTAGGCGTGCATGACCAATGGAAAAATAAAAATTACTCTTTTGAGACGGGCTGACGACTAAAGAAAGGGTTCTTAAATGTGGGTTTACGGGTAATTGACTGAAGAGTTTTCCGGAAGAGACTACTTATCCCGGAATTGTGCCTTTGTTTTCCAATAGGCTTGACTGAAATTTCCTTAATATTTGCCGCTAGTGTTTGGGATTCTGATTTGGGGTTAGATGATTACGCATGCTAAACTGCAATTGTAAAAATTTTGAGAGAGAGTTTCTCAAATTATACCCATAAAGACAAAATACATCATGAAATACAGAAATAGTAATTTCATCATTCAGTTTAAAAGGTTGACATAGTCAATATAAAGTCTTATACAAATAAATCCGGAATTTAACCCAAAATTTAATATTTGAATTTTAACATCTTTAATTTATTTTCTTATTCTAAAATTATAATTTTCTTTGTGAAAAAAAGTGTCATGTAAAAAAAATTAGCATTTTATAAATCACATTTTACTTTTTTTCTATCATGTTTTAGATGGAAAGAAAAATATACAACTAGACTCTCGAAAAAGCTTTTTGGTTTACTGATGAAAGTGGACCATGAACGGATGGGTTTCTGTTGGCTGTGACTGTGTTTATGTAATGAACCTTGTTTCCAGTTATATAAAAGGGCTTCCAACCTTGGATGGGAAGTATTTTACTTTCAACAGCACTTCCTTTGAACTGGCTCCTTATAGTCTACCATTGGTTACAGCCCTTAAGCCTGATTTGAAGCAGTCTCCTAGGACCTTGCAAGGCGGATCAAGATAATCTTCCCTTTGAATATGATGGACATAGAAGACAGTTTATCTAGGTGCCTCTAGGTTGCAGTCCCACAGTATTTTGAATGGGAAGACTTGGTCGTGAGAAGGTGAACTCGAGCCACTACTTAGGAGAAACTCTGTTCAAGGCCTAGCCTTTGGAGGCTCTTTAGTCCTTCAGAGCTCAATTTAATTTAACCCCTAGTCCAAAATCCAAACTAGAGCACCTGGGATATTCGATTTGAAGCCCATTTTTCTACTTGAGGTGGGCTTTTAACAATAACGTTTTAAATGTTGCAATACTGCTGTGTCCTTGCTAGACAAACTGAAAATCAGCCTCCCTTTGCATATTGATTCAGTAATTGACTCGACTTCATTTCCTTACTGATCGGGTCGCTGAGATAATTGGCAGGGCTGGGCATTGTCAAAGTATCAATCAGCTAAGTTTAACATTCAAGACTGTTTCCCTTCACCTTCACTGTTAAGGTTTTTGTTTGAACAAGTGCTAGGGAAGTACTTGGAAACAAATATCGAGTAAGATATTTATGTTTGATTTCTTCAAAAAAAAAAATGACCCATGTTTTGCTTGTTTGCTATGGTCCTTTTGTGAATGTTTTTGCACGCCGAAATATGTTGTAAGATTGAGAACAAAATATGCTTTTTGCACAATAACTCTTGCGAGAAACAATCCAATGTGGAGAATGATCTTTCGAGAAAGCCCGGAAGTGAAGTACATCTCTAATTTGTGTTTTTCATCAGTCATGGTTTGATAGCTACTTTTCATTTCAATACATGTCAAGGTTCAATCTTCACGGGTTGTCATCTCGTTAGTTGATGGTGGTTAAAAGCAGTCATATATGCTCTATCCAATCCAATCACTTGGCGACATGGATTGGCTGAGTTTTGGGCCGATTGCATGGCAATATCTGGATTTCAACTTCGAAAACTTTCACCAGCATTTCTAACAATTTTATGACTGTTTCAAATGAATTTGTCCGCAATATTTAACTAGAAAATTACCCTTTGCTATGAACAAAATTAAAAAAAAATTTCTCATTTGCTTTTCTCTTGATACACACACATCCGGAAGTTGACGAGCATTTGCAAAAGCTGAGATGGATAAAAAAATATTATTAAGCTTGGGGAGAACAAGAATAAGCATAAAGAAAGCCGACGGCTTAAAGTAATATTATTTTGACGAAAACAATTGAAATAGAGAGATTGAGCATATGGGCAGAACAAAGCAAGTTAAGCGTGCCATTAAAAAATAATATGGTTGAATGCCATTGGCTTCAAGGTCCAGAAGGATGATCGAGCTGTTGGGGTTATTTATCTTGATTTCCGAACTTACAAGTTTTTAATAAAAAAACAGGAAAATAATAAGAAACTAAAATTCTGCAAATGAAATCCGTTTCAAGCTTGTTTACAAACATACCTAAGGAACAATGTCAGCTAAATCTGATATGGATTGAGAGATTAAGTAGAAGTACAAATTATCAAACGAGGCCGGCAGTCAATATTATACACTGGCGCCGTCAAAGCTAACATATGATGATGATGATGATGATGGAATATCTGCCGATCCTTTGTGATTTTTCCTTTTGACTTCAATGGGGTTTGGTGTAGATTTCATAATTAAATTTCTAAATTCTTTCAGATGAGTTACATTATATGACGTCTTACTTTCTTGCTGACAATCAGACAAGCTTAAAGGAAATCATCATTAAAAAGTATATGATTTCTGTACTTAATTTCAACAAAAAAAAGAAGCATTTGAATTATCTTAATTCTGATCAAAAGTGTGTCACACCTCATTTTTATCAATCTTATCAAAGTACTAGTATAATTACGAAACCTCTGCTACAGGAATGAAAAACAAATCTCCTGTTTTCCTAATGGAGATTAAACGGGGGAAAAAAAAAGCTACAGCTTACAAATCTGTGCATAAATTTGATACTGGTATAAGGTGGAAAAACAGAAAACAAAAAATGAGTCTCACAAGAAGGCTTAAAATCAATGTCCAGGACCCCTTTTGCTTGGTCCGGAGGCTAATTTAAAAGCCAAGCTCTCAAACGAAGTGCGACCGCGGCTAGATTTGTTTGCTGAGACAGCAGATGAAGGAACACGGCCAACCGTTTCATCATCAGCTTCACCTTGTTCTTCGCATCCTCGTTTAATAACGACATTGTCCGTGGTCATCGATCGAAGGGCTCGGCCATGGACAGCAGCAAACTCCGTTGAAACCAACAACGCCAATAGACCCACCACAAAAAGAACACGCTTCACTGGTGAATAAGATGTTGAGCTGTTCTTGGTCATCGACATGACCACTTCTCCTATATTTTAAGACTGGTCTCTCACAACAAATGCTCTGTCAAATTGTTTTAAATTGGGTAGTCGTTGAATTATTGCTATGGTATCGCTAGGCTAGATACCGCCCTCTATATATAAGGATCTTCCATGGCCAGGACGGTGAAGAGCTAGCTTCGTGAAAGTGGGACCTTTAACAGGATTGTTTGACTCAGCCTTTTCTTTCCCTTCCTTTGAGAACATAACAAGGACTACATATTTAGCTTTTTGGGGCCAACAACTGTAGCTAAGGCAAGGACACATACGTGAGAGGTGAGGTTTGAAGAAAACATAGATTTTACTTTGAAATTTGGTCTCGTGTTATTCGGATTTGACTTTACAATTCCGGTACTGCAGATTTTACATGCATACAGCACGAAGTCACAGGAAAAGAAGGCAAGAAATAACCAACAACTACGAAGAAAATTTAAAGCCAGCTAACATTTGGACAAGCAAAAATGTAGTAAACAATCGAAGTAAAGCCTTTTTTTTGCATGGTCACGTTAGACCCAGATTGCTTTCACACGCTTTTTCTGAACATATCAAACCCCTGTGTGTGTACAACTGGTACGCGGTCTTCTTTCTT
>JBBYHO010000015.1:18650377-18661528 GCA_038382025.1 Adansonia gregorii | reverse complement strand
TTGCTTTGTGTCTTTTAAACCCTTAGTTTCCCCCCCTCCCCCCCCCCCCCCCCCCCGGAAATATTGATGGAAATCGGGAAAGGGAACTTTTTTCTGTTTGTATCTTTTCATCGCACTTGGATACCTAGCAACTCAAGAATAAATGTGGTGCAACAACAATTTCAAACGCAGTCATGTCATAATCTTAAAAATTATACGAATTGCCTGCCATGATATATCTATGTTTACTTTTGTCAAAAAGATTCCAATTCTTGGTTATGTTTAAAATAGATAGTTCATTCAGATTGAAGTCCTTCGAGTTGTTTGCGGTTCACACTAAACCAATCTATCTATCGTCAATCCATAATTTTTGTTGCCCGGATGCTTGTTGATATACAATTTGAACATACAAATTTCATTGGTAATACAGTAGCATTCCCGATGATAGTGATGATCTTCTCTGGTTGGAGCAATAAAAGTATAGACGGTGCTTTCTGGTAGTAACGTTCTACGACAAAAATGCTCTGACAACAATGTTCTCTGGTCAATGAATGCACTCTAAGACTCCAATGCTCTAGTGCTTGGCACTTTTAACTCTTTAGAGCTCCAGTAACCCAGCGCTGCTACGTTCCGTGCCGCATTTTCTAGTAACTTGTGTAAATATATGAGAAAGATGATTTGCAATGCAACAAGAAAGGTTCATTGCTATGTTAAGACAATAGAGCTAAGCCGGAAGGATAAAGATTTTTGAGTTTGTTCTACACTTGGTTTTTTGAATAAGATGATTTTAACAATTAAATATCAAAATTATTAGGAAGGCTTTGTTTGAATTTTTCCCTAGAACATAAGTACTTTGATTTCCTATACTTGTTGGATAGACATTGCTCTCTTATGTTGTCATGTAATCATTTTTCATTACTTGTGATCAAAATATTATTTATAGTAAAATTTATCATAACTTTTATTTCACCGACTACGTTTAGAAACTTCACCCACTATCTATGTTTGGTACTATTTTTCACATATTTTATAGCCTGTAACTTTTTTGCTTTTGTAACTTTTCTTGATGTGATTATAAATAAAGTTTTAAGTATTTTTTTTCTTTTGATATTTTTTGACAATTTGATAAACTTTTAACCCTCAACAATCTCTTTAAATCTTTTTTAAAATTACTTCAACTGCTAAAACCTTCTTTAATAAGTTTCTACTCTTATTGTCACCGTCTATTGTCGTATTTATTTTTCAAAATTTACTTAAATCCCCTTTTCATTATCTCCCACAGTATTCATATTCAATTTTATTGGTTTACAATATATCTTACTTTATTTAAAAAAAATACTCGAAATGCACGAAATTAAAATCCATTTTGCAATTGATTAGTTATTCAATATTGCATGAATAGTGAAGGGATTGTAGAAAAAAGCAAAAAGGACATGGTTTTAAGGTCTGGATGGTCTTGATCTCTCATTTTGGTTGATTTTTTTTTTTTTTTGTTTGCAACCAGACTACATAGTCAAGATCGACATTGATGCACAAACACTGTTACTGTGTGGGTATATATATCTCTTCCAAGGTTTATATGTTCTCCAGCCAATTAAGTACTACCACTTATTATCTAGTTTCGGGCAAAAGCTGTTGCCACATGTCAACTTGCTTAAAATCATACGCGACATCTATGAAACGAGTGAATATTATTCTTTGATCTCCTTTCACGTGGCTTGTTATGTATTGATTGCAATTGATTGATTGTAACAACCAGGAAAGGCGGGTGATCATATATTTCCCAAGTTCTTTGTCTTTCCATAAAGAAACATTAATTCGACATTCCCTGAAGTCGTGGTGGGCAATGCCAATGGAATATGTAGTTGTTTTCCATACGACAAGAGCACTTCAAGCAATTGGTTTAAGTTTATATTCGTACAGGTAAGTGCATTGACCACAAGCTTAATACACTGTGCCATAATTTATATGACATTTGATGTGGATAAAGGTAGGTATAATATGAATTTATCTTTAGGATAAAACCCGATGGCTCAATTTTTAGTTAAGATCAAGTTAAAGATGTCCAAGTTGACATAAAAATTTGGTATGAACATGATAGTTGAAATTAAGTTGCCAGCTTTATGGATGCAAAGAATCTTTATGTTTTGTTGCATTGAGACAGGGAAATTATACTTGAACTGGCTGCCAAGTGTGTGTGTCATGGCACGCCCTCATTTGCTAGTAAGTTGCCGACTCTTGAAGATGAAGCTTCATAGTGATGGAAGGCAAAGGGTAGTGGATTGATGAGTCAGGAGATTAAACTTTGAAAGCAGAGGGAATGTCGTGTCCATCTAAACAAAGCAATAACTTAGTGATGATTGGTAAAAGGTCCGATATTACTAGATGTGTTGTTTCTCTCCAAATGGAATGCCCCAGAGTACCAAATACACTACTTAAGTGATCAATTGATGGGATGGTTCCCTAATGCATCGATCATTCCCTGAAATTCTCCCTCAATGAAATCCCACTCAGGTTAGAAGGCCTAAACCAGGAATGTAGGAATATCTGAAAGACATGGCTTCCTTTTAACGACGTATTGAGTCTTTTTGTCCAAGTTATTAAATAGTTCAAAGAAAAAAAGAGAGGCATAGGCTTTTGTGTCGCACAATATAAAAATTTGGTGGCTCATGGGCTTCTGAAACAAGGGCTTGTGTTGGGTGAAATTTGATCTTTGGGCTAAGTGATGTCCGCCCTTTGTATTTGCAGGTTTGGTTATAATTTATACAAGCCGGTGGCTCGCCCGAACCAACTTTAATGCTCAGAATTTCCAGTAAAAAGTTAGCAAGCATATTATTATTATGGGATTACTATTTTTCTACGAGGGTAATAATCTCGAGTGATGATATATGGAGAATGAGTCCTTTTTCTCCTAAATCATTGACGAGTTAATGCAGTTAACTTCACCACTTCTTGGCCCAATACTCACAGGGTTGGGTAGCGAGACTGACATAAGAAGTTGAAAATTGGGTCCAATGATTGTTGTGTTGGATAGTATAACTTACAAAATTTAGATATAACACGATAAAAATAATTAAAATATAATATAATATAAAAATAATATAAGTATAAATTTAATATGAATATAATAATATATTAAAATATATTTAATATAAAAATAATATAAATATAAATTTAATGTGGATATATTAATATATTATACATGAACGCCACGAAAAGAATTGCCACATATTCATTGAATTTCCTCCTTTATGTTTAACGATAAAGATATAATTAAACTTGACCTTACATAACCACAACTGATCAAATTAAGGAAAATTTGAAAAGCAAAAGAAATACTGCCTACTACTTAGATTAACATTATCTTTCCTAGTTTTACTTGCATAATGGGGTAGTTCAGTTTCCATATAGTAGTCGGTTGACTGGACATAAATGTTGTAAATTCTGACTCGTCCGCGCTTTTTTTTTTTTGGGTGGGGGTCAAAAGTTTGGCTAAGTTTGGCCAACAAATCCCCTCTGCTGGTCTTATTACACCCAACAGTCACGAAGGGGCAAATCAAATTAGTTTGCTCTGTTATCACACTATTTTAAGCTAAGCTATGTTTTTTTATATTATTATATTCAATTTTTTTTAAAAAAAACACTTCACATACTTAAGCAATTACTCATATTCCTATATTTAAATATATTATAAATACAAACACAATTTAAAAATAATTAAAAAAAAACTACTTAGTAGCATTTCTTAAATAAGCAGATTTTCTTGTACTTTTAGAACTGGTACGCCATATATTCAAAGGTTTTTGGGAAGGACCGTTCGCTGTTTAAGCTGAGGATGACAAGGCCATTCAGAACGTGTACTTTAAGCGAAGATTTTTGTGTATATATATGTATATATGTATGAAGATGTACAAAATATATTCGTTGGCCTTTGCTTGCTTGGACATGAAATGTGCCTTTGCATGGAGAAGGAAAAGGTCATTTGGCATGGCTAATATAGCTGGCTGACTATACTTTCCAAGTCAAACAAATAAAACCCACACAAAGCAGCATAAAGAGCCAAGATTTGCGCATTCTGTGGTACCGTCAATGATCTAATGCGATAAAATTGGACGTGGAACTACCCTTATTTTAGGGACTAATCTGAAACTGAAAGCGAGAACGGAAAAGTGTAAAAAAAAAAAAAAAAAAAATCTAAAAAAGGACAGGAACCATAATTTATTAAAGACAAGTAAAACTGAAAAAAATAATTTTAAAAATTATTAAAATTATTAATATAGATTATATCTTGCCATATCCATTAGATAGTTGGTTCCTCCCTCGATAGAACAGATATTCCCATTATATATATATATATATAGTATTTATAAATAATAAAAAATTAAAAATATTTTATACTAAATCTTAAATTATTAATTACTTTTATATTAAATTTTAAATTATTATTTAAAAATAATAAAAATTAAAAATATTTTATATTAAATTATGAATTATTATTTAAAAATAAAAATAAAAATATTTATATTAAATCTAAAATTATTATTTAAAATAATAAAAAATAAAAATATTTATATTAAATTTTGAATTACTATATAAAAATAATAAAAAAATATAATCATAATTAAATGTACATGTGCCTATAATTGAATGTACAGATAATCAAAATTAATATTATTAATTATATATATATATTGATATATGTTTAAATACATGGAGGATCAGTTTCTATACAAGGAAGAATCATCTCAAATATATATTATATATAAATCATATATATTAAAAATACTCTTTAAAATAATAAAAGATATAAAATATTTTATATTAAATCTCGAAGTACTATTTAAAAATAATAAAAAATATAATCATAATTGAAAGTATTAATGACCATAACTAAAGTACAAATGACTAAAATTAATATATTTAATTCCAATATATATAGATATATGTTCCAATATGTGAAGGGTTGGATCCCATAGGAGAGGAACAAATCCCCAATATGTATTATATATAAATTATATATATTAAAATATTAATTTAAAAATAATAAAATATTAAAAATATTTTATATTAAATTTTAGATTATTAATATTTTATATTAAATTTTAAGTTATGTTTTGAACATTAAAAATTATATATTATATATTATATATTATATAATAATATATTATATATAATAAAAATAAAAAAATTTTATTAAAATTTGAATTACTACTTATAAATAATAAACAATAAAAATATAATATTAAATAACAAATCATTATTTAAAAATAATATAAAATATTTTTTATTTTTTATTATTTTTAAGTAATAATTTAAGATTTAATATAAAATATTTTTAATCTTTTATTTTTTAAATAGTATTTTTAATATATATAATTTATATATAATGTTTATTGAGGGTTGGTTCCCCTAGTATAGGAACTGACCTTCCGTATACTGAAACATATATCAACATATATATTAAAATTAAATATATTAATTTTGATTATTTGCACATTTAGTTATAGATATTTGTACATTCAGCTATGATCATTTGTACATGTAGTTATAATTATATTTTTTATTTTTAAATAGTAATTCAAGATTTAATAAAAATATTTTTTTAATTATTTTTATATAATAATTTAAGACTTAATATAAAATATTTTTTATTTTTATTATATGTAATATATATAATATATTATGTATATGATATTATATATGCATTATATAAAATATAAAATATTTAATTTTTTGAAAAATAATTTAGATTTAAAATAAAATATTTTATTCTTTATTTTTTAAAATAATAATTTAAAATTTAATATAAAATATTTTTATATTAAATTATATTTAAATAATAATTTAGAATTTAATATAAATATGATTTTATTTCTTATTATTTTTAAATGATAATTTAAAATTTAATATAAATTTTTATTTTTTATTTTTTAATGATAATTTAAAATTTAATATAAAATATTTTTAATATTTTATTTTGTGTAAATATTAATTTTAATATATATTATATAAATGGAAGGATCGATTCTGACTGAGGGAGAGCAGCCAAAACGAAATAAAAAATAAAATAAAATGATAATTACAAGTTATGAATAATTTAACTATTTAAGTAATTATTTTTAAATTATTTTTTCGTATTCACCCTATATTTTAATAATTTATTGTCCATTCCTTTTTTTGGAAGTTTCCTAAAGGCAGAAATGGAAATAAAAGGTCATCGGAAGGCGCGAAAAAGCATCTCTACTAAAATGAAAAGCAAAAGGAAGGTGTTCTTCGTGAGATGCGCCCCTCGTTTGCAGGGTATACGCAATAAATCTCCCTTTTTTTATTTGTCTTTTTTTCTCTTACATTTCCAAATAAAGCCACCTGGCTTTCTCTGACTTCTTGCTTTTTCACTCCAATCCTCGCCATTATTGGACCCATTTATATGCATTTCTTTTGTTCATTTCTTTGAGGTATAGTGGAAGATTTTAGATTTCTCTCTTTTTCTGATCTCCCCCACTAAGAAGAAAATTGAAAAAAAAAAAAAAACCGCCATTTCACTTAGGGCAACAAGCAACAGCATGCAGTTTCAACAATCTCTGCAAATGCGACTGTTGCAGAAACTAATGGTCGTAATCTTGGTGTTTTCTGTGATAGTCTCAGGAGATCAGAAGGAAGAGTCAATGCTTGTTGGCTTGAACGGTCATTCACCAGGTGCTAAAGAGAAGCAACATGTGAAGCAGCAGCAACAGCACCAACGTTTGAGGCATTCCTTTGATGCATTCTTTTCAAGCAAAAGGAAAGTTCCAAACGCCTCAGATCCACTTCACAACCGTTGAAGGCAGCTTATCTTTGATCAGTGTTGTGCTTGTGAAAGCTTGGTTAGAACGGGGAACATGTGGAATTGTTTTTTTGTGCATTTTGTCAACGATGGTGGGGTTTTGTGGGGAATGGGGATCCTTCTTTATCCCCATGAACCGCATTTGTGGGGTTTTTTATTTTCAAAATTTTGTTGGATGTTTACGACTTTGTCAAACCCTCAACCATATATTGCATTGTCTATACCGCATTATATGTGTAAATACATTAGAATACATTATTAGTAAGTAATGAAGTAAACTTGGTCCACGTTCCACACCAAATTGTCCTTTCCGTTGTCCCTATGCTTTTTTTTTTCTTTTTCCTTGTAATAAGTTGAGACAGTTTTGGCGGTATCAGATAATAATCTCTGTAAGTCCCTAGCTCTAGCATTACAGAATTGTTCTTGTCTTTTTGTTTTATGACTCCTAGTGTTGTTCTTGTCGCTCATTGGATGTATTTGTCAATGAAGTTGCAAAGAATTTGACTTGGGTTCTCCATGTGAATAGGAAACTGAGGGGGGTTTTTTTTTTAATGCAATGAAGAAAGCATTTAGTCATTGTTTAAGTTACTAAGATGTAAATGAAAGGTTGATGCCGTACAATGTTACTCCGCTACTGCGACAGTGTATTTAAGAACAAGTGAAATATTATAATTTTGGTTGATACTCGACAGTTATATGTCGTCCATGAAGTTGTGTCCTTGAGTGGTTTATGTACCAAGAGTCAGTGAAGGCCCCACTCCCGAGGTAAGTTAGAGGTTTGCTGCTTGAGCTTGTCAGAGACGAGAGTTTATGATTCACTTTCAAGAGTTTTTCTTAAGTCCAAGCAGTACGGGCATGGACAAATTTAACACTCAGAAGAAGGGTCTAATCAGTTCTAAACATCCTACCCATTCCCCCCAACACCCCCAAACTTTGCTGCATTCCAAGTCTTAAATCACAAAGTTCTTCCTGTCTGCTGAAAGCAATGCATTGCACATTTATCAGACGCTTTCTCAGACTTAATCTATTTTATTTGATTGGTGGGGGGTGCTTGCCATGAAAAATAAAAACTAATAACGACGGTCTCAGGCGTGTTAGAAGTATAATATTATACTATTATAAATTTACTGTAGTTGCTAGCGGTTTCCTTTTATTTATTTGATTCTTCTTTTAGGCGTGCATTAACAATGAAAAATTACTCTCTAAAATGGGCTGACGACTAAAGAAAGGTTGCCTCACTGGGGTTTTACAGGAAATTGGCTTTGAGTTAGAAGACACTACTTATTCCCGAATTCTGGTGGCTTTATTTTCCAATGGGTTCGGCCGAAATTCCTTAATAACTGCCGTTAGTGTTCGGGGTTGTGATTTATTTGGGGTACATTGTAGACTAAGATTGGCGTAGAACTTTTTGTGCGCAGGGCCCCCAACCTTTGGATGTGAATAATTTTACTTTCAACAAGAATTACGTTGGATGGGCTGCCTATGATGAACCATCGGCGAAGCACAAAAGCCTGAGAGGTTTGGAGCAATTTCTGAGGAGCTTGCGAGAAGGATCCAGGTATCTTCCACTAGGATTTAATAGGACAAAACAGGAGACGGCTTGTCTAGGTGCTGCCATGGGCTTGCGGGTGCAAACTATTGGACCTGTTTGCATTCGACAGCTTGCCTGATCAAATAAATTTAATTTATATCAAATTAAATTTGAACCAATTCTTTTTAAATTAAATTAATTTATCTTAAATTATAATTTAAGTAATTTAAAATATTTTATTTAATTTTAATTATAAATATTAAATAATGATTTTATTAATTTTTATATTAATTCAAAAAATGATTCAAACTTTTAATTTGCTCTGAATCAAACTTAAATAAAAAATTTAAAAAATTTAAAATAGTCCAATTTGATTTAATTTATGAGAAATTCCGAATATAATGTCACGGGACCATTACCCTCTTCCCAAAATACATGCATGACAGAATGTGCAGCGCACCCGTTTATAAGCCCAAAGACTTTTTTTTTCTTATCTGATGTGGGATTAATGCACTCTCGGTGTGACATTCTCTCCCATCCAATCTCGTGACGCCTTCGTCACGGGCTTCTCCACCATTTCTGCCTACCCTACCCTTAGGGTGTTTGGAGTGGAGTCACGATTGATCCACCCTACCTACCCCACCTGTTAGGGCGCTCGGTGTGAAATCGGATGATCAAAGGTTGGCTCGAATACCAACTTGTCACGGGGCCATTACCCTTTTCCCAAAAGACATGTCTGATAGGATGTGCAGCACACCCGTTTATATGTCCAAAGACCTTCCCCTTCATATTCGATGTGGGATTAATGCACCCTGCCTACTTCTTTAGAGCGCTCGGTATAACATTCTCCCTCACCCAATCTTGTGACGCCCCCGTCATGGGCTTCTTCACCATTTCTGCCTACCTTACCCTTAAGGTGTTTGGCGTGAAGTCACGATTGGTCCACCTTGCTTACCCACCCGTTGGGGTGCTCGACGTGAAATCGGATGGTCAAGAGTTGGCTCTGAGACCACTTGTCACGGGATCATTATCCTCTTCCTAAAAGGCATGCCTAACAGAATGTGCAGCGCACCCGCTTATAAGCCCAAAGACCTTCATTTTTTTATCTGATGTGGGATTAATGCACCCTTGGTGTGACATTCTCCCCCACCCAATCTCGTGACGCTCTCGTCACGGGCTTCTCCACCATTTTTGCCTACCCTACCTTTAGGATGTTTTGTGTGGAGTCACGGTTGGTCCACCCTGCCTACCCCACCCGTTGGGGCGCTCGGTGTGAAATCGGATGATCAAGGGTTGGCTCTGATACCAACTGTCACAGGCTCGAACTTTAGTCTAGCAAACCGCGCAGCCTTAGGCTTAAGATTTGCTTCCTTATATGCCTAAGTCAGCCTAAAAACACTCAAAAAAAAGAATCTAAATTCTCCAAAGGCACTGAAGCTAAAAGCTTAAAAAGTAAAAAAGAAAAACCCAAAGAGAATAGAGAGGAATGTTCAAATGTATTTCTTAAGTGTTTGATGATACAAATGAGGCTGGGAAGGCCTCTATTTATAGTTGAATTCTCTATACATTAATGGCTCAGATTAAATCTAATAGACGATTAGGATTTACACTTATCTATATAATCTAGAATCCCAGATGAATTTAAACTTTAATAACTTTATCTTTATCTAATCTTAAATAAGTTAGAGTAGTTGTCTTTAACTGTATTTTCAGGCTTTTAAAAACTAGGCCTTCTAGAACTCTCCAAAGATTGAGCTTATTTTAGTGGGTCAAATTGTTCCATGTAAATTGTGTCTTTAAGCCTGGGCTGATTAGTGCGGCCCGTGACAATAGCCCACTCTTAAAAAATTGATAATACAAATGTCACAATATTTGAAACTTCAAAGACAAACAATCTTTCAAAAAATTGACAAATGCAATCTCAAATCCAATTATATGTCAAACAATACGTGATGAAAATCTCATTTGTTCGAGTATCAAGCAAAGAAAAATGGCAGGAACCATCATGCTTGGAAAGTTTCAATCAAGGGTAGCGTAAGCATCTTAGAAAGCTTTATTTGTTCAATAATTGACAAATGCACAAAAAAGACTTTTGCAACCTGAGAAAAAAAAAAAGGAAAGTCTATTAGAAAAAACAAGAAGCCATAGAAAATGCAAATAACCAATAAATGCAAATAGTCGTTTTTTCAACTGTTGCAGCATGAAACTATAGAGATAACCAATAAAAGCATTCAAATGTTTTTATTTGCAAGTCTTGATAACTGACCAAAGAGCAAAGGTAATTGAGAAGAAAAACAAAATGATAAAGATATATAAGCGTTTCTATCAGCATTCCGACACCTCTAGAAGCTGTTTTGACTTTTGATATCATGAACAATTATAAAAACTAACTTAAAATTAAACTTTATCCGATGAATTTAAGAAATTAAAATTATAATAAAGGTTCATTATTGATATGTGAAATCTTTTAATTTTATGAGTTAATAGACTACGACACGTATATTTAATTTTTCTTTTACTATAACTAAATGGGCATAGAAAAAAAGAAAGATTGTACATAATACTTAGTCTACGTCACTATAACTTTTGTCCATTCAAGCGATATTTCACTTAGTTTCATTTAAAAAAACGCCAACTATTTATTACTTGAACTATTTAGATCTCTTGAAATAAATATTCGCCATTTACTAGTCACATGTATTGTATAATAAATCATTCATTTTTTTATTAATGTGCTTACATGGTGGTAGCATGATTTGAATAAAAAATATATGCTATGGTTCATATAATTCATTTTAGGGGTATATATTATCTTTTT
>JBBYHO010000015.1:18628810-18650277 GCA_038382025.1 Adansonia gregorii | reverse complement strand
AGTTCATAAATAACCTGTGATTGGGCTTTTAAAGTTGAAGTCGGCATGAATCAACGAATGGGCTACGCTAGAGCCTAAAGGTTCTCATGTTTAGATTGTTCCCATATTCAATTGTAGATGCACCTACTCCCATGTTAAGGGGTATCCCAAAGGAGGCAAACAATGCATCGAGTTCGTTATACTTGCTATCATAATCTTCAGAATAAATCAAAACAATTATTGTTTTAAAGTACTATTTAACAATGAATTCTTTTTTATACGGCTGTTTTCAGGCGGACAAGATAGTGAGCAATAATATTTGATATAGATGTAGCATAACAGTTTATAGCATATCAGCAAAGATTTAAATTGATTTCTCCACAATGAGTAAAAAAGAAAAGGGTTTAATGGGGGAGATGAGTGGCGGCATTGACCATAAGGAAAGGAGTAGCTTAACTGATTGGAAAACAAGAGGTTGGATCCAATGTTGGGGGGGATTTGTGATTCTAAAATGGAATCAGAAGCATTGGAAGCGTGAATATTGGTGTTGCCGGATGGAGAGAAATCATTGGCAGCATCAGAAACGTTTCTAGCATCCCACGACGTGATAAAGAATTGTAAAAAATTAAGCATATTTCGGTAGAAGTCTCACCATCCTAGAATTTGTAAAAATTAAGCAGTATATATTTTTTCTTATAATTAATAAACATAAAAAGTAGGATTTGTTAAAGAATTAAATCATGTTATTTTATTAAAAATTTTTAAAAATATATAAATAATTTTTATTTTAATAAATCGATATTATTTAATTTATTAATAATACAAAGATTAATATATTAAATATAAATTTTTAAAAAAATATAAAAAAATAAAAATAAAGTTATCATGAAGTATTACGAATTGGACTTTTATCAACAAATAACAATTAGTTCTTGTTTTATCAATGTCGTTCGTAACAATCTAATAATTTAATTTAACGTGATAGTGATTGGACCAAAGTCTAAAAGTACGGAACATGGATTGGCTAGGCTGAAGGTTCTCATGCTGTTGCAAAATTCAATATTATCCAACCGGTCCACAATTCGAAGTTATAAATTTAGGGGCTCTGTCAGACTTTTTGTATCTCTCAGATCTAGCGTTCCCGCAACGATTTTGTATCTTTCCATGGAAAATCTGTACAACTACCTTGGCATCATTTTCTTCATTTCCCTCGCCATCAAGCTTTTAGCTCATAGAAAGCAAAATTTACCTCCGAGTCCCTTTTCTCTGCCAATTATTGGCCACCTTCACCTCCTCAAAAATCCTCTCTATCAATCGTTGGCAACCTTGTTGTCAAAGTATGGCCCCATTTTATATCTCCGAGTAGGTTGCAGGCGTGTCCTTGTTGTATCTTCACCTTCTGCTGTTGAAGAATGCTTCAGCAAGAATGACATAACATTTGCAAACCGGCCTCGGACTATGGCTGGGGATATTTTAATGTATAACAACCTTGCTTACGTGTGGGCTCCTTACGGACCTCTTTGGAGGATTCTTCGCCGTCTCAGCGTTGTTGAAATGTTCTCCTCAATCAGCGTTCAAAAGTTTTCGTCTATACGTGAAGAAGAAGTTGGCAACTTAATTCGTCACTTGCTTGAAGCCTCACTCTCAGCAGCTAACGGCGCCAGAAAGGTGGACTTGAAATACATGTTCAGTCTTCTGACGACGAACGTCATGTCGAGGGTGGTGTCGGGAAATCGTGGTGTTGAGGATGCTAGGGACAGGGAGGCGGAAAAGATATTCTTCCGAGAATTTAAGAGTTTGTTTTTTCCGAGCTTGGGAACCAACATATGTGATTTCTTCCCAGTTCTACGGTGGATTGGTTTCAAAGGGATTGAAAACAATTTGAAAGAATTGCAAAGAAAGAGAGATGAATACCAGCAGAATTTAGTCGATGGAATTAGAAGAAAGAGAACTTGGGACGTTGCTGTGATAAAGGAAGAAGGAAAGGACCTTTCGGTGATCGAAAAGCTTCTGTCTTTTCAAGAAGAAGATCCCAACTTCTTTTCCGATGAAATCATCAAAAGCATGGCATTGGTAACTAGCCACGAGTCACCAATTTTACTGCTTTTCAGCCAAAGGAAAAAAAAACATAATTTAAATTGCAGTCGTCGACTTTATACTTTATTGCATTGTTAAAAACGTAATAGAGATTATTATAATTAATTATAATAAATATTTTTTATGAAAAAAATCAGAATAATTATAATATTATATGTTATAGTAATCTAAAAAAAATAATATCGTTAATTTCACTTGAACTTTAAATTAGTGTAGTTGGTATCGTATTGGTTGAATAAGTTAGTATACATTGATTTTAAAGTAAAACGAAACGGTAAAAATATCATACCATTTCTGTTTTTCTAAATAGTAGTACTGGATATATTAATAAAATATTAGTTAGTATTGATACGTTCGCTACAAAGTAAGAGATTTTTAAAGATAAGATAAGAAAATTATCGAAAGAAATGTATCTTCTATCTTAACTTTAATTGTATTGGGGATAAATATTTTTTCTAATTTAATAGTATTATAAATGAATGCTGTCTTTAAAACTTTTCAAAGACCTAGTTTTAGATGATGGTTGTTAGGGATAAATTTTTCGTTCTAAAATTTTTAGAATGATTTTTCATAATTTAGAGATAATTATTAATCCTCTCTAATTCTTTTAAATTTTGTAATGATATTGGTCCATACTACATTTTTTCATTAGCTAGATTTAACTATAAACTGAAAAAATTTTGAATTCTTTGTTTAGGCCTAAATTTTACTAAACTTAGCTCTTAGGCCAAATTGTTATTCAAAAAAAATTAAAATTTAAAAAATATATTTTTACATTAGTATTTTTATATATGTTAAATTAAATTAAAATAAAAATATATTTAGTAAATAAACAATGATTCATTTGGACTTGGTATGGTTGAATCACAAAAAGTTAAACCTAGGCCCAACTCAAATTAATTTTATTAAATAAGATTTTGATTATTTTAAATTGATTTTTAAATCAATAACCATTTTTTGTCTTGATATTTTTTTATTTTTTAGAATTAAATTTAAAATAAAATATGTTTACTAAATTAGACTATTAAACCTAATTAACAATAATTTTTTAATATTTTAAAAATATTTTTGTATTTATTTTATATATATTAAATGTTAAAAAATTTTAATAGTAAATGTTTATAGTTTTAGAACTTATGTTTATATATAAATTTATATATTTGTAATGAAAGAATATTTTTATGTGTTTATAATATATATTTTACTAAGAAACTGAAAATAGGTTTTATATATATAAATAAAAAAACATTTAAAAATTATCGATAAGTTATATTTGACATATCAAAATATACTGATAATATAATATTTTATTATTAAAATAAAATAAAACGTTTATGGATATGATACTGACTACTTTAGACATATAGAATAAATTTTTAAATCAATTTTTGCTTATGCAAAAAACCTTCCGTGCTTTAACGGGAAATTACTATTGGCAGATGCCGGAAGCAATTCCCTTTTGGAGTGGACTGGGGAGTTTAAAGAACAAATATCTTATGCCCTCTCTTTGTGTCTGTTTTTGTATCTCATTAATTTCATTGTGTTATGTGTTCTTTTATTTTTTAATTTTATATTACTTTCGACAAAATATGATTAATTTAGCATAGAAAAAGACATAGAGAAGGGAAAGAAGATTTCCGGTGGTAAATGCAGAATAACCCAAGCTTGTTGTCCAAAAGGAGGGACTTCAAACCTTATAATTCAGAGAACAGAAGGAACGTTAAAGTTTAACTTGGTTATGGCTAGATGTGGATTAAATTTTTTCGATATAATTGACCCTTTGTTTTGGAACTTTCAAAATTTAACTTTGTCGTTATGATTATCTATCAAAGCAATATTTGGCACAAGTAAATCTGTTTTTAACATTGGCACGCAATATGCGTGCATCAGGTTATGTTCATTGCAGGGACGGAAACGACAGCAGTTACACTGGAATGGGCAATGTCACTCCTATTGAATCATCCAGAGGCTTTGCAGAAAGTGAGAGCTGAAATAGTTAGCCATGTTGGACATGAGCGCCTGCTAAATGACTTGGATCTTGCCAAGCTTCCTTATCTTCGTTGCGTTGTAAAAGAGACACTCAGGTTATACCCTCCGGCACCGATTCTGTTGCCTCATTTCTCATCTGAAGATTGCGTGGTGGGTGGATATGAGATACCTAAAGGCACACAGCTGTTGGTCCATGCATGGGCCATCCACAGGGATCCTAGTATATGGGAGGAGCCTACCAAGTTCAAGCCTGAAAGGTTTGAGGGGAGTTTAGAAGAGAAAGAAGGATCCAAATATCTTCCATTTGGACTTGGGAGGCGAACTTGTCCAGGGGCTACCATGGGCTTGCGGTTGATTCTGTTGGCACTTGGGGCAACCATACAATGCTTTGAATGGGAAAAGGTAGGGCCATACAAGGTGGATATGACCCCAGGTACTGGATCATCTATGTCAAAGGCTGTGCCCTTGGAGGCTCTGTGTTCTCCACGGCCTGATTTGATTACACTTCTCTCTCAACTTTAAAGTTAGTACTTAAAAAAAAATTTAGAGCTTCTAAAACATTTGGGATTGTAACTAGTAATAGTGCCATAGGGACTGGCCCGGAATAAAGTGGTGATACTGCTATATATTGACTGCCGTTTGTTATATTCTGATATGTTAATAAATATTATTGTAATTTTACATAATTTAATGATCCATGTGTTCTATCATATTATTAATTCAATTTTAATTATCAATTTTATTATATATCACGTTTCAATTCTCATAAGTAAATATTATTTTAAAATTTTGCTTGACCTAATAGTTACACGAATAAACTTTTAAATATTTTTAACTAAGAAAATTTTCTAGTAGTCTTTAAAAACATTATTATTAGTTTTCTTAGCAATAAATTTTGAAAGTGTTCTTCTAATAAAATTTTTTAACAAAAGAGGAAGTATATAAACCAAAATTTATCAATATTTAATTTAAATAAAAAATTATTAATGAGAAAAGTTTACTTTGTTAAAGGCTTTAATGCTCAAAAAAATAGTAAATATGTTATTAATTTAATAAATTATTGAGGCTATATATGTTGTTTAATATTTATACTTTTGAGTATTACTGTATATATGTATATAGCTGAACAGATATAATTCCATATCTAAAACTTGTCGGTCTATGTATAGCTGAGTGTTGCCCCTTGCCTTGCAATCAAGATGCATTCAGTAATGACTGCCGTGCACCCCAACCAAGACGTTCGATTGACATGTGCTAAAAATGAACCTGGAACGTCATCTTCACTTTTGTTCTTGACCTATTGTTTTAGGGAACTTTAAAGTTTTTGTTCTATCATCGTTCTGCTTTGTTCTAATCAGGGTGTTCCGACATAGCTAAACCGCAGATGACTTGGTTTGCCAGTTTTAACTCTCGAAATAAATGGCCTATATTTATCCTTGATTATGAACCTTAGTATATAATCTCCTTTTCTGATACTACAATATACAATTACAAAATACAAACCCCTTCATACAAAGAGACATGATGGCGGATCCAAGAATCCTACGCAGTATACACGGAGCCCTACCTGTCTTTCTGGAATGGGCAATGATCGTCTTCCTACTCAAGTGTGAAGACGAAGATGTTCCTAATGGAGTTATGTACACGGTATACAGTGCACGTTGGGGACAACACTATCAATCCAAAGTTTCTGTCCACATAAATTAATAGCAAGCTGTCAAAGCCTTTGTTCGATACGTTAGGAAGAGGTCAGCAAATTTGTTCATCAATTGTTTTAAACTCTCAGCTAATGTCACTCAAAGCATGGATTCGAAGTTTTTGTTTTCTCTCATGACGATTAGTGTCGCCTTGAGGATGGTTATACCGGAGGACCAAGGCAAAAATCTGATTAGCTTGCTGATTTTTTTCTTTGTCAAGCTTGCCAAGAAACCTCAAATGGAGCATTCCTCATCACGGGCCAAAATGTTTAGGGAACTAGACATTCTTATGATTCAATTTAGTCGAGTAAACGACTTTTACAGGAAGACTTCCTTTACTTACACATTCTATGACTCCAATTCTTTTCTCATCTCCAATCTGACAAAGGGATAAGAGTAGAGGTGGTTTATAAGTTTGAGAGTTTGAACTTGGAGGTTTTGTTATATTTAGCCCTGGAAATCTCTTTTCCTAACAATCTCTTCAAAAGAAACAGAGCGATTACAAATTTGCCTCCTGGCCTACCTAGTCTTCCTATAATAGGCCATTTGCACCTTTTGAAGAGGCCAACACACCTTACTCAGCATGATCTCTACAAGAAGTATGGTCCTCTCTTGTTCCTCCTCTTTGGGTCAAGACCAGTCCTTGTCATCTCCAACCCCTTGGCAATCGAAGAATGCTTCACAAGGAATGACATAACCTTTGCTAATCGTCCTCTCTTTGCCTCTAGAAAGGTTGCTGAAATGATTTCACCACGCTTGTTACATCTCCATATGGCCAGCACTGGAGAAACCTTCGCCGTCTCACTGCCACTGAAATTTTCTCATCGATTCGTATCCAGGGGTTTTCAAGCATCCGTTCCGAAGAAGTACACTTCCTAGTCAAACAGTTGTCCAAGAGCTCTTCCAGGGCAGTGGAAACTGAGTCATTCTTTTTACATCTTGACCTTTAATATCATGATGAAACTAGTTTCTGGACGGAGGTATTTGGGCGATGATTTTCATTCGGACAATTCTAGAGGTATGATCAATGATCTAAGGCAGATGTTTAGTCCGACAATCAACTTTTCTTGGAGCGACCGTCTACAAATCTTGAGGTGGTTGACTTTTCATACGGACGAAAGGAGGAACTTGAAAACGCATAAAAAGAGGGATGATTTCCTGCAAGCTCTAGTTGACAATCACCGACGTGTTAGTTCTTCTGTAGATGGGGAGAGGAAGCGGCCGATGTTAGATGTTATGTTATCGTTGCAGGAATCAGAACCAGACTGCTACACAGATGAAATCATCAAAGGAATAATTATGATAAAACGTAAAGAAGATGTTTATTTGCTTGAAAATTTCCATTTTCTGTCAGTATGAATTTATTAGATAGCTTGAATCTTTAGAGATGTCAATACCTCTATTGAATCTGATGGACTGCAGCCGTGGGACAACCGAATTTACCCCACAAGTCGAAGCAAATCATGATGCATAATAGTGCCTGCATCAAGTGAAGGACCGACTATTGGTTAACTAGTTGGATTTTTTTTTTGTGTCATTGAGATGAAAACACTGAGATTCTGTATAAATTTAATGCATCTAACACTCAGCTTCTGGTGTTCAGGTAATGCTTACATCAGGAACAGAAACATCAAGATCAATCATGGAATCTGCAGTGTCTCATTGGATATTGTACTCTGATGTCTTCAGAAACGCAAGGGAAGAAATCGATGAAACTATTGGACAAAGCCAACTACTCAATGATGTTGATCTCAGTAAGCTTCCATATCTTCATTGCATAATCTATGAAACACTTAGATTAGGTTCGACTGGGCCAATAATTCCTCCTCACGAGTCATCCAATGAATGCAAAATCGGAGGTTACAGCATCTCAAAAGGCACAATGTTACTGGTTCATGCTTGGGCATTGTGTTCGGATCCCACACTGTGGCATGACCCTGATATGTTCAAGCCAGAGAGATTTCAAGGCAGCAGTTGGGAGGGCGAAAGGGGAGGGTGTAAGTTCATTCCATTTGGTTTAGGAAGAAGGCAATGCCCCGGAAAAGGGTTAGCCATTAGGCTTATGGCTTTGACACTGGGGACCTAGATTCAGTGCTTTGAGTGGAAAAAGGCTACTGAAGATTGCCAGTCTACAGAAGTTGACGGTGCTTTAAAGATCATATTTCAGCCCTGTGAAACAATAGCGAGCATTCTTTCTAAACTCTGACCGGTTTGCAGAGTCACAATTTGCTTTTATTTAAAAATACTACATGTATGTCCAGCACAGTTCCTATATTCCTAAGTATTTTTCACTGCAAAACAAAAGAAAACATGTATTTGTAATAAAAAAAATCCATAATATAGATTAGAGTTGAGGTTCCCTTTTTTTTTTTAACTTAATTTTGAATGATGGATTAATTATCTGTTGCCAATAACAATGACAGAGATTTCTTGTTTCTACTCTCCAAAAACAAAGAAAAAGAAAAGAAAAGTACAACAGCTATATTACTAGAAGTCATCTTTAGCAGCACTTGAACTTATTGTAATCCAGCTTTTCTCCATTTTCAGTAGAAAATAGCATCAACAAAAACAAAATTGACTTGGCCAAAATGGGAAAAGAGGGGGGAAAAAAAAACTTCATAAACTTATCTTTCGGCCTTGGGCTTTGACCAAATCAATGATCAAGCTTAGTTTGATATTTTGAGTATTTCTACCTTTGGCCGAGAGTCGACTAAATCAAACAAGATCAAATTCCCCTAATACAAATTAAGAGTGTTACCCGTCTGAATTCACCAGCTTTAGAGCAATATGGAAGTAGCTAGTTTGTTCAACGTCAGCCTCTCCATTTTCCTCTTTGCATTAGTTTTCAAATCAATCATACAAAAACGTAAGAGTCCAAGAAATTTGCCACCCAGCCCTCCTGCTTTGCCTGTCATTGGCCATCTCCATCTTCTAAATGAACCTGTTCATCGATCTCTCCAAGAACTTTCAGAGAAATATGGCCCTGTTCTGCAACTTCAATTCGGGACTCGTAAAGTCCTTATAGTCTCCTCAGCGTCAGCAGCTGAAGAGTGCTTTACAAAAAATGATATCATTTTTGCAAACCGTCCTCAGTTGCTTGCCGGTAAACACCTCAATTACAACAGTACTACGATAGGATTAGCACCCTATGGTGATTATTGGCGTAACCTTAGGCGTCTCACTACCATGGAGCTCTTCTCCACCAGCCGAATCGCCATGTTTGCTAGCATTCGGCAAGAGGAAGTTCAGTTACTGCTAAAGGAACTATTCCTGTCCTCGAACAGAAAATCAGCTGAGGTGATGCTTACACCAAAGCTGATAGAGCTTGTTTTCAATATTATGCTAAGGATGATTGCTGGGAAGCGGTATTATGGGAAAGATGTAGTGGATAAAGAAGCAAAAGAGTTTCGAGACATCATGAGAGAGTTTGTGGAGATCCATGGAACCACAAATTTGAATGACTTTTTGCCTGTGCTGCAATGGGTCGATTTCCAAGGTGTGGAGAGGAGGATGAAAGGAATCATGAAGAAATTGGACAAATTCTTACAGTCCCTTCTTGAAGAGCATAGGAAGATGAGAGAAGATTCATCAGATGGCCCATCTGCTGCAAGCAAAGGAGGACGAAAAACAACTTTAATCGATGTCATGTTATCCCTGCAACAAACAGAACCGGAATTCTATGCTGATGAAACCATGAAAGGAGTTATTTTGGTAAGATAAATGGATCTTTAATTTGTGGATATTTTTATTTGTTGCCTTGCAGTTCAACATTTGCCTCAAAAGTCAGCCGACGTTTGCATCATTGACGTGAAGTTGATAAATCCTTTAAAATATATAATCATTTAATTAAGATAGAATAAGAATCCTGAATCAACAATTTTTGCCCAATCTAATTTTTCACCAAGTCATCACGTCTGTTTGAAGGTTTTTTTCGAAGTAAAAGACTATTTTATTCCACTTTTAATTTGGTGCTTATCCTCGGGAATAATTTTACTCCATTAAACTTCACCTTCTCAGACTTTCGAATTATTAAATTCTAGCAAATGTCCCTCAAGGAAAAACTCCCACCTTAGAATCATAGGAAATGCTAGTTTTCTAGTCAATTTTTCCGACTTACTTCCATTACAGTTTCAAGAGTGACATTCCAGCCTTCTTGTCTCTGGCCTGAGTCCTGGAGTTAACTGTACCAAATATTTGAACATCAGAGCTTGTTTTTTACCTCTCGAATATCTAGATTTCTAGCTCTTTGAAACATGTTGCAGGGAGTGCTAATTGCTGGATCTGAAACTTCATCTACTACAATAGAATGGGATATGTCACTTCTTCTTAACCATCCTGAAGCCATGTATAAAGCTTATGCTGAAATAGGTGCTGAAGTCGGACAAGACAAGCTTTTGGATGAAACAGACCTGCCAAAGCTGACTTATCTACAATCTATAATTTCTGAGACGTTGAGGTTATTTCCACCAGCCCCATTGCTCCTACCACATGAATCATCAGAAGATAGCATTGTTTGTGGCTATATTGTGCCACGTCGCACAATGTTATTGGTCAATGCATGGACTATCCAAAGGGACCCCAAGCTTTGGCAGGACGCGACAAGATTTACGCCAGAGAGATTTGAAGGTGGGGAATGTGAAGGGTGTAAAGTACTTCCCTTTGGTGTGGGAAGGCGAGCTTGCCCTGGAGCTGTTCTAGGCAGGAAAGTTGTGGGACTGGTACTTGGTGCCCTGATTCAGTCCTTTGAGTGGAGCAGGATTGGCGACGAGGAAATCGATATGAAGGAAGGGACAGGGCTCACCATGCCTAAAGCTGAGCCCTTGGTAGCTTTGTGCAACCCCCGCCCAGCCATGATCAGCCTCCTATCCACACTCTGAGACATTAGCATTATGCGCACATCACACACACACTCCCATGAGAGCACACCAGGGTATGCTTTGTTTAACATAATGCATATGGAAGCCAAGATTTGAAAATAAAGTAGTAAGGTTGGAAAATAGGTAATGCAACCCAATTGCTTGGCGTTATTTACGATCCTTTTTATGTATTAAAAGTGAAGACGAGTGCTTTCTTAAAATTTGTTTATAATCAAATGCATCAAAACTTGAAACCATATTTGATTAATCATCATTTAACTCAGCAGTTGCAAAATCAAATTTCAGGACACAAAAAAAAAAAAAAAAAATTAAAAGCAAGAACTCAAGGGGATCTTCAAATGGACCTTCTTGTCAAATTTTACAAATTTCCTTCGTTGAATAATTTTACAAATTAATTTGACCCGTTATAATAATAAAAAAAAAGAGTCAAATGCAGAGCAACAAAAGAGAGCACGCAAGGGAAATTTTTGTTAGCATACAATTACTAAACAAACATATGTCTTAGGCACTCAGAATGGAATGACATCACTAAACGGCCTTTTCGTTTCTTTTTTATTTAAAAAAAAAAATTTGATGAAGCATGGTGATTGGGAAATATTATAGGATGCACTTGAAATGAGGGGAGAACTGGAGAAGTGTATCCTGGGGACTTTTTTACAGGGCCTGATAGATGAACACCGAAACAAAACGATGGATGCTTGTCAACAAGAAGGATGAAAAATTTGGAAGGCATTTGAAAGATGTAAAATTTGTTACTCTTGGACTCCCAAAAAAAAAAAAAAAACTTTTGCAGATTTCTGAACACATGCTTGCGTCTACTATCAGACAGTGGTGGCAGCTGTCACAAGTTGGAGCTTTGAGTTAAAACCTACACGGCTGTTGTGACATCACAATCCCGAACTACTGTTGCATCATTTCAATTTTACGTAAAAAATTTTAAAAATTTATTACGATGTATACGTAAAAATTTAAAAATTATATTTATAAAATATTTTTTAAAAATAAAATTATAAAATTTATCGAATTAAAATAGATAATATTTATAATCGTCAAGAGCTAAATATTATATTATAAAAATTATTTTTAAACTTCTGTAAGAGCTAACTATTTTCTGTTCCATATTTGAAGTACTTCTAATTATCCTTGAATATTTTCAATGGGTTTCAAGCTCTTATTTTTATAATTTTAAAAATAGTTCTAACTTTTTTTTCCTTAATCCAATGAGTTTTAAAACGAAAAAAATTTATAATACTTTAATTTTACATCAAAATTTTCTAAAGATCTCTGTGCAATAAGTAAGATTTCCTGGTTCATATATGGTTTGACAGTCGGTTTTGGTTTTTGGTACGATCATAGTTTGACACAAATCGTAGTAAGATTTCCTTGGTAGTTTCAATTTGTTGTAAACCCACAAATAATTGAACCAAAGCCCACAACCAAATAAAAGCTCTTGGCGTTCGGTCTGGAAGTTCTGTTTCTTAAAATTTCTGGTTTTGTTTCTTTCTTTCCCTTGTAAAGAAAATGGTAACGGCAGTGCTTCTTTTTTCCTGGTGAAGACTAAAGAGTAAAGAGAATTAAAAGCCAACGTTCAAAAAAAAAACCATTAGAAACGTTGCAACCAGCGACAGACAGTGAAAGGGGTTTGGGGAATAACTCTGCTTTGTTACAAAGTAATTCCGTGGGGCTTAAGTTGTCAGCAGCTGAGTTGGGTTTGAGTAAAGTTTGCTTCTGTGGCATAAAAATTGGTTCATTGCCTGCCTTAAACGAAAATCAAAGAGGAAGGCAAATTGATTTGGTGACAACCAAATCACAATCAACTAAACTACAAAGGAAATGCAGAAATTTGGATGTTAAGAGTGTTATAATAATTGATAACTGTAGCGTTTAAGAGCAGATGCAGATTTTAATGATCGTAACGCTGGCCGGTCCTTTTCGTTTCGAGTTTTCAACCCACGCTCGGCCCACTTTCAATTCTCTTTCTTTTCCCCTTTTCCTCAAATTTACTGTTGTTTTTTTTCTTTTTTTTTTCATCTTTTTCATGTCCCAAAAAAACACTTCACTCTCCCAAACTCAAAAATCCGACTCTCCACACACCACCCAAAGTCCCAAATCCAAAAGATATGGCTGATCCTGAATCCCCCACTACTCAAGATTCCGAGGCTGCAACGACGGAGCCTCAAAAGACCCAGACCCAAACCCAAGTAGACGACACAGCGGCCGAGCTCAACAACCTCAGCTTTCGAATTTGGCCCCCCACCCAACGAACCCGTGACGCCGTTATCAACCGTCTCGTCGAGACGTTTTCGTCCCAATCCGTCCTTTCCAAACGCTATGGAACGATCCCTGAGGAGGAGGCTTCCGCCGTGGCCAAGTCGATCGAGGAGGAGGCTTTCTCGGTCGCCGGGGCATCTTTCTCCACCGACGAGGACGGCATCGAGATTCTCCAGGTGTATTCCAAGGAAATCAGCAAGCGTATGCTCGATACTGTCAAAGCTCGAGCTGCCGCTGCTGCTGCCGCTGATTCTGCTCCTTCAGGTTCGGTGGAGGTAGACACGAATAATGCGGGAGATGCAGGTGGTGAGGAGATTTCATCCTCATCCGTAAAGGCCGAGGATTGAGTTTGAGTATTCATGTTTTTTTCTCTCTCTCTTTAGGGTTCTTTTTTGTTTAGCTTAATAATTAGTATTGCTAGGGTTTTATTAGATCTGTTTGCACTGAACATGGATATTTCGGGATGCTTAAGTGCTTATATACCATGATAATAATATCTGTAATAATATTTATTAATATCTTGTGGTTTTTTTCCTGTAATCTTGGTGGATGTGCTTGATTTTCGTAAGTTGATCGGTTTTCGTTACTCTATTCATTGATACCGTGCAAATGAAATAAAAAAAAGGTGCTCATTGATGATTATTTCCTGAATTCGTTGGCATTCTTTACCTTTATTACTGTGTGTGTTTCATCACTTATTTCAACAAATTCAGAAATTAGTTTTACAGGAATTAGGCAATGTTGTTCTGAACTTGCATATCTTAAAGCCAGAACATAATGGAATCCAGAGCAATCGAGTTGAAAGTCATGTAAGAGTTTCAAAGTAGAAAGAATTCTAAGGAGCAGAGTTTTCTTTATTTTCTATAGATCTGATATATGGTCGTAATATTTCTTCAACTCGCTTTTATTGTAATTCATTTTAAGAAAATAATTGTTGATTTGGATAGTTAATTTGTGTTTGGAATGGTTCTTGGGTCTATTAGAGCCATCAAGATGCGAAAGTTCGATGAGATTTCTGCTGTGAATCAGAATATAGCTTGCAAAGGGATACTATAAGTGCTGTAGAACAAGAGTAGATCTTCATTGAAAATGCATTCTTATGAACTTACCTCTTGAATAATATGAACATACAATTGACATGAATTGGAGCTAGATGCATGTTCATACGGCCTGTTCTTGCTCTTGAGTTCAAAATAGGTTTAATACTTTAACAATTTAATACTTTAACAATTTATTCATGTTTGTAATTCTCGAGCTATTGTCATGTTTCATAATTCTGTAACGTATGTGTACAGTATTTTTCCCCTACTGATTTGGACATTATTTCATTTTTCTGGATATTGAATCTCTTTGCTTGCTATATCCTTATGCTGAGTGTGGTTCTCATTCTTTTTCTACTGGTGCTGCATTACTTGATTTCCTTTAACAGCTTCAACTGTTGTTGCACAAAACTTCCTCACCCAACTCTAGTTGCTCTGCTTAAATATTGCATTGCAGATGAGTCGAATTTATGTTGGCATTCTTGATCCCATATACCTCCAGTTAACATCTTGATTGAAGGAATATTAATAATTCATTTATGTTGTTAATGACGTAAGACCCATATTCTCTTTTATGTGGATGTCGTCCAACTTGTTCATTTTCCAAGGTAAATGAAATAATCAATCTTCAAATCCTGTTTTACCATGCTTCTCTCATATCTGGTGATTGCTTTAGGTCGTTCACATATTGTCAATGCTTACCGGGGTATACATCTTTTCTTTGTGTTTTCCCATAAGTTCATATCCATGAACCTATAAACCTCTTCAGTGTAATCTGCAATATCCTTGCAAAGTGTCACAGCCTTCTACTTGTCTGTTTTTTAATACCTATTGATGGTTAGCCATTTGTTGAACAAAGAAAAAGTACTTATAAATTGATATCAGGCTCGTTTCTTGTTTTGTGCAATCCATATTATAGGTATGTGTCTGCCATATATTCAGTTCTTTACAATATGCTTGCTTGTGGAATCTTTCCAGTGAAATGATACTTTGTGGGTTGGTAGCATGTCAAATCCCGGCTATAATGATATATTTTCACTTCCAAAATCTCTTCTTCCGTTCCTTCTTGTCTCTGCGTTGTATACGATTGATGATTGAATCCTGTCATTGGACTGTTGGATATGAGAGAGAGAGAGAGAGAGAGAGAGAGAGGGAGGGATGTGAGCTTCGGAAGTGGAAGTTCGTTTTAGCCTTTAGTTAGATCCTAGTTATACTTGTTCTAGTTCAAGGGTTGGTAATTCATTTGGTTTAAACAGGGTTGGGCTTCGGCAACACTTATGATTGGGGCTCGTTCAGCCTTAGTCAAACTTGCCGTTGAATTAGTAAAAAATTATTTAAATTTAATTTTAAAATATAAAAATTAATATAAAAATTAATTTTTTAATATTTTAAAATAGTAAAATGGATTTATAGGTTAGATTCAAAATGAGTTTGAATACAAAATGAATTTAGATAAAAAATGTGCAAAAATTTTGATTGTAGCTCAGCCAATTTTAAAGTATAAATATTTGCACTTCAAGGATAATCCAAAGTGGGCTTGAATAACAGCTCTGAAAATATTTTGGTTATGGCTCTGGCAATCTTGATGCATAAACCCTTGGACTTCAATTGTAAGACTTTTTTTTTTCTTGTACAAAAGGATAAGTGTTGCAAACCGCATTTGAAGATTATAGAATTCGACCTTTAAATTTAAAAAAATATCATCTCTCAGAAATATTGCTTTGCGTAAATTAATTAGACTAGGCTCAAGTTCAATATTAAGACAATTTTAAGTGCATGCTATACGCTTCATTGATTTGAAGTCCATCTTTCCGCAAATAACTCTCCTGTTGTCCGAAAACGTCCAACAATGTAAAGGACAAGTGGCAGGCAAGCGTATTGTACTTACCCCCGCTCTTCCGCCCTGGTTAGTTTTAGGTGAAGACTATTCCTACTTTCTCGCTATAGGACTTTAGGGGTCCTTGAGCACCACGCAGGTGAATTTGCCGCTACGTTCAGACATTTTCTCATTAATCAAGGAACTATTGCTGGAAATAGAGTGTTCAAATGAGTAGGGAGATTTTTGTTTGGGTTTTTCAGGTAATTGACCCTTGTTTTGTTTGTTTGCTATGGTCCTTTTGTGAATGTTTTTGCACGAACAAAATTGGTGGTTCAACACCATCTTTTAACCGAGTTTGGCAGAAGAGTACTATACTTTTACAAAGTCAACTCTTGAGAGAAACGATTCAATGTGCAATTGTAAGAGTTTTTAGCTTCCAGGGACTTAAACTTTTGCTGGTATTAGCCATATTGAATCTGAGCAATGGGTACCTAATCAAGTAATCCTTCTAGCTTTTGTTAGAGAAGCTTGTAAGTGTATTGTGTCTACTTTGTCTTTATGTGTCATGGCCTGGGTCAATAATGTTAAAAAGAGGATTTTTTATGCCTACTTTCAGCAGCGCCAAAGTTAAATCTCCACGTGTTGTCATCTGCTTGGTTGGTGGTAGATGAAAGAGTCATATCTGACACATCCAATGATTTTATCACCGTTGGCGACATGAATTGCTAATTTCTGGGATGATTGCATGTTAATATTTGAAATTCAACTTCGAAAACTTCCGCCGGTTGTCCACAATATTTGACTAGGAATTCGCCTTTTGCTTTATTATATTTTGGTGCACACAAATCATGAAGTTAATGCACAAGAGGACAGAAGGTGACGGTGATGTCAGAGTTTGGTGACAATATTTGACAATTATTTACAGAAAAGCTCAAATGAAGATGCAATATTAAGCTCGGGTAGAACAGTAATAAGCACGAAGACAGCCGAAAGCTTAGAGTCATGCTATTTTTGACGAAAAGAATTGGAAAATAATTGAATATTTTGAAAACATTTTAATTAAATTTAGTTATTTTTATACATAAAAAAATAATTAAAATTTAATAAAAATAAAAAAAAACAAAAATAATATATAAATATATAAAAATCTTAATAAAAATATAAATATATAATAATTTAAATATAATTATAAATAAAAAATAATACGAAAATAACATAAATATATTTCAAATGTTTCTCTCATGGGTCTATCACTTCAGAAATTTAAGTCCTTTTTAACTATGTTGTTAATTTCTTATCCATCTTAAGCACAGTGGAGAAGGACTTGAATGCTGTTGGCTTTAAGGTCAACAGCTAAAGATGCATGATCAAGTTGAGGTTGTTAACATTATTTCCAAACTTACAAGCTTTCAATAAAAAAAAAATAATAGTACTTTGCAATTGAAATTCATTTCCAGCCTGTACATACGTTAGGAAAATGAAATCTCAGCTAAATCTGATATGCATTGAGAGATTTAAGTATAGAAATATACATTATCAGGCAGGCAGGTGCGGTCAAAGCTGACAGGGTGGTGGAATATCTGCCGATCTTCCGCTTGTCCGTGATTTTGCATCTTCGGGGTTGGTTTAGATTATATTATTAGATTTCGAAATTGTTCGCAGTCTCTAAGTTCAGATGAGTTAGATTAGATGATGACTTCTTGCTTTCTTGGAGGGAAAAGGAGTGGGGGAGGGAGAATCGGAAAGTGGTGGTGGGTGATGTTGCCGACAATCATACAAGCTTAAAGCACATCAACATTATAATCAAAAAGTATATGATTTCTACATTTTCATTATCAAAAGTACACAGATTATCCTATTTCTAGTAAAAAATGTGTCCGTACCTAAATTTTATCAATCTAAACTGTCAAATTACAAGTATAATCAGAACATCTCTTTTAAAAGAATGAAAAAACAAATCTCCTGTTGTCCTCGACGGACAGGAGATTAAAAAGGAAAAAAAGTGCTATAGAATACAACTATGGGAACAATGCCTCGGTCCTCGAATAAAATGGAGAACCAAATAATAAAAAACCGAGTCTCCGAGAATGGTTAAGATCAATGTCCAGGACCTTTTTTGCTTGGTCCGGAGGCTAATGTAGAAGCCAATCTCCTAGACGAATTACGACTGCTGGAGTTGTTTGCCGAGACGGCAAACGAAGAAGGAACACCCACCGCTTTATCATCAGCTTTCCCTTGTTCTTTCCTTCCTGGAACGACGATATTGTCGGTCGTCGGTGATCGAAGGGCTCGGCCATGGACAGCAGCGAAGTGTGATGAAACCAGCAACACCAATAGAGTCAGCACAGAAAGAATACGCTTCATTGATGATCAATAAGATGTTAGAGCTTAGCTAGCTGTTCTTGGTCTTCTCTCGCACAACAAATGCTCTGTCAAATTGTTTTAAATTGGGTAGTCGTTGAAATATTGCTATGGTATTGCTAGCTACCGATCTCTCCCTATATATACTAGGATCTTGCCTGATGAGGACGGTGAAAAACTCTTTGTAGGTGGGACCTTTAACAGGGTCGTTTGACTCAGCCGTTCTTTCCCTCCCATTACGAATGCTATATTTTAAACAATTGGGGCTTTATTTTTACGGGGCCAAAATCGATTGGAATTTGGAAACAGAGGTGGCTTGTACTTTGAAGTTGGCTCGTGTTGTTCGAATTTGACTTTGCAAATCATGTTCTGCAGATCAATATAATACGGCATGAAGTGACAGGAAAGAAGGTAAGAGAATTAAAAGCTAACTAACGTTTTAGATGTTAGACAAAGCAAAAGGAAGTAGTAAAACAAGCGAAGTGAGCCATTTTTCCTCTTTGCATGGTCACGTTTGACCCAGATTGCTTTCACACGCGTTTACGAACACCCCGACGCGTGTGTTTACATCTGCTACGCGGTCTTCTTTTTGAATTTCAATTTATTTTATTTTATTTTTTCATGAAAATGATAAAATATGACCTTTCTAAGACTAAATCAACGTGTCTCATCCTTTATAACAACCTCGCCCCAGAAAAAAAAAAAACACACACACACACACACACACACACATCTAGACAAAGGGGGCGTTGTGGAATGTTGATGCATTTCTCCTTACTTCAGATGGAAAATAAGACGACTGTTGAACCGTCTACTTTCTCTGAGCATCAAGACGGTGCATACAAAACATGAAAGAGGTTTACAAGCATTTGCCAGAGCACCTTAGCACTATTATATTATCTTATATTATTTTCATCAAAATAAATATAAAGATTAATGATGTGTTCTGTTTTAAGAATCGTGTCTAATAAGATTAGTTCAATGTTTTTTTTTTTTGTTTATTTTCGAAATTATAAAAAAAAAAAAGACGCCACTATATGTAGTACTCCTAATGAGCAATTATTATTTGTCAATATGTTGTAAAATATTTAATTTTGTATAAGCTTTTATAGGGAAATTATTTAAAAGCATTTTTAAAATTGTAATAAAAGAGAATGTTTTAATACATTGAGAATTAACATAATAACTGTTTATTATTGTTTTAAATAAAAATATTAATTAATTTTATAAAATTCTTTTTATATTTATCACAGTCCACTTTTCCAATGCTTTAAAAGTTAAAATAAAATTTTCTCGAGTTCGGATTTGTCAGCAAAATACATAAAGCTCAAAATGTCAGGCAAATGGGCTCTTTGTCGACTAGCATTTACGACATTGTATTCGAAATAGTTCGAATTGGCCAAGCATTTCAAAGTATAGTGTATTGGTTTAAGTTCCAACTTAGAAGATATAGGTCGGACATTTTCAAACGAAGGCATGAGCTATGCTCGAAAATTTCAACATTCCTTTTTCCTAGAATATTGCTCTTTCTGAGTGTGCTCCACCTCTAGGAATTAGGAAAGGATTTCATTTTACTTGCTTTTTTCTTTTCATGTTTATAGAGAATAAAATAAAATTAAAAAAAAAAAAGATCACTACCTTTTAGAAAATGAAGAAGTGAAAACCAGTTCTACGTGTTTTTAATGTAAAAGTAGCCGGATCAACTTTCTTTTTAAGTCATTAATTTCAAATACATTAATTTTTTGGATACGATATAAAAATATAATAAAAATATAATTTTATTTTATTTTATAAATATGAAAATAACAAGACAAACATAATGTAATATATATATTTAAATATAATTAATTCGATAATATTTTTAAATTAATATATATTATATAAATATTTAAAATTTAACATATTTAATAACTTATTATTGTATTTATATTTATACAAGAGCTATTAAATTTATTTAATTTCAAACTGTCTACATAGCTGCCTTTTCAATATCTTGCTACGGCTGTCTGTCTCTCATGGATGGATGACAAACGGGAAATGTCAGCACAATTAACAAGAAAAATATACGGTTAAGATGCTGATATTCGATGTTGGAATTTAATGCCTTCAAAGAATTTATAAAATATATAAGGACACAATTAATTTAAATATATTTTTATCGTTAATTTAGAATATCCATCTAATATCTAAATAAACGGTTAAGATTTATTTATCATTAATGATAATTATTAATTTATTAGTAAATAAATTAAACAAATAATTGATCATTAATTATAGGTAAACTTCTATTAAAAATCTTTAGTCTTTATATTATTAAATTTAGTATTTTTATTCATATACTTTTAAAATTATAATAAATAAGTGTTAAAAAAAACTGTTTAAATGTTAATAAAATATTAATGCATCATATGATATATAGTTTTAAATTTTATACAAAAAATGATCCAAGCCCGATCCTAAACTAAAGCTATTTTTGTATAAAATTTAAAATTTTATATCATATGATACGTCAATATTTTATCAACATTTAAATCTCATTTCTTTAACATCATTAACTATTTTTCTTATTTATTATAATTTTAAAAATATAAAAATTAAATATTAAATTTAATAGTATAGAAACTAAAATGCTTTATTATTACAGGATAAAGACTTGTATTGAATTTTTACCTTAATCATAACCGATAATTATCTCATAAATATCAAAGCATTATCGTACAATGAGATACAAACTTTCCTTTCATAAATTAAATTTTATCATTATGATCAAACTTAGGATATTCAAAATGAAATTGCATGATATAATCCGCATAATATTCCCTAAGAAATTGTCTTGACAAATTGTTTAAGTGCATTCTAACGGTGAATTTTAAAATTTTGAAGATTTTTAAAATAAAAATATTTAAAAATACATCAATTCAGAACTTTTAAATTATATTATTTGGATAACTTTTTTTTTTAAAAAAAAATTACCATCGGATTTTGATTAAATTAAAAAATAATTATAGAAGAAGAATGATGATATTAAAGATAAAAAAAGACTAATATAAAAATAACTTATGAGTATCATTAAATTTTAGTAACAATTAAATATATATTATAGTTAAATAAAATTTTGAAAAATATATTATAGTTTTTTGAGTTTTGTCATATATGATAGGTCGACAATTGGTGGGAGATTTGAAAAAATTTTGAAAAATCATCTCAATTTTCCAAAAATTTTTTTCTCATTTGTTTTTAATAAAAAGGCAATTAGATTTATTGAAATAAATTTTCTCATAAAATACTTTATTTAAATAAACCCTTAACATATATTTTTTGTATAAAGATTTTGAAT
>JBBYHO010000015.1:18606203-18620764 GCA_038382025.1 Adansonia gregorii | reverse complement strand
GACTGATATAATTTCTATTATAACCCTTTTTAAACTGTCAATTCCTTCGATAAAATTAGCTAATCTCTTATGCATCGGACAGATCCAAACATGGCTCGTCAGAAAATGCCATGGAATCTGGTTGTCAACTCAACAACATAGTTTGGCATGGTCCGACCAAGTTGTTTCCAAATTCCTGTGTGCTTACTGCTTTTACTCCTCGGCTGCATGACTGTGAAGGAGAGTTCAATTTTCAGCTTCCAAATGTCAATTAATTCCTGAGAAGTAAATTTTGAAAGCGTCCAATTGGTCAGAGGCCTCCTTGATGGCTGGAATTATGCCTGTCCTTATTGACTCTGCATCTGCTATTGAAGTTATTTTCTAAATTGTGCAACAAAGACGACCCATTCAAAGCCCAATAACCTCGTATTATGTCAGCATCACCAGACTCTTTTATGCTGACAGCTGAGAGGATATTCATGCTTATGCTCTTGAATCTGACAGTCATTTTCACCCTTTTATTGATTTTCAACTGTAAAATATATAATTAATTGGCAAAGCGAAAGCTAAATAACTGTACGGATGTGAACTTGCAAAAATGTGATTGGAAAGGAACAATAATATGTCATGGATTACTTCAATTCCATCAACATCCCATGTAATAATGTAATTTTTTTTTTATTTTTTCAATCCAAAAGATTACGAAGTTCCTGTTAATGAATTATGACTGAGATTCCATCTCTAGTTTTTAATTCATTTTATTTTACTGGGGCCTCTCACATCTGCGTGGTGATGCTAGTGTACAGCTCATTCACTCAGGTCCTGGCACTTGCTTTTTGCAAAAGATTTACGCAGGCAATTACGCAGGCCATAGGCGGGCGCGCGGTAATGTCACTAATTCTCGACAGCCTTCGTTAGAACTAAAGAAAACAGAAACAGATTTTGTTTTACTTGCCATACTTTCTTTTCAAACACCTGTATTTTCCAGGCAAGTCTGTTCACCTAAGTTGCAACAAGATCAATGATAAACTTTCTACAGGGCTTTTTAATTTTGATTGACTTGTGATTTCTTTCCTTGCACAATGAAAGGAAAGATGGCGGCAAAGTTAACTCTCGAAAGCTCTCACGTGTTTGACGGAGCAGCGGATATCAGTTTAGAAGTCGCTGTTTACAAGCTGCATTGATTAGTATATATAGGTATCAGCATGGACCTTTTTGTATCAAACAAATAACACAAAATTTCTCAATCCAGAAGCAAGTTTTTAGCTCTCGTAGTTTGCATAAACAAACCATACCTTAACAACCTAGCTAGCTAATCACAAATCTTAATGGCCGGAAACGTCAAATATTTATGCTTTGTCCTCGCTCTTCTTCTAACTTCATTTCTTTTGACTTCCGAGGCTCGTCCTCTCAATGATGCAGAATCAGGCAGCTCTATGACCAAAGGGATGGACGTTCCGTTGGATGGCTCGAGCCTCGCCCTTGAAGGAATCAAGAGCGGGGGTCCAAGTTCCGGAGGAGATGGTCATGCATTTACTGATGTTGTCAAGAACTCAGGTCCAAGTTCCGGTGGCGGTGGACATTAAGCCTGCAAACAGCTTTAATTATTTCATTCTAATTATTTTTTTTTAATTTACTTTGTTCGATTTAGTAGGCTATTATTGCTGTTGTGGTAATTGTTCCGTAATATCTTCGATAAATTTAGGCGTGGTTGCTGGCAATTAGTACTCGATAACGAGTCTGCCATATTTAATTCTTATGAATTCTAAGTTATTTGTTGAGAGTTTTGATCTGATAATTATATTTTTCATTCAAGTAATAATTTCATGAATTCCATAAACTTTTATTCCATTTTGCGTACGTGAGAGAGAAAGAGAGATATTTCGCAGTAGTGCATGGTATCTTACAATGGAAAATTTTTCTTTTCATGCAAAAATTTACAGGGGAAACATTGCTAAATTATAAGAGAAAATGGGCTTACACTTTGCACGGTTAACTCTTCAATGTCAATCGGGAATTGTTCATCTATATGGCTGCTCAATGAATCTATGAGCATTGAATCTTAATTTCTCACACGAAATGTTTTTTTTTTTTTTTTCCTTTCAACGTTCCATCCAGCAGACTATGGTGCTTTGCTGCTTCCATTTCAGTTTCTCTTCATCCCTGAAAGATTTTTCGATTCTTTGCAGTCACCAATTCTTATTTTAAGGGTTTTGTTTATGTTTAATGAAATATAACGGATAGATTTATATATTATCAATTATCCAAAAGATGTTATCACGTTAATAAATAAAATAAAAATTGATAGCTTCATGTGATTTATTGACAATGCCACGAATATAAGATCTTTTATAAATTATTATTAGTGAATAAATATATAGAAAATTTTTATTTTATACAAAAATAATTCATTAAATTTTAAATTATGATGATCAATTCACGCTAATCACACACACATATATATATATATACATATATATATATATATATGCATATACACGAATTGGGCCGTGAGATTAACAACGAAAGTCCAAAGCGTGAATTCTGTTGGGCCTTAAAAGCCCAAACTTAGTGTTCCACGTGTTTTTAACTGACGGCCTTTCAAGTTACCAAAGCCAACCCAAGGCAGTGAAAAAGCCCTTGAAAATGTAGAAAATTGCCTCGGTCTGATGAACTTACCCTCATCCCCCACCGGTATAATAATTCACGGTGAAGAACCCACCCATAATGGCAATAACCCGATAGCTAACGAACCGAAATCCCTTCCCACTCCCAAACATGGGAAGCTCAAACACTGCCTTGAGCAACGGCGACGACGATTCCGCCACCAAGACCGACTCCGACTCCGAAACCGAAACCGATGAGGAAATTCGTAACCGATACGATACCGGCCTTTACAGAGAAGGCGAAAAAGTCCTCGCTTACCATAGCCTCTGTATTTACGTAGCCAAAGTAACAAAAAGAAAGAATTTCTGTTCTTTACTTTTCCCCTTTTAAAAAATTTACTGTACTCATCGCTCTACTTGCCAGGTTTTAAAATGCGAAAAGCGGAGCAATGGCTGGCATTATTTCGTTCATTATCTTGTGAGTATCAAAACTTTAAATTTCCATTTAATCTCTCATTAAGTTTACTCAAAATTGATTGATATTTGATTATTTATATATTTGTTTGTTTTATTGTTTGTTTTCTAGGGGTGGAATAAAAAGTAAGTAGAAGTAGAATTTCTTCTCTGTCAAATTATATTTATATATATTGAAAAAAAAAATGGATTCCTGAGGCTTTGTTTGGTTTTTACAGCTGGGATGAATGGGTAGGTGTGGATAGGTTAATGAAATTTACAGAGGAGAATCAGCAGAAACAGGAGGCTCTTATTAAGAAACTAAAGGAAGAAAGGAAGGCCGAGTTTCAAACTTCAAAGAGAGGAACAGCGAGTGTGTTTCATTTTAGACTGAGAAATCCCAAAGGTTAATTTTAGTATTTTTGTTTGTCAAAAATATCAAAGGGACTATTTCATTACACTTTTTTTTTTTTGGAGGGGTTTAAGAATTAAGATATGTTTGTCATTGTAGGTGGCAGGGGCAAAAAGCGAAAGAATGACTGTATTAGCCAGGTATTTCCATGTTTCGTGATATGATTGCCTTGGCATGTCTCAATGCTGTGCTTTTTGGTTCATTTGGTTGGAAATTTAGTTAATTGATATTCATTGTGAAAATATGTTAGTAGCAAATTAAGCTTAAAGACTTCCCTGACATACGCGCAATTAGTTAGAATTTTGAACTTTCATTGTGGAGATTTCTTGTTCAGCTTAGTCAAAAATCTATTCTAATTGCTTGTCAACTGTTGGGAAAAGCAGGCTGTACCTTCAGAAAAGCTTGTGAACATCCAAATTCCCCTGACTCTAAAGAAGCAACTTATTAATGATTGTGAATTTATTACTCATTTGGGAAAGGTGGGTATATCCTCATAATTGGATTTGCATGCAGTTTTCCTTTTGTTTCATTTTAAGACTTCCTTTTCGATATTAAGTAATACTTGACCATCCTAATTGATTGATATCTTCTGTTGCAGCTTGTTAAACTTCCACGTACTCCAAATGTGGAAGACATATTGAAGATGTATCTTGATTACAGATGTAAGAAGGATAGCATGTAAGTTCTTGCCCAGCTCCTTTTGTCATCTTTTTACTTAAACTTGCCAACATTATATCGTTACAGCTTAGCCAGCTCTTGTAACGGTCAGCTAGTTGGAGAAAGAAACTGTTTTATAAATTAGAAATATTCTATAATTTTATTCCTTGGCAGCACATATTGTCAAGTAACTGTTTTATGACCCAATGTTCCAAACTATCTTCATGGCATTATTGGAATGCCCCTTGATATGATGCTGTCATAAAATGTGCAAGAAAAGCAATCTGAGCAGGATTATTCATGCAGAATTTTTGGTCTTTGCGCAGACTGTATATTAGGTTTGCTGGTTTTAGGCTTTTAGCCTTTTAGGCCTTTACTGGAAAAACAATAACTGCAGAATATCCACTTGGAAGGGAAAGGAGGTGAAATGAGAAGATAAAAAAGTGGGATGAGGGGTTGGCATTTTGAATGAGCTACCTTCTGATCTTAAGCTCCTTAATTCTGCCTCTCAAAATTATTGTTTGAGTTTACCTTTTTGAGTTTTGAGTGAAGTGCCTTGAATCTTCAATCATAATTATTGCCTTTGAATTGTGATTTAATAATTGTCTTACCAAGTATTCATTTCTATATTCTTGGCTTGATATTTTTAGTTCTCTAATTGTTAACATGAAAAAGTAATACATATAGGGTATCCGATTCAGTTCGAGAAATTTTTAAAGGGATACGTGCTTACTTCAACAAAGCATTACCTGTGATACTTTTGTACAAAAGTGAGCGTCAACAATATCAATATACCATTACAGAGGATATCTGTCCATCCACAGTATATGGGGCTGAACATCTACTGCGTCTCTTTGGTATGTTTATCCCTCACTGTTGACACAATTAATTAACTTGCACAAAGAAAAGTGGGTGCTCTTTAATAGTACAAAATTGATTAACTTGCATAAAGAAATGTGTCATGTTCTTTAATAGTACATATAGGGAGGAATTGGACTTGCTAATTGAGAAATCTTTCCCTCTGATAATTTTTTGTAGTATGAGTTGAAGCTTGGAAAAGTAACCAAGACAGTTCTTTAACCATATAATCTATTTCATTTTGAGATTTATATGCCTCTATTTTGATAAGGTTAAATACATATACTGCTTACATAATATCTTCCATTATTAGTTCCTTTCAAGGTAATTAACTATTAATTGTAGCATGGAGTAGTAGCATACACTAATAAAGCTGGCCTTTGATGATCTGTACTGGGCTCATCTTGTCATCTATTGACATGTCTAATTCTGGCGTACATGTGTGTTGCTATCATTGCTGCTTATTTCCGATATTTTCAATAAACATTTGATCTTAATGCTACTCCCAAGATTGTAAAGAAATTTTAAGTGCACGGATTTTTTTCATAAAGTTTGTTCTGCTAAATCAGTGTGTTGGATTTGCAGTGAAGTTGCCTGACCTATTGCTGCGTGCAGACATTGAAGAGGAGACATTAATGGAGTTGCAGCACAAATTAGTTGACTTTCTCAAGTGCGAACTATACTATTTTCAGATTTTCTGGTTATCTAACTCTGCGAAGAACTTGCATTCCTCTATCTGTGTACTTAGTCCTGTTCCCCAGTTGATATGCAGTATCCGGGTTTAGTAGTTAGAACCCCAGCCCTGTGGGAAGTCCACCCACCTAAAGGGAATAGGGAACCATAGGGTCAAGCCTTAGGTTCCTTTATTTTTTTTTACTAAGTGCCAAGAAATCTGTTATTCCAATTTCTAAAGTCGATCATATTACATATAACAAAATTAATGTTGGGTCTAATTTTCTGCAATCTATCGTATACTTCTCACATAACACATTTGATACTTTCGTCCGATTCCTTTTGGGAACATGAGATTTTCTTATCATCAATCAATCTATGCTGATAGATGATGTCATTTCATTGCAGGTTCTTGCAGAAGAATCAGAATGCCTTATTTCTCTCCACTTACCATGTTGCAGAAGATGTTGAGACCAGCACCACCAATAAACAAGATAATTAAATCCAGACATTTCTGCCAACCATTTGTACATACACCAAAGTCTCTACCTTTTCATCGATGCTTTTCCATAGGCTTAGGAAAAGGTTGTGAAACTTGAGACGTTTGTTTGTATTGCCTTTTTAAAAACAGTTTGTATCTATAAATATGTAGGAGAATCTGCTTTTAAAGCTTATGCTCTTATCCCTGCTGGTTGACTTAAAGAGGGCTCATGCGGTATGCGCTTTGACCTGTTGGTTGACTGACTGCTATGTATTCCCATTTGGATTCCAGCTTTGGTTCCATGACCCAAAATTTGGTCCAATCCCACAATCCATGTGGCAGTGTGGTTGGTTAGTGCTTACCAACTGCACCCACATGGAGCTGGACGCTTAGGGGCTCCACGGGATTATTCATTCCTAGCGCAGCCCAACTTTTTCGAAAAGGCTCACGCTTTATCCTTTTTTTTTCTTCACCTCTCATTGGGACTATTGCTGTAGTTTGGGGTGAAACAGCAAATATTCTTATTACGTAAAATTTCTTTCTCCATTTTTGTTTTTATTTTTAGTTGGTTTGATTTCAAAATTTTTATATAAATTTGTTTATTTAATATATTCCTTTTTTCCATTTTCATTCAACATTTTTTGGATGTTTCAAAAATACTTTTTTTCCTTTTTTGATTACTTAATTTTTTATTTTTTGTATTTGAAATTTATTTTTCGTTATTATTTTTCTTATTTTTTAATAATAAAAAGTTGGACACTAACAAACATGAATTTATAAAAAGACGAAAAACTTAATATTAAAAGAATTAGAGTCAGTTTTTTAAATTTTGTGAAAGTTAAATGAAGATTAATAATGTGGAAGAGAGGGAGTAATATATAAATTTATATAATTATTTAATAAATGGATAATATATAAATAACTAAAAATTAAATAAATACTAAATTTTATAACCAAAAAAATTATTAATATAATTAAATAAAAGTAATTGTCTTCAAAATTAATAAGGATTAACTAAAATAGATAAATAAATAAACTTGGGTTTTTTAGCCTATGCATTATATGGCTTTGTTCAGACCTATAGGGCTACAGCTTAGTTTTAAATTAATAGTTATGTTCTTATTTTTTTAAGAAAAGATTAAAGAAGACTTTATTTTTAATAATCATGAATTTAAGATAGTTATAGATTTAATTATACTATATTAACGGAGAGAGCAAAGGTGGATCTCAAATTCTCAATGGAAGTAAGATACGGCTTTGGTCAGTTAGTCCCTAAAAATCTTGGAAATCCTTGGTCAATATAGATTTTTTTTTTTTCATATAGAGAAGTTCATAGTTTGCAATTAGAAAAAAATTACAAATATTAAAATTTAAATGTAAAAATTACAGGATATTAATTCTTAAAAGCAACTGTATAATCAACTAAATTTAACTATGGATTCTTTATTAATAAGGATATGTTAAATAGATTCAATTGGAGTTAAACTAAAATTATTCACTTTATTTATTAATTTTTGTCTAATAATCCAATTTTTTTGTCTTATGATTTAATAAAAGTTAAAATTTAATTGCTATTTGTTTATTTATTATTGTATTTATTTATCATTACTTATCATAAACCCTTAAAATAAACAAGCGAATTACAAGTGTTAAATCACAGTTACCTAAACTTAATAATTATCAAATTGGGGTTTTAGTTTCTCCAACAAATAGATTCAGATGAACTCAATATAAAAGTTTATTGTCTCCATATAAATGATTTTGGATTTGAATTTTATTGGTTGTTCTTGACCTCCATCTTAGTTGTAATATGGATGATTACAAGGATAACTTTACAACTGCATTAAAAAATCATCATATGTTAATAGTGTATATTTTAAAAAATAAAAAGATAAGACATGTGAAAGATTTTTAATATTACCAGTGAATTAAAAAAATTTCTTTTTCAATATACTTATATTAATCCGTATAATATTAGTTATTACATTTGTTATAGTATGATGGGTAATCATCCTATACATCAATGGTAGAGTGTAAAAACTCTACAAGCGAAGTTGATAAGATGATACATCTTTCTTAAAGTGTATTTAGAAAAAAAATAAATCAATAAATAAATTAAATATGATATTTCCACTAATCTCACTTGTGGCTTCACTACTAGTGTATAAAATAATATTCGGATTAGTAATTAGTATGTTAGATTATAAAAATATTTTAATTTCACATGAATAAATTAAAAATTTATTATGTGTCTTAAATTTATTTTTAATTAAAATTTTTTATAATAACTATGAAGTTTATGTCATCACCTTATCACTATTGGTGGAGTCTAAAACTCCATAGACTTTGGCATAAGATAATTTTTTTTTTTACTATAATAAATAATATATTAATTAACCCATTAAATTTTACCTAAAGGTAAAAAACTATTGCCAACAATAATTTTTAAAGATCAGCTTCGTTGTACTATGTACGTCAATATAACAGGCGGCTAGTCATATAAATGTAGTAAAATGAATCAAATCAAGTAAAAAAAGACGCTTCGATTGCGATTGCCTCAGCCAATAAAGGAAGGAACAAATCATTTTAGGACATTTGCTAGGTTCTTTCCCAGTGTCTGCTATGAATTTTCTTGTGACTAACAGTCAAATCAAAAACAGCGTAAACCACCATTTTTTTATTAAAAGAAAAAAAACACTAAATTTTCCATTGACGGAATAAGCCCAACCAACTTGCAATTGTTTTTTGAGAAAAAAACAAGTAGTAATAAAAAATTAGAAATAAAGTTATTGTTAAACTAAAAATCATCACGTTCTTATGTATCTGGTTTGATGAAAGTATCCCATCTTAAGAAGAAAATTAAAAAAGAAAAAAAGAAACTCTAATTTGGAACGTCGATAAAGACCATTTCAGACAAGTTTGGATTTTCTATTTCAAGTTTAGTCAAGTTTAGTACATATGAACGTCTGAAATGAGATCATTTCCATAGTATCCTTCCCTTATAAAAGACTAAGAACGGGATAAAACTCTTTCGGGATAAAACTCTTTGATTTTTCTAGATTTTGAACGTCATCTCAAAATTTTGATTGAAGCTTTTATGCAGTGTCCTTTCTTTTTCAAGCTGCTTAAAGATATAGCCTGCATATATTATCTCTTGATCTCAGTACTGTAGCCTTTGAATGCTCCCTATGGGTTCTTTATATTTTTCATTACTTGTTTTATCTTTGATGTTGTTACCACCATTGTCATCTTCAACATATCAAAAATTGAGCATAGGATCAGCTCTTTCGGTGGAGGATCCTGGTGATGTTTTAATATCACCGAACGGCACTTTCTCTGCTGGCTTTTATCCTGTTGGCAATAATGCTTATGCTTTTGCCATATGGTTCAGCAAACCGACTTGCCTTGTTCATGATTGCACCGTTGTTTGGATGGCAAACCGTGACCATCCAGTTAACGGGAGGCGTTCCAAGCTCTTGCTGTTGCCAACCGGTGATCTTATCCTCACTGATGCTGCTCAGTTCAACGTTTGGTCCACGGGAACTGCTTCGTTCCCTTCGGTTCAGTTGCAGCTCAATGACTATGGTAATCTTGTTCTGAGTAATTCCGAGGGTACTACTTTATGGCAGAGCTTTGATTATCCTACGGATACCCTTCTTCCTCTACAACAACTCACCAGACACACAACACTCGTCTCTGGAAGATCGAAAGGAAACTATTCCTCCGGTTTCTATAAGTTTTTTTTTGACGATGATAATGTTCTTCGTCTCCTTTTTGATGGTCCTGAGATTTCAAGTGTTTACTGGCCTGATCAGTGGCTTTTAAGCTGGCAGGCAGGAAGGTCGGCATTCGGAAGGAGGCATGCCATGCTCGATTCCTTTGGCAATTTTAATTCAAGTGATGGTTTAAGTCTTCAGCCTGCGGATTATGGTACAAATCGGATCCAGAGAAGATTGACCATTGATTATGATGGTAACCTTCGATTGTACAGCAGAGAAGAAAGGAAAGAAACATGGGTTCTTTCATGGCAAGCTCTCGGTCAGCCATGCAGGGTTCACGGCCTTTGTGGGGAAAATAGTCTGTGTAGGTATGCTCCAAGTACTGGGAGGAAGTGCTCTTGCGTTCAAGGATACAAGGTGAAGAATCAAACTGATTGGTTTTATGGTTGTGAACCAGAATTCGACATTCCCCTCAATGCTAGTCATGAGAACTTTACTTTTATTCATCTTCGAAATACTGAATTTTATGGTTATGATTTTGGAATTTTTCCAAATAAAACCTTAAAGGAGTGTGAAACTGAATGCCTGCAAAGGGTCGATTGTAAAGGTTTTCAATATAAATTCAACGGTAATGGCGTCTATGATTGTTGGCCTAAGGCGCTGCTGCGGAATGGGAACCAACCTCCTAATATGATTGGAGACATTTATATAAAGCTGCCCAAAGCATATGTCTCCGATAAGAAGAAGGAACTTTCCAAGGAAATCAGTCTAGGTTGCCCGAATAATGATACTATTAATCTAGAAAGAAGTTACGCTGAAAGCAAAGAAAATGGGATACTGAAGTTCATGCTCTGGTTTGCTTCCGCCTTGGGAGGATTTGAGATTATTTCCATTTTTTTGGTTTGGTTTTGCTTAAATAGAGCCAATCGAGAGGAGAATGCAGTTAAAGAAGGCTACCTTCTTGCTGCAACTGGATTCAAGAGAATGACATTTGATGAGTTAAAAGAGGCAACAAAAAACTTCAGTCAAGAAATTGGAAGAGGGGGGGGAGGTATTGTGTACAAAGGTATGCTAGCCGATGGTAGAGTTGTGGCAGTCAAGCGATTGACTGAAGCAAATCAAGGAGAAGCCGAGTTCTTAGCAGAAGTAAACACCATTGGGAAGATTAACCATATGAACTTGATCGAAATGTGGGGATTTTGCGCAGAGAAAAAGCACAGGCTCTTAGTTTATGAGTATATGGAGCATGGATCCTTGGCAGAAAAGCTTGCTAATTCCCATGAACTTGACTGGCAAAAGAGGTATGATATCGCCTTGGGCTCGGCAAAAGGCCTAGCTTACCTGCATGACGAGTGCTTGGAATGGATCTTGCATTGCGATGTAAAGCCCCAAAACATACTTCTGAACTCTGGCTACCAACCAAAGGTGTCGGATTTCGGCCTATCCAAGCTACTTGATAGAAGCAATCTTTCCAGTTATAGCTTCTCAAAGATAAGGGGAACTAGAGGTTACATGGCTCCTGAGTGGGTTTTCAATCGACCCATTACATCCAAAGTAGATGTTTACAGCTACGGCATCGTCATGTTGGAAATGGTGACCGGAAAGAGCCCAAGGAAAGGGATTCAGTCGGAGGATAGTGCTGAAGCTGGGGAGATGGATTTAGTAACATGGATCAAGGAAAAGAAGAAGAAAGGATCAGAATCCATGGAGACGTGGTTGGAAGAAACAGCAGACCCCAAGTTGGGAGGCAATTACGATAAGAAGGCGGCAGAAATTATGGTTGCAGTGGCTCTTGATTGCGTCCAGGAAGACAGTGATGCAAGGCCCACCATGAGTCAAGTTGTTGAAAGGCTTCTTCCTCGCAATGAAAAATAATGAAAACCGGCTGCAACTTTTATTTCCATCCATTGTTTAGTTTAGCTCCGTTTGCAGTAATAAAAAAAAACAACTTAATTTCTGTTTGTATCTTTTTCCAAGGAGTTCGTCCTTACATACAGACGATCAATTTTCCTTTTTTAATTCCTAGAAACTGAGAATTGCTATCAACAAACAACAATGTCCGACTAAATAAAATTAAAAGGAAAAAAAAAAGAAACAATTATACTATTACTTAAATGCGGGGTAGCAGCACTATTAGTGGAACAACGTGTTTGTGACAAAGAAACACTGTTCCACTAATAATTTCGTTGGATCTCTGCATCTCGATTTTAAACTCCAGAAAATGACTAAAGAAGCCTAGCTATAAGAGGATAGTTTGAGACGTTAGCATTTGTTTTTTCTTAACCATATAAATATTTTTTAAATAAAGATTCCTGTTTTGTCAGGAAAAAAAAATGAAAATCATCTAATTTTATATGTAAATAAAAAAAAATCACATAAAATCAACCATTAGTGTTGATTGATAAACTAAAAAAATTTAAGTACTGAAAAATTAAACATTGAATTTTTATTTTAAAATTTATAAGTGCTAAATTTGTAATATAAAAATTATTTGATATATGATCGCATTGAAAGAAAAAAAGACAAAGAAAAAAAAAATAACACGGTTCGTCCAATAGATCTCCTCTTGCCCTAAAGTAGTTAATATTTTAAGGAAGTTCTACATGGTATAAAAGAACCAAAAATAGATTCATGCAGCTTTAATTAGTGAATCACTTTCACTTAAGATTCTATTAGATAATGATGCTCTAATTTTATATCATGTTTTAGGAAAGATCCGATTGAATCTTACATATATACCGTCGCGGGATAGAGTCCACAAGAATAAAGTAATCAGGGCTTATTTAATCAAGGGGTGTATCATTTATAAACTTTTTTTTATATAATTGTAAATATTTAATTTTAAAAGTTAATAATTTAAAATTTTTTATTTTAATTTTAAAAATATTTTATGTTATCCTAGATATTCTTTGATAAAAATTAAAAGTTTAATTTAAATATTTCATCTTATGTAATTAAAACAAGATTACTTAGTTTAAATATAATTTTTTTTTTACATTAAGTGATAATAATTCTTTATCTACTATCTTATTCAATACTTTTTATTGAAAACTTTTAAATAAATAACATTTAATATGAGTTATCAATCATATTAAAAAAATTGAAACTCATTGAAAGTTTTTTATAATGCATTAAAAAATTTAAAGCGTTATCAAACATTCCTTGAAAAGGTAAAGATTTTATTTTTCCCCAGAAGAAAAAATTCTTCGGGTTATAGTCAATTTGATTGAAAAACTTTTTGACAGTAGGAGGATTTATTTTGATAATTTATGTTTTTATGTTATATTCATATATTCTATCGTATCGTAGTAATTTATATTAAATAGATTTTAAAAATATATTCATGTTATATCATGATATTTTTTTTAAAATTTATGTATATCATATTTATATGATCACGTCAAGTATTATCAAACTCATCTACATTTTTAATGTACAAAGTTTTCAACTTTTAACTGCACTGATAAAGAGCAAGTAAAGCGTTTATGGGGGCTGACGGCCCCTACCATTCACCCCCTTGATATAAGTTTAATAACATCAAATAATCCATGCAATCTTCGGCCATTTTCAAAAATCACAATCCATTGCATAATTAAAGAACAAGTTGCATATTTTTTTACACTATTTTAATTTTATCTAGAATGTACTCTTATCCCTTTTCTTCTGTCTCTATAATGCATTATTGTCACGCTACCACGAACATTTTCTTCCTGGAATTTTCTTGGGGTCAATGGCCACATGCAGAGCTGCCATTCTTGAAATTTGAATTTTTGTTTTTTTGTTTTTTTTTAATAATTTTCGTGGGTTCCAATTGCATATATACGCACAATGTTAAAGGCAAAAATCGTTATTATAGATAGGTATGACACGTGAAAACTTACGCTTTCGAAAGTTAAGATATAGACCTAAACGGAAAACGCTACGTCTATATTGTTAAGCTTAAGCTTTAGGCTTAGCCAGCTTCTGTACCGGTCAGCTAGATGGAGAAACTGCTTTATTCATTCAGAAATATACTATGAATTTTATTCTTTGGCACCACGTATCGTCAAGGAACGTATGATCTGAACCTGACGGTCCAAAAGATCTGCATGGCATTATTGAAATGCAACTTGACATGCAGCTGCCATAAAATGTGCACGAAAAGCATTCTGACCATTGATTATTCGTGGAGGATATATTCTTGGCTTTTAGCCTTCTAGGCCTGGTCTGGGAAAATGCTAAGTGCAGAATTATATATCCACTTTGAAGGTAGCTAGGAAAATGAGTTTGGACTGAGAAAATAAACTAGTTTTAGGGTTTTAGCCTTGCAAATAATTATTTTACTGTTTTTCTATATTATTCTTGGCTCAAAATCTTTAGTTTTTCTTATATTTAACACTTCACGTTGGATACACTTTTAAAGGGATACGGTTACTTCAGCAAAGCATTACCTGCGATGCTTTTGTGCAAAAGTGAGCATAAAAAATATGAATATACCATTGCAGAGTGTATCTATTCATCCACGTTATATGAGGCCGAACATCTACTCACTGCATGTCGGAAAAATTTGATCAACTTGCATAAAAAAAGAATCATTCTCCTTTATATATATCACATATAGGGAGGAATTAGACTTTTAACCGAGGAATCTTTCACTACTGTGACAAGTTTTTGTTGTAGTTTGATTGGAGTTGAAGCTTGGAAAAAGAAAACCAAGACTGTTCTTTCAGAATCTGTCATTTGTC
>JBBYHO010000015.1:18570605-18580614 GCA_038382025.1 Adansonia gregorii | reverse complement strand
GTAGCTAAGGGATGTAACTATCTCTTTTTTGGGTGTTTTTTTTCTTCTTATAATTCGTTCTTTGTCTCCACTTAATTGGTCAATTATTGAGTTGAACAAGCTACACCCTTAAGTGGAATACAACAAAATGCAAATAATTTTGAAGTGGAGATAATTTGGTCTAATAAATATATATACATATTTTAATATGATTAGGATATTTTTATGTTTTGTTCCTGTCAAATCCTTTTTCGATGTTTTTCAGGACAATCTTCATGAATTTTAGTTTATTTATGATTTTAATCCCAAAATATTCTACGAAGCAAATCCAGATTGACCCAAAAAAAAAAAAAACTCCTTTCCCTCATCAGTTGGGTTAGTCGTCGTGATATTATTACCAGTACATTGCCCTTTGCATATTCAGATTTTCTTGCAATATATAAACATAGTATGCAATCTTTAAGAAATTGTTAGGTATGGGGGAGTTAATGTGATAAAGCAATCATCATGATTCATGGGAAATTAGGATCTGGTCAAAAGAGGTTGGATCCACTTGCATTTCTCTAACGGCTATGAAACTATGAATCTATATGACATGACAGTCAAATGGGATGGCCTTAATTTTGGTAAGTTGACCCAAAATCTTTGTTAATTGCTTTAATCAAAATTGGCAGCCATACGACTAGATGGAATTTCCTTGTGCTTGCAGATTAATAGTTCATCATGTGCATGGTGAATTAGGCTGCTGTTGGTAGCTGGGCTAGAGGAATTAAAGTTTTCTCGAGAAAATTTAGAAATTTAGTAAATTTGGATTTCAAATCTGAGCATTTGAAATCTATTTCCTAATATTAAGCTGTGATTTTTTTTAAAAAAAAATTCCCCAAGTTTTTTACATTGTTGAAGTTCTGGTAACTATGGATATTTATTCATTAACTGCTGCTGCCTTAGGCAGCCGTAGATGTTTCACCATTTAGGAGTTACAATTGTAACTCTCAGAGGGAATATGCCGAATGGAAAAACAAAGGGTGATGTTTTAACACAAGCCACCATTTTTTTTTTCCTTCAATTATGATCTACAAGATGCTATAGTGTTTTCTGCTATCCACCTATGATTCTGGAGCAAATATCAAGCTTTGGTAGACATTAAGCTTTGCTTCATAGGAACGATGAACAGAAATAAAAATGGAAACGTTGTTAATCCAATTATTAAAATTGATAACCATTTTTTTATTTTTGTAGCTTAACCATTAATTTAGCAAGTCTTTCATTTTTACTATTTTCTACCTTTCCTAGGTTTAGATGGATTCATTTGATACAAATGATAAATTTGCAACCTTATGTTTTGGCAAATGAGAAAACTGTTGGCACTTAGTAGTCCAACTCCAAGAGTACCACACTCGAAGAAGGAATTCGTGTCTAATTAGCTAATTGGCGAGACAATAACTTGTCAAGATGATGACCAGTAATTGGTCCGACAGATCATAGGATGATTGGCCCCAATAGGATTGACAAACTTCCTAGATTACCTGGGAAGGCAGCGGCGGGGAATTTTCAATTTTGGTTATCAACAAAGCCTAGGGATCCTAAAGTTAAAGCGTCAACTTTGGACTGGTAACTTGAGTTCCGAACTTAGGGCTGGCTGTCAAACAAGTTGGGCTCATGAGTCGACAAAAGGGCAAAAGGAAAAACTATGTTTTGTAGCATTGAACATAATAGTTAGAGCCCATGAAAGGAAAAGCCAATTAAGGGGCATCTTTGATTTTGTTTCCGCCCAGCGTCGGACGCATAAATTGCCCTATTGTTCAAGTTTTTCCCCCGTAAAATTTCAATGTTCTTTGACAGTGCAGCTCAACTGTCAGTACATTAATACACATGAATTAAACTGTTTAAAACAAGTTGGAATCGTCTAAATCAAGTAATCAACTTGTTAATTATTAAGCATTGACTACTTCACAACTGGACGCTCTTGAATTAAGTTTCTACTCTTTTTTTTTTTTTCAAATTTAACTAATTTGAAGGCTCTAATATTAATCTATAATTTCTTTTAAGTGAAAAGACAGATTATGCTGAGTCCTGCCAAACGCCAATGACTGACTGTTCCACCCTGTATCATATTTATTTATTTGATTGAATAAAGTAGAATTCGAGTAATCTATTATTTAAATAAAAATTTAAATTTAAGTAATTAAATTTAAAATTGAGAATAGAATTTAAATTTATAAATATTTACTTGATCGTATGTTAATTGAGTGAACGTGAATAATATAATCTTTTTATCTTGATTGAATACAAAATTAAAATTTAAAATTTAAATTGAGTATGAAACATTGAATAAATTAAATTTGAATTCAAATCATTCATTATTTCAATTTGGCTCAACCTGGCTACACACTTACATGAACCTACTAACCAAGCCAGCATTTTGGGATAAAAAAGACAAACGATGATGGCATGGCATGGTCTCCACCGACGCCTATGTTAAGCACACTTTTCTCATTTTTGGGAACATTTTTAGAACAATTTGATAAAGTAATTTCAACCTCTCTTCTATCATACACTAGAAAGTGGAAATACGCAGTGTTATTCTGTCACCCCCACAAAAAAATATTAAGTCAAAACCAAGCATTTGATTCTAGTCTTAGTTTCTGCAAATTAAAAAAAAAAATAAAAAGGCTGCCCAAAATGTTGGAGACGGATAGTATTTATTTACCGGAATAAGAATTAAGATATATATATATATATATACACACACTCATATATTAGTGTTTATGACTGGTGAAATATCATTAGCATATTTAAGTCATGAAAATGAAATATTCACATTCAAGCCTAGCAATATGAAAATCGCCTACGGTTGTTATGGGTGACTGCCATGGAATATTAGAATAAAAGACAAGAAAACCAGTAGGAAAACCATATAAGAAGCAACCATCTTTGCTTTGAATATGGGCTTAACTCCTATCGAAATTAAACAGATTGACAGACAGAAAGATCAACAACCTCTTTTTTGCGACACTACGCCGCAAAGTCTCTTCCCGGATGCTTTCCTTCATTCTGTTGGCTCTTCTGGCTCACGCCTTGCCAATCATATGTCAAAATCTACCTCAACAAAAGTTAAACATAATTATACTGGCCGGACAAAGCAACATGGCCGGTCGTGGAGGTGTAGCCAACGACACTTCAACCGGCATTCCGACTTGGGACGGTGTAGTTCCTCCACAGTGCCAACCTAACCCTTCGATCTTCAGGTTGAGTGCGGACCTTGCATGGGTACGAGCCCGTGAGCCAATCCATGCTGACATTGATGCCAGGAAGACGGTTGGGGTTGGGCCTGGAATGTCTTTTGCCAATGCTGTGCTGACCAAGGACCCCAACTTTGGGTTGGTGGGATTGGTGCCTTGTGCCGTTGGAGGGACTACTATAAGCGAATGGCAGAAAGGGGAGTTTCTTTACGAGCAATTGGTGAAGAGGGCTCAGATGGCGCAGCAGAGTGGAGGAGTTTACAGAGCAATGCTTTGGTATCAAGGCGAGACTGATACAATCAATCAAGAAGATGTTGAATTGTATAAAGGTAGATTGAAGAGCTTTTTCAATGACTTACGTTCTGATCTGCATGCACCTATGCTCCCAATCTTCCAGGTACCATTTGTTTGATTGTTTCTTTTCTTCATAAAATTTATTTAGAAATAATAAAAACTGCAGCATAAGTTTGATTAAACCCTAGATAAAGATCTGAATACAAATGACCCTTTTGTTCAGAATTACTATTATATATTTGCACAAATTTTACCATCACATCTTTATTCTTTAGGATTACTTTTGGATCATTAAACAATAAAAACAGTAAACCTTATTGACTTGATTTGGACCTTAACATTGAATCATGAATTCATGACTTATTAATTCTCCTAGAACGAGCATTTCGGATTTAAGGTTGAAGGAAAGTCCAAACTTTAACTGGCAACTGGCTTATGCAACAAAGATGGGATTCTGCTATTTAAAGAACATATAAGTTCACTCATTAAAAACCCCAGTGCCCAATTGCTTCAGATTATTAAAACCGTTCAGAGTAGTTGCAGGGGCATATGCAATTGGTTAGGTTCCAAATTTCCAGCTATCTCTGGCGATTAATTTAAATCAAGTTGGCAAATTTGAAGGTATGAGTTAGTTCATTCTACGAACATTGGGAGGGGATATTAATAAACAAAACTGAACCTGATTTCAACATTGAGAAAGCTGAGTAAACATTGGCAATTTCATTGCTAGGTGGTTCTGGCATCAGGAGAGGGACCTTATATTGAGGGAGTAAGAGAAGCCCAATTAAAAATAGGCCTTCCAAATGTGAAATGCGTGGATGCCAAGGGACTACAACTCGAACCAGATGGGCTACATCTTACAACTCCAGCCCAGGTGAGACTTGGGGAGATGTTGGCAGATGCATTCCTTCGGTTCAAATCCAGGTCACTACGCAGCAACGATGCTCCAACCAATTTTTCTAGTTTTGTTCCTTATTTTTTAATAATTGCTCAATCTTTCAGATGCCTCTGGATGATCCTCACTTTCAGATAAGGACAGGTTCTAAATATTGGATTGTTTCTCTGTATTCATACTAACATCGGATAAGAACAATAAAAAAAAAGAAAAAAAGAGATACATGAACTGAGAATGAGATTCATCAGCAATTGCTGTTGCATCGATCTTGAGTTCATCATTTGATGATTAAAATAGCCAGTTACTTAACTTCTAACTTCAGTACTAACAGTTGGTATTCCAATGTCAATAACCTGACCATCGACAGACTAAAAAACAACTTCAGGTAACATCGTATTGCACCAAACAGAGAAATTTTTTGCCCGTAAAACGAACCCCTACCTATTGAACTTACAAGAGAGTTCGTAAGTGATGGAACTTTTTTCTTTGGAATTTTTTTCAATGTAGGTAATATGCATCCAAATTCCAAACTCTTCAGTTTTTGTTTCTTAATTGTTTGTTTGCACCTTGGGTCCTAGAAATTTGGATCTTCACGGAACTTCATACAGAGAATTTGCAATGTTTCTACCCAGCCTTGATTGAAAACTTGTACTGAATTTTAACATTATAAATGTTATTGGTCTCAAAGCTGACCTTTATAAATTGGAGGATATATCAAGTGATTTCCAATTCAATTTTGGTTGAAACTTCTAACATTACTCGAAACTACTTATGTGTCAAGTTAGGTATGGTCTAACCAATTTTTGATGGGCAATAAAAGGTCAAGTAAATCAATTTAAATAAAGTGAAGTTGCTAGTGGAATTCTCTCTTTTCCTGGCAAGCCATTGCATGTTAAAAATATTAAAAACCGGTTAAAGGCCATGGAAAATTCCAAATTCACGAATATTATAAAGGGACATAGCCAAAGTCTATCGGAGTGCGAAATTGCGTCAAACAACTGACCAAAGTCTGACATTATGCAAGAAAGCGGTGTGCCAACCCAACCTTTCCATCCTCCGACTCACTGCTAACCTCACTTTGGAAGAAGCACGTGACAGCCTCCACCGAGGCATTGACGTGGTCAGGACTTCTGGGGTTGGACCCGGGATGGCATCTGCCAATGAGGATTCTAACTCATGGATCGGGGACTAGCGTGGTGGTTCTGCTCCCTTGAGCTGTAATGCCTCAATGGTACCTGCTCTTGTACCGCTCATATTTAAGTTATTCTTGCATGTAATTCTTATTATTGCATAATAATGGCGATTGGACTACCCTATCTGTTTTCGTAGTGCTGAATTAATTGATTACACAAATAATTCAATGATTCATATCCCTTTAGAGAAAAGAAATTAACTTGATTGAGCCATTCAACACTTTTTCTTGGATATTTATCTTCGTTTGACAATCATGTGCATTTTATTTCATCTTTTCTTGTTTTAATGTTGCACAATTCGTTGCGCTCACTGAGAAGCAGGTAGATTGGCTGTACAGTTGGTTGCTGGTGTGGTGGAAGTGGTTTGCAGTTATCAAGTTTGTCAAGGTGACTTGTGCTTCTACTAGAGGTTCCTATGATCTTGATACTCGGCTGCTTCGAGCTATGATTACCAAGGGCCTAGTTGAGCCTATTTCCAGTGTTTTTGAGAACTTGGTGAATGCTTACTTCATGGCCAAACAGAGAGGACTTAGGTTGGTGGAAGAGCGCAATGTAGTAGATGGTTCTCCACTTGGAATCTATATTTGCTCGTGCAATTTCTGACTGGTGAGATTACAGTAGGAGTCGTCAAGGATGGAAAACCGCATCTGACATAGGTTGGATACTTTGTTGTTGATGTAAGCCTGGAAGGCAGTCTTATATTTTGCAAGCAGACTGCTCAACCCCGTGTAAAAATGTTCCCTTTCCAAGTAAATTACAATACATCCTATGCTTATCAATCTTGCTCTGTCGCAAATAAGGAGCTCTAAGGTATAGTTTTGGCCATGGAGCACTCACTCTGTTGAGCATGTCTATCAAAATTGACCGTTAGGAATTCATCTTGGATTTCGCTACTTTATCAAGATAAATGCCTATTGTATATTTGCATTATTGTATAACGCACTATCAAATTGTTTAATCCTAAGCCCGATTTCTAAGGTACTGTCGAAGCAATCAGGACAACATTTTCCAAGCAGAACGTGTTGTCCTTGACTAAATTTGGAATCTCGAGCCTGTAGTAGCTAGGGCCATTTGCATTTGGTAGCTGCCCTTTTAGAATTCGGAATCTCGACACAAAGTCAAATGTGACATATTTGAATCTTTGATGAAAAACATGAATTTTCTTTTGTTTTGTTTGATGGATTCGATAGAAGGTGGAATTTCGAGGGGCAATCAAGACTCAAAATGCTGACAAAATAAGAAATAAGGCACGCGTTAAGCAACTTCGCAGCAATGCAAGCTCGAATTGCCACCAAATGCCCAAAACGTGAAACGTGTCCCAAGTCGGTTCCTACTGCTAACCAAATGAAAATTGTAGATACGAAGTGAAACAGCAACCTTTCCTGCTATTAGCACAGAATTACGAAGCAGAGAGTCCATATTTCTCGTTTTTACGTACTCTTTTTTCACTTGAACCTTGCAACGTGAACACCAAGGCATAAACTCGGCGCCTTGTCTTTAATTTACCTGCAATTGGTTAATCTTTAATTTTCATTCAATTTTCACCTGCCATTGGTTAATCTTTAATTTGCCTCCAAATTTTACCTGCTACTGGTTAATAGAAAGTAGAGAAATTATGGCCATAAGCATGCTCTTTTAGCCACGGGAAAAGAAAGTTGGGTGTTTTGGCTGGCGCAAATGATGCAGTAGCAAAGGCCTTTGCAGTCTTCCCAGGAAGCCATTTCAAGCCATGGTCACAGCAGAAACAAATAAGCGACTACATATATCCACTTAGGCTATAAAATTCTCCGTGCCTTGATGTTAACAAATAAGTTTCAATGTATCAAACTGGGTTTTTGTTACTCTGTTCTCAATGGGCCACGGCCGACAAAACCACAACATGAGTATGGCGACTTTTGAAAGACAAATATTTAAAATTTTGGCCGTCCCATTCAAGATACCATTAAGATTTTAATTCCATTCTTTTAAAGTCAAAAAGAATTGCTACTTTATAGGGAAAAAAGAGAGTTGTCATAAGCACAAAGATCATACGTAAATTGTAGACTAGTCGAAACATCAACATCTCATGATCGATTGTTAGTAGCAAATTACAGTCTCAAGATTGAAGATCCTAGTTTTATTATTCGGGCATTTCAATTACGCATGTGTTCACCAAATTACGACCGAACACTGGATACTGACATACGGTGAAGCACATGGGCAAAATCGCCAAAAGCAAAACCCCTAAACCCATTTACCAGACACCAACCTCCATGAACCCATCCTCGGTAGCGCAGCCCCTAAACATTCCGGTGGTGTTAAACCCACAAGCCACCTCTCCATTCTTTGACACAGCAATCAGCCCAGCTTTGCCTTCGTCCAACCTATTCTTTATCACATAATCCACGGCCTCATGCAGATTCAAACCTTTATATTCCATGACTGCCGCTACTTCCCTTGCCAGGGTGCTTCGGATGATTGCTTCTCCTTCCCCAGTGCATGAAACCCCGCACAAGTCACATGCGTAGGTCCCCGAACCTATAAGGGGCGAGTCACCAATCCTTCCTGTCATCTTGTTCATGAGCCCACCAGTGGAGGTGGCTGCAGCGCACCGACCCTCCTTGTCAACCACCACGCACCCAACTGTTTCTGGGGCGTAGACGCTGATTGGGAGCCCGTTCATCTGCAAAGGACTGTCCATGGTGGCGCCGGCACCGCAGGTGCCAATCGTTGGGATACGGTAATCAAACTGGCCAAAGGACAAAACTAGAACAGGTTAGCCATGCATGGTCCCACCAAGTGATTTGCTGGCAACAACTCAATGTCGTTTCAAGGAAAGAAAATCAAAATCAAAATCAAACGTACCAGGATTGAGTTTGCTTCTTTTGCCAACTTAAGCATGCCCACGTTATCTTCCGTAATGAAGTATTCATTGTCCACCAATTCCACGCCCTGCACAAAATCCAACCCATCAATTCAATTAAAAAAAATTGGAAACCTAAAGATTCTAAACTCTGCTGTCACGTGTCAGAACGTGGAAGCCTGTGCAGAATCTAAGATTCCACGACAAAAGTTAAGCGCGTGGCTTGGAACACGAAGGTTAAACTGGTAAAAACACAAACCTGTTTCCTGGCAAACTCTTCGGCACCTGAGAAGGCCAAATAAGAATGAGGTGATTTGTCCATGACAAGACGGGCAAGCGAGACTGGGTTCTTAACCGTGGTTAAGCCTGAAACGGCACCGCATCTCCTCTTTGGCCCGTCCATAATGCTGGCTTCCATTTCCACCGTTCCTTTCTCCGTAAGAGCAGATCCACGCCCGGAGTTAAACAGCGGATCTGTTTCCAGTTCTTTCACCTATCAAATCAAATTTCATATTTTTATTATTCCAGAAGAAAGCGACGGAAGTTAAATTAAAAAGAAATGATAACCAAATAAACACTCCCCATCAACATATATATATATATGTATATGTATACGCAAGCGGTAAAATAAACCGATATAACCCAAACTCAAATAATTGACCCAAATCCGCCTTCATTTTTCATCAAGGAGAATGCGATGCCTTTGCATAATCCTTGATAAAAAAAAATCTAATCTCCCATGATTATATTTGTAATATATAAGGAAACATAATCAAAACAAGAAATTTGTTCCTTTTACAACATTAACATTTCATTAAGTGAACAAGGGTGAAAGATGGCGATGAAACGAAAGGAAAAGGGACATACGACAAGTTCAACGACGTCAATGGCGGGGAGGTTAGAGCGGAGAGCAGAGATGCCGATATCAAGGCAACGAGTGAGAAGTCTCTTTGCCTCCTCTTGTCTTTCTTTAGGGAGATGTGGGTCCACACCAGCGCCACCATGCACTGCGATAGCCCAGGCTCCCATTTGTCTCTCCCTCGCTCTCGCTCTCGCTCTTGCTCTCGCTCTTTTTTTTAGCCTAAGCCTTCTTTATTACGTGAAAAATAAAGGAGAACCTCAGGATCCCTTTTATAGACGACCCAAAGACACCCAACCATGAATGCCCACTTGTTCCTGAGGATAGCATTGTCACTTTGCATGTACCCGACTCTATCTCTAATTGTCAGCATGGGACACGTCACACGACCCTTTTTTTGTCACGGTAGTTTCTTCCTCAATTTTTTAAGGTCACCACTACTGGGAATTTACACCCTTGCCTCTTATGCCTTTTTTTTTCCCCCCTGTTACCGTGCAAGCAAAAAAAAAAAAATATTGTTTGAAAAATAAAAAGACGTTTGAAATCGAATTTAAATTATAAATTTTATTTATTTATTCTCATTAAATCAGTAGATCGCTAATCTTTTATGTTTTTTGTTACCGTTTATTATTTATGAAAAGGGTAAATTAGGAAATTAGTTAATCTATCGTTATGTAAAATTCTTAAATTTAACAAAAGATATCA
>JBBYHO010000015.1:18479274-18553064 GCA_038382025.1 Adansonia gregorii | reverse complement strand
AATTATAATATAATTATAATTTATATTAAATAAATTTTAAAAATATATTTATATTATATTATTTTTTTAATTTTATACGTATTATATTTTTATAATTATATTAAATATTATCGGTTCTTACGGAGAAGTTTTTATCATTAATGATTGCGCTGTCATACTGTTTTACGATGTAGAAGAAATTTCATGAAAATCGACAATTGGGGGATACAAATTCTTTCACCCTAAGAAAATTGGGTTCATTTCAATTTATTCATAAATAGCATCTATAAATTTAAATTGAAAATTCAACGTCGATCTCTATTCTTCTTTTGTACTCAATGAAGTTTTATACAAATCTACAGTAGCAGAATAATAATAATAATAATAAGTGAGGTAGTACTATAATATATTAAAAAAGGGGGGGGGGGGATAAATCATTGTATCATTATTAAGCATGCAAATGCAAAGCATGCGGCCAAATTTTATGGTTGAAATAAGTTGTGGCGTCTCTCACCCTTACCCATTTCGTTAGAAAAAAAAAGGCGTTAGAATTCCACCGCTTCTTGGGACGATCTGTTTTTACACTTTTTACTACAAGCTTCTGAATTCTCTCATAAATGAGCTTTGTATTTTTCTTCCCTGTTTACGTTTCCTTATCTGCTCTTCTTTTTGGGCTAATAATTGCGGTCACCGATCACCATGACCTTAAATATGAAAGGGAAAATCTTGCTATCCACACCGACATAGTTGCCCAAAGCTATAAGATTCAAATAAAAAAAAATAACAGTTCCCCATCTAGTTTACTGCTCTCTCGCAGGACAATTCAGTTCTTTCCTCTTTGTGTATTTTCTTTTACGACCAGTGGAATTCTAGACTCGTCTAGCATCAAAATAAATAAATAATTATAAATATAATTTTAAGATTCGTTTAGTAAATTATTTATATCTCTTTTATTATTGATTATAAACTATTAACAATATTATTATTTGTATTTTATTTATAATGCAATATTATTTGTGTTTAATCATTAATATTTTTTAATTGTTTGTATGTATATTTGATTATATATTTATAAATATTTTCATTTAATATTTATAAATAAATTTATTTAATACAAATGAATAAATGTAAATATATCTAATTTTAAAAGAATTAAATTTAAATATAATTTTAAAATTTTTAATAAAGAATTAAAAGAATCGACAAATAATTCCAAAAAAAAAACCACACAGATAAGAATCTATTCATCTAAGTGCGATTAATTTCCGGCACTGCCATTAAGGCGTGGTAAAATGAAAATGCCTCTTCGCAATTATCTCTCGCACGGTAGGAATCCATCGCCGGAGCCCAGAGGTGTTGGAGACGACGCCTGTAGGGGTTTCCACCCTGACATGTTGCTTTCTTTGCTTTGCTTTGCTTTTACTCCTCCCACTTAACTTTCCTTCTTTACGGGCTCGATCTCCGAGAAAATGAAGGTATTGAGAGGACATCAAGCCAAAAAAAGAGCGGGTGGGTGTGGCAACTGGCAAGCAGGTTAAGACTGATCCACAAAATCAAGGGAGGATGTAAAAAGGAAGTGGCAGATTATCGTGGTGGTTACGGTGGTCTCCAGCCCACGCTCACCCCCACACAAAGTTGCCAAAAAACCTGAAACCATCATAATAGAGCAAATGGTCACCATTTTCATATATATGTTAAGTATTAGTAATTATTATATCGTATTGCAGCAATTTCCTTTTCTCTTTTCCTTTCACAAGATCATGTCCAATTCATTCTTTCTTTTTTTTCCTTTCCTTTTACTGAATACGAATCTTCATTGAAAACGCTACTAAAATTTAATAAATTTACGTCTAGAATGTGATTTCATATATAGAAACCAACAAATTAACCGTGAAGTTTTCATAAATAAATAATTAGATATCCACAAATAACTTGATCATCCATTAAAATTAAATGTTATATATATATATATATACACATACACATATCTTCCCTTCAATCAATATGTAATTTAATAAAAAAATTATCAATAAATAAAGTTTATTTGAATAAAAACTCCAATGTTAACGAAAAATAAATAATTAAAAGCATATATATAGTTTCATATTTATATTTTTTTAATTAATGCTTATATATATTATTAATTTCCTGTCAAAATTTCTAAAAACAAAAACAAATGCTTCAATTGTATGGATTTTGAGTGACAAACGTGTTCAAAATCAGCCAAGGCCGCACCAACTTGGGAATCAGAGTATGGCCCCTGTTGTTCCTCCCTCCATCTCACTCAATTTATACACAACGGAAAGTAAGGCCTCCCCTTTATCGGGACTCATGAACCCATTAGGATTAGCTTGCAGCCTTAGACGACAACATATTCATCTAAGGACAGGCCAGCTGATAGGATCACAAAATTCAAGGTTCTTAATAGAACATGTTTGATCATCTCTCTTCCTCCAGTGCTTCACCCAATATGATTGAGCTCCCATCTGTACTATGAAACCTCCATAATGGGGAAGCAAGGGCCCATATGGGTTTTCTTTATCCAGTTGTACGATGAAACAGCCACAGGTCAGGCCAGGACAGGCCACATGGTAGTCTGTCTGAGTTTAATCATCATGCTTCTCCCTTAATCATGCATGATTCACGGCATAGCTTTTCATCGTATATGGTAACTAATTCCCAGCTTCAAATCCAAATCCAAATCCAAAGAGGTGGAAGCGTTTTTGGGGTTGCAAGACTTGACCTCCATTGCCCACAGATCTGAACCAGTCACCGCTTGAGTCATCACAGACAAGTAAAAGAATTAGTCGTATTGGTATTTGATTTGATCATGCTACTTGCATTTATCAATACATAGCAAATCTAGCAGCCAACGAACTGTGGCTTTTACTTTTCTCATCGGCGAACTCAACTCTTGATTTCTAATTGGTAGCAGTTCTAAAGTGTGCTTCTCCTTCTAGGTGTCGTATTTCTCATGTATTCTCGTCTCGTTCTCTTTTTCCAAGTCAAATTAATGATCCTTTAACACAATTTGATGATCAACTCCAAATGGGTTGTCTTTTGCCTTTCTAAACAGGGCACCGCGGCAAAGGCAATCAACAAAGAGTCAAAAGACCACCTTGGTTACGGGTTTAAGGCCACTTGCACTCAGTGATCCATCACACGGTTGATCATTTAGCAATACCACTGAGGTGTACAAGGTGGTTTCAACTATCTCTGCTTTTATGCCTAATGTATTGAGCAGCAGGTACCCTAGTTACCATCCGATACCAACCCTCAGAGAAAAGAATCACTGTATATCATACAGAGAAAATCCAAACAAATTCGTCATTCTTCAACCTCCAAAGATGGATTTATTCTCGTCAGGGTAAAAGCTTGCAGGAATATTGAAGCAATTTTTCTTCTAACATCTACTCTAAATGTATACTACTCGAGAGATCATAAAAGTTCCTGAATAGAAATTAAACAATTCTGTTGTCTAACAAGCTGTTGAGCCAAATTCCAGACCTACTACTAAGCGCTTTGGAAATCCTATGCTATTAACCTTATATAAAAACCCATACCTAAGGATCTCAAGAAGACCTTCCTACAACATAAACAAACATGCACAAAGCCAGCCACAAAGGAGATAGACGCAAGTCAGCAAAGTGAGGTTCAATTCGATCATTCCTTTGTCCTCATTAGCAACAGACATGAAGCGCCAGTCAAGAATCATCTACTACATTCAAAATTATAGATCAAGGCTATATATAGACCTCTAATACAAACTGAAAATCACTCTACCCAAAAGAAATATTCAAACATCTCCACTGACACCAAAATCATAGTCAAACAATGATATTAAGTTTTCACATTTTAGCCACTACCACGTTTAAAATGTTCTCTAATAAATCTTTCTGCATGAGCTGGGTACTTATACCGAATGTATGCTCGGAGACACTTTTGGTATGAGAAATCTATCCATCCACCATCAGTTCTGACAACAAAGAGACACCTTGAGTGTCTAAATTGAGGATGTCGATCAACCTTCAAAGAAGAAGATTAAGCACACATTATTAGCTTGTTCTAGAAAGCCAATACCAATTTATGCCACACATCCATAACACATATTATGATCTACATATGAAAGGCAACACTGCTAGCTCAGCTGCATCCAACCACAATAGCTACTGAACAATAAAATAGTATTTACTTTCATCAGTTAGAAAAGTCACATTAGCAGGCAGACTAAAACAGGGAAAAGAGAGGATTCTATGTCACAATAATGGAGGAAAGAATGGAATCAGTCAAAAGGTTCCATCTGTTGATCTATTGGCCAACAATAGCATAAAAACATAAAAAGAGACATGCATACATGTAACTGTAGGAAGAGCGGAAGACTTTTAACACCACAAGAAATAAAGAAAAGAGGAAATTGAAATTCTGTAGAAAAGAAAATCTAAATGAGCAAATTCCAAAACTTGAGATAAAGAACCAGACCATGTAACTAATGTAGAGTGTTCAGAAAAAATTTTGACAGCAGGACATACAAAACAATCAACTTCACTCTTTTAAGTTTAGAGTAGATATTCTCCAAATATGCATCCTCTAAATTGGCCTACAAAGCAGCCTGGCTATGGAAATACTGTGAAATTTACCCAGAACAAATGTTTGATCAGATAGCAAGCCAACCAAGAAACTCAAAAACCCAGTAATAGACAATGCCATCAGAAACTCACCATAATAGAATCCAGTCCACATCCAATTTTATCTTCAGAATGTGGATGATGAGAAAGAAGCTTCTCTACCACAGCTTCCTCATCTGCGATGGTTAAACGTTCCCCATCCATATACCTAATATTAGGAAAAATAAATACAAGGAAGAATCATAATGACTAAGTTGACTAAAAAATTTAACATTGTTGCACCGCAAAGACTGCTTGCCTCAACTTATTAGCTGCTACTTCCAAAATGCATCTCAAAATTATCTGTTAGCTTGATTTTCTATCAGTGGTGTAAATTATAGGTTCTATGATCAAAACATAGTTTCACTAGTAATTTTTTTAAAAAATACAGTTGGCTCACTATTCTGGGGAATATTCATCCATAAGAACCTCAGAAAATAGTTAGCATAGATTACAACATTATCCTTTCTTAAGATTCAGCAACACATTTAAATTTTAACTTGAAGTAAATTTAGTGGGTTCTATTGTTGCTTATTTATTTGGTTTCCCAATTTGTCATAAGATATAAAAATATCAGCACCTCCTGTCTAACTACGTAGTTCTAGCAAATTGATAAGACAACCACAGAGAAAATTCTTTTATTTCTTTGATATTTTTTCTCTCTCTATTACTAATATGGCTAAATAGAGGAAACCCATGTATCCCTATATTTGTTTTTGTGTTTAATATATACATAAGCCATTAACAATAATGGAAATTCATAAATATAAAATCAGATATGATGCTTGCATATCGAACCAATACCATATCCCATTCTGCTTTTGTCTTTTCTGTCCTTGATGATATAGGATAATCTGTGATATTGATGGGAACTTAGTGGCAGGGTTTTGAAGGAGAGATACAAGATGATGAGGAAAGATTAAAGTGCTCTGTTGTCAACACTGGTAGACTCCAGATTCCTACTAAAACAACTTCTTTTAAATATGATCGGGAGCAGGAAGTTTAATTTCCATTGAAGCAAATGATGATAAAAAGCAATATTTTGAAAGTATTTAAAGATTCACCGCATGAGATTAAACAAGTTCTTATAGAAAATGTAAAGGCAAACACGCCAAGCTTCATCATGCAAAATTACTAATATGGGTTTTCATTCCTCTCATATCAGCAAAGCACTCAGAATTTTAAAATTCATCCTAGCAAAAACCTTTAAACTTTACACGTTATCTACTCTGGAAAAATGCATAAGTTAATGATGCAATGCTAACTTACAATTCTTTGAACGATATCAGAAATCAAAATTTGAAACTACTTGTCAGTGAGAATGAACTAAATCAAAATTTGCCTCATTAAAGAAACAACATAGCTAACACATTTTAATTATCACAAACAAAAACCCAAGAATCTGAAAATGGCATTATTTAACATCTCGTATATATTCAAGTTAATACAAACATAAATATGGGAGTAAACTGCACTTTGGGATTTTAGAAATTCAAATTACTTTGTTGTTTGAACTAAAATGCAACACTAATACAAAGTTACAAACGTTATTGTTCCATAAAAAAATGAAATCATATTTGTAAATATTCAAATGTATGATCTAATCACAAACAAATATATATTATGTAAATGAAGCCATAAAAAATAGCACTTAGAAGGAAAAGGGCTAGGAGACTGACCTATTAGAGTGAAGAATCTCTTTAGCTAGCGAAATGATAGGCTCGACGTCTCGACGAATCTCTTCCTCCTTATCCTTCCATTTCCTGTAATCAGGATCATCCCACCTATGATACTTCGGTGGTACCTTCACGCTCAGCACCGCACTACTATTCTCTGCAGAGGATACCTCCTCTTCGTGCCCAGCCGACTCTGCAGCGGCGCAAAAAGGACGCCGCGGAGACGATATGATTCCGCTGGCGAGACGGTTGTACCGTTCCAGCCGAAGCCGGAGCAGCGGGATGACTTTAAGAAGCAGATGAGCAGCCATGAATAATGTGTGGCTGAGGAGCTGAGGATCACCTTGCTGGTCACTTTTTCAATTATAGGAAGGGATCGAACTAACCCGACGCCGTATTGAGGATGTGTGCCCGCCCCGCCAGAAGGGACCGACTTAACCGCGAGTTCGGAATTAAGGAGCGGCAGGCCGCCGAGGGCAGACTTGATTTTTCAACGTGTTAGAAATTTATTTAATTGAGTTCGGACTTTGGGCTGGGCCATGCATTCGCTTTAGCTTAGTCATGGCCCCTTCCTTCCTAATTGGGTTGAATGGAAATGTATAGACTGCAAAATTTAAATTTTAAAATCAATTGTAAATTGTAAATATATATATAATTAAGAAATGTTGAGTTGTACCGAATTAAGTTTCGATGAATATTTCAAAATTCTGTCTAAACCCAATATGTTCTATCAATCCTCAAATGCCCTTATTTATTTCAAAAAGTTAAATAAAAATATTTTATTAACTAAGTAATAAATTGAATCCTATCCAAATTGTAAAAATTTTGTCCGACTTAATCCGAATTGAAACTTTTAAACATGTCTAATATCAATCATTCTATAATAATTCATCTCCAATTGTTGATAAAAATATGTATCTTTGAACGTAAACGAATGTAACCAACGTGACCACGTGATACTAAATGCTTTGAAGATTCATGAAAATTTTTACAAAATTGCATATAAAATTAGCTTCATTTTATATATTCAAAAAATTTATCCTCTCATGAACATAAATAAAATGATTTATTCGTTCTACATGAATAGTATTACAAAAATAAAATAATTAGATCTTTGAATAACAAGAGCTCTCAACGCCGCAAGTAATTTGGATAAATAAATTTTAATTTATAAGAGAAAAATGAAAACCTTGTGTTACTTGGGCATGCTTGTCACGAATAACTCAATACGTGGAGGTGACTCAATTATATTATTAGAATGGAAGACTATGTAAATATTCAATTTCATACAAAGCTATTGGAACTATTATTCAAGCTTGTCATGGATGGGATTCAAGAAATCTCAACCCTTAATTATGAATTTGTCAGTGTCAAGAAGAACTTCAAAAAAATCCCAAATAGGTAAAGCACAACCAAATTAATTGACAAATTACGTGTAATCTGTTGGTTAAAGTTAGGTTAGATTCTTAGATTTTGTTTATTGAGTGGATAACAAATGCAAAGATAAAATATTGGAATGTCAGAAATGTCAAAATATAAAAATATATTTATTTAATAATGGTAAAAAAAATTAAAAAGAAAATAAATTGCTTTCACTCATTGCCAATATTTGGTAGAGTTAGAAAAATAAAAACATAAAATAAAATAAAAATTATATTATTTTATCATTATAAACTATAACTTTATAAGTTAATAAAGAAAATAAAATTAAAAAATAGATAATTATGTAAGTATATATACATTTATATTATTTTTTGTCATCTTATCATTTCAATTTTAATATTTATCTTTTTTAAATTTCATAAATAAAATTAAGAGATTGACGAATGTATTTTTTGTTATATTAATTTTTAATTATTTTTAATATAACACATAGACACACATATCATCATGTTGTTTTTGTTATATAAATTTTTTTAATTATTTTTTAGAATCTATATTTGATATATTATTAGTGTATAAAATTATATATTGAGAGTGAATAATATAATGACATATCGATAATATATAAATAAAAAATTTTAAAATTTTTAAAAATAATTATAATTAATTATAATTTTTAATACGTGATATCACATAATTTATTAATAATATATAAAATTATATATTAATAATATATCAAATATTAATTTTATTTTTTATATACAATGTATGCATCACTTTGTTAATCTTGAAAAAATAATTTTCTTATTTTTATGCGATGGGAAAAAAATGAAAATGTGTAGATACTCTTTTAGTGATTACTCTAATTTTTTTTATATAAAAAACAGTCTAAATCGAGGGAAGTACTAAGAATCGAAACTCAACTTACCATTTGTATTCTGTACCGCGTGCGTGGGGGATGGACGGCAAGTCGTCGTACAAAGATATGTTAGCTGGTAATGATTGGTCGGCCGAGGATCAAATTCAAAACGAAGTTACGCGTGTTTGATGAGGTTGTCTATCTCGGATGATAGAGGGATTAATGAAAGCCAAGGACTGAAAGAGAGGCAGGTAAGGTTTTTCAAACAAGAGGAAAGAGGGAGACTAGCAAAAGCAAAAGGCTTTCATAGTCACGTTGCTGGGCAAAGTTCTGGGGTTTCAAAGGCGGCTGATGGAACACATTTGGCAACGGGATATATTTTAATTTTTTAAAATAGTTGATTTTGGATGAGACTATTTTCTTTTCACAAAGACTGCCGTCCAAATCCCCGACACTTTAGTTCTGATAAAATTGGTTACACTCCATTGAAAGCAAACAAATTTAATTGCTCGAGAGAAGCAATCCTCTGTGCCCAACCTCACCCTTCCACTTTATTTTTATCCGTTCAATCATCTTTAACTTTCTTTGACTTGGACTTTGGCCGCATCAAGAATGAAAATCAGGGGTGCGGCTCAAGAAAACTACTATTATTAGGAAGGGGAAAGGCATATGGAAACTTAAAGAGTGGCGGACAGGATAGGAGGTTATTTTGTTCAAAAAGAAAAACAGCACATACCTAACAAAGTTTAGAAAAAAGCCAAATTAAATCCGATTTTGAGGTCCGTTGGTCTAGACATTTCCATGAAGAGCAGAACGGAGGCCAGAGCCTGAACATTTTCATGAGTGAAGTCTCTGCCCTCTTTATTCCTCTGCGGTTTCGCCCAGGATAATAACCCTGTGGCTATTTCTTTTTTACTTTCCTTCTTTGTTTTTTTTGCTTGTTTAGGTTTATTTAGTTGTTGTTGATGGGCCAATCTGTTTCGACGACGAAACTCACGAGCCGTCGGGATTGTAACCGTAGCCAACGGTCGAAAGTGAAATCAACGGCTCTGATCTGTCCGATGCAAGCTGAGGAAGCTGAAGAGCTTGACCGAAGTAGCGTAGATGGATTACCGGATTTCATCTCCGATCTGCCTGACGAGTGTTTAGCTTGCATTTTCCAGTCTCTTAGCCCCGGTGACCGGAAACGATGCTCGCTTGTTTGCAGGCGATGGTTGAGGATTGAAGGACAGAGCCGTCATCGGCTTTCCCTCAACGCCCAATCAGATCTGCACCCTTGGATTCCTTCCATATTTTCTCGCTTCGATGCTGTCACGAAACTGGCTCTGAAATGTGACCGTAGATCTGTTAGCATCGGCGACGAAGCGCTTGTTCTAATCTCGGAGCGTTGCCGGAACTTGAGTCGCCTTAAGCTCCGAGCTTGCCGTGACTTGACCGATGCAGGGATGTCGGCATTTGCTAAAAACTGCATGGGTCTAAAGAAGCTTTCGTGTGGGTCTTGCACTTTCGGAGCTAAAGGCATGAACGCCGTGCTCGACCACTGTCCAGCTCTCGAGGAACTCTCTGTGAAACGACTTCGTGGCATTACCGACGGAGCTGCAGCTGAGCCTATAGGGCCTGGGGTAGCGGCAGCAGCGTTGAAAACAATTTGCTTAAAAGAGCTTTATAACGGACAGTGCTTTGGTCCGCTTATTATTGGTGCAAAGAATCTGAAGTCTTTAAAAATTTTTAGATGCTCTGGTGATTGGGATAAGCTTTTCCCTCTTATAGTGGATGGAGTCACGGGTATGGTAGAGATTCATATGGAGCGGATCCAAATAAGTGACCTTGGTCTCGAGGTGATATCCAACTGTTTAAACCTTGAAATTCTTCACCTCGTTAAGACCCCAGAGTGTACGAACGCCGGACTTGGAGCTGTTGCTGGGAAATGTAAATTGTTAAGGAAGCTTCACATTGATGGATGGAAGGCGAATCGAATAGGTGACCAAGGATTAATTGCTGTTGCGAAATCTTGCCCTAATTTACAAGAATTAGTTCTTGTTGGTGTTAATCTGACGAAAATAAGTCTGGAAATGTTGTCTTCTAATTGTCTGAACTTGGAACGGTTAGCTTTATGCGGTAGTGATACAGTTGGTGATGCAGAGATTTCTTGTATTGCTCTGAAGTGTATAGCTTTAAAGAAGCTTTGTATTAAGAGTTGCCCTGTTTCAGATCACGGAATGGAAGCGCTTGCTAGTGGTTGCCCGAATTTGGTTAAAGTGAAGGTGAAGAAATGTAGAGGAGTAACTTCTGAGTGTGTGGATTGGTTACGAGCAAATAGAGGATCGCTTGCTGTTAATTTGGATTCAGGAGAACATTTAGATGCGAGTGCCAGTGATGGTGGGGCACAAGATATTGGAGTTGAATTTCCTCCAATAGTACCTAGTCAAATTGGTGCTCCTAGTATTGCTTCGAGCAGCACAGGTCGATCAACATCGTTTAAGTTGTTAGGGCTTTTTGGTGGGAGGAGTTTAGTGGCTTGCACTTTGAGAAGGTTAGCAGGCAGTAATGGCAGTTCTTAAGAGTTAATTTCGATTGGAGGTGAAGTTCTAATGAAGAAAAGGGGGAGAAAAAGCATTCTGGGTCTTGAACCGTTTACATTATTTTGTGTTGTAGTATCGGATCCATCGTTTGTGAATTTAATTCCATGCTGTGTGCTGTTGATTGGCTTTTGAGTTCAATCTTCATCTTCAAAAGTGATAGTTTCTCTTTTATTTTCCTATATTTATTTTGAGTCTTTGATTCTTTATTTAGCAAGCTTTCTTTGGTCTTTATTATCTTTTTTTTTGTTGGGGGGGTTTCAAAAACACGTAGTTATCGTTTATGGAATTTGAAAGAGCAGGACCGTAACACATTAGTTAGATGAGTGTATTATTTAGCTTCCGATTCTTTTGATGTATATTGAGTATGATAACTATGCCAATTAGATAGGAGGTGTGTGTTTTTATTGAAACTACTTGACTATGCCCATTATCAGAGTCAAATTGTTGAATATCAGTAAAATAGTGATAGAAAATCTCAGGCTTATAGTCAGTTTATATATCAACAAAATACTGATATATCTATTGCCTGTTGCTGAATGAATCAAACATGTAAAAGGTAGATTTCAGGAGTTAGAACCTAATGGAACCAAGTTAGACCTTTTGATTTGTTAATTGCATTTTTTTATGCAAGTCAAAGTGGGGGTTTCAAACAATAATGTTTTGAGTCTTTGGAAAATGTAGTTTTTATATGTGACTTTTGGTTTGATGAAAACTGGTTTGATGGATAGATCATCCAAATGCTATTGTTGTATACTTGACTGACATTAGTAAATTCTGTGATCAACTTTTTTATTATGTCTCTGGGAATTACTAATAGTTATTGCTTTGTTCTTTTGTGGGCCATTCTTTGGTGCTTTATGATGTTTCTGGTTGGTTGTATTTTGCTACGACTTACTGATCTGCAATATTAAGTGGTTTTATTGATTAGAAACTGCATTAGGAAATTCTTTGCGAGTCGTAATATGGTATATACGAGAATGAGGAAATGTAGAATGATATCAAATGCTGTCATGTGTTATCTCATTTTTGCTCTGATAATGGAAAGTTTGGTAGCATGCAGTCAAATATATTCTTTTGCTTATTAACTAATGCTTTTGGTTAATTAATTTCATTTCATTTCATATGTAAGCACATGCATGGGGAAAAATAGTTACAATTGAGGAACTGTTACAAAATTACATTGGCATCATCTTAATTTTATCTAGATGCTAGTAGCCCCATTTTCAATGTTCTTATAATTATTACATTCCAAACAAATAAAGTTCATGATGGAATCTAGGTTCAGAAACACTTAACATGTCGCGATGTGATTATGGAACTTATGGTGTGCCTTAAGCAATTCAGTAGCATCACTCATTGAGCAGCTTGTTAGTCTTTAAATGGTTAGATAATTTATTATTCATCCATCTCTCTCATATACCCGTACTTTCTATATCAATCCTAGCATGCATGCAGGGAATTTATTTTTGGTTTCAATTCATGGAGTCACATAAACGCATGTTTCTCAAAGTTTTTACAGTGCCTGATTTTGGGTATGTGTGTGTATAAGTCTTGCCTGGATATATTTTAGTGATTATCAACTTGTCTGGGTTATATTATACCTTGTCATTTCACGTGAGGTACAGCTAAAAACCACATCAAGATCAACGCGAAAGATGCAATTTAGTATATTTTTCAGATGTCATCAGCAAAGTTCCAATTTAATCAGAGGTTGGAGGGCTATGACTATTTGTCCAACTGCTTCGTTGATCGCCTATCAGCTGAGGATTTGATGAGGTCTGCTACTCTTTACATGGTGCTTCATTAGTTGTCTTGTTGGTGTTCACAACTGCAACTGAGGTACATTTTAAACAAGTCATCATTTTCTTTTACTTGGCTATTATTATAGCTAAATTAGTATGCCAGTTAAACATCTTACGCCACAACTAGCGGGCTTTGTGAATGTTATTTTAGTATTGCAAGGAAGTTGGTTTTCACCTAGGTATAGTATAAATTACCCTAAGAACAACATGATGTATTTTGTTGCAAATTAAGTACATATCCTTATGGGTATTTGAATCTCTGAGTGCTTGTCTGCGTGCTTATTTACATGCTACATAAATCCTTTAGTTAAACACACAGAATACTGGTTGTGACGTGAAAATTAATGCAATGATTTTCATAGAGACTGGGATTCATCTGAATCTGAGGCAAGGATTGAATTTTGATTTTGTTCTGGATTTCTAATGTTGAGCTATCCATGAACGGAAGGATTCCTGAACCGTATGGAGACTTTGGTGGTGCTTTCTAAAGCATGCCTCACTCCTTGTCTCCTTTTGTTTTCTCTGAGATAATGATGGGGCAACCGTATCTATCTGATGATATGATCTTTAGGTTCCGGGGCAGGGCGTGTCCCGTTTGTGGGAGCTGGGCCTGGGTGTTTAAAAAGAAGCAGTGCCCAGAAGTTTCAACTTGTTTTGTTGAGGGTATTGAATTGGGTATTAGAGAAATTGTGACGTGGTCACAGTACGAGTAGGATTGAGGGGGCGTTTTTCAAGTTGTATTTTTAGGGTTTAAGGTCATTGGATTTAGAAGAGTTGGCAGGCATAAATCCAAATCTTGAGGAGTTCGTTTTTTTTTTTTTTTTAAATAAAAGGCTGTCAGGAGAGGGACCAGTTTCAATTGGAGCCCCATGCCCCTGCCCCTGCTGCTGAGTGTCTTGTCATTTGAAACTATGAGATTTCGTAAGAGGTTTTTTTGCTTTTGAAATGAATCGGTCCATTTTTTGCATAAAGTTAAAAATTTCACGTTTGCATTGTGCAATGTGTATTGGACTTTAGACATTGGGAGGAGGGGCGGTTGAACTTGAATTGTGCTATTTATTTAATGGTAACTTTCTTTGAGGGCCATTGCCCGCCCATGCCTAACATTTCCAAAATCCTTTCCTAATCACAGAATTCACGCTTGCTTCCTTGATTGCCTTTCACGCTTTCTATACCTGTACAGTGTTGCAATTTGCAACCGTTACCGATGTTTTGATATGTCACATTACGATATGAATGATAAGGAGATAGATATTTGTTCGTCGTTAAAGTATTTGTATTCGAATTTGATTAATTTATGAGATGCAAATTCATTTCTCGTACGATTAATTGTGAGTGTTGTTATTCGAATCTTAATTCAAAGTAAATAACTATATATATATATATATATATTTTTATTGTGTGCATCCACTAAATTATCAAGATACATAAAATCAGAAAATAATAAAATTTAGATTTTAAAGCCACTGATATTTCACAACAATTTTTTAAAATACCAAAAATTACGTTAAAAGATAAAATCATTTTTGGTTAAATATTTATTAAATCATTATATTTCATTGCATTTAATGATTTAATTTTTATTAGAAATTTTAAAATTTAATTTAATTTTAATATCAAATTACTCGAAGATTTCAAGACTAATTCATCCGGTGAAAAATGACTATTTGCGAGGGTTTGAACCTCTCATAAATATGATAAATGTCCCATCGGAGTCTGAAAACCATGATAGCCAATCCAGAAAAAAGTGGATAAATCAATTGATGTCCTCATTCGGGAGATTGTCTAATCATTTTCTTTGTAATGAATTTGTGGGGGTTTTTGTTTTCCTGTTTTATTTTTGTCATTCTAGAGGGAGAGTGAAGATTAGACAACAAATATACTACTTACGTAAACCGAATTTAGATATTTGTATTTTGATATAAAAACAAAGATTTAGACATGATTAGAGAGAGAATAATAAAAAAGAAAAAACAAAGATCTTAGTTGAGAATTGATGTTCATAGTCATAGATATCAAATGTTCAATATAAATAAAAAACCAACAGGCAACAGCAACATTATTCAAACGACAGCCTAAATAAAAAAGCAGATTAAAGTTGAGTAATCTCATTCACTAACATCCAAACTGAATCATCCTCAAAGACATTCAAATTCATATTGTCAAAATACAATAAGTAGATAGCTATTGCATGCTTTGGTAATACATCCACTGATCACACAATGGATTTTCTTTGCTTTCGTCTACTTTAACCTTCTACTTTGCTTTGCTTTCTTCTACTGAACCCCGTGGTCCCTACCTGTGTGTAAGGCTGTGACACGGTATCAAGTTACTTTGCTTTCTTCTCCTTCTGGACTTTTGGCTTTTGATATATAATAATTTGACTCAAGATTGTGCCATTTGTCACGATACCAAGAACAGATCCCATAACAACTTCAAAAGAGTCAAGGACAGCAGAGCAAATGCATCAAACAAGAGTGTAGATACATTTAGTTTTTCATAATGTAGCTAAGTGTATAAAAAGAATTTTGGAAGATGAGAGTAAATATAAGAGAAAAAGGATACCACTTGTTGGTGCTTTTTCCTGGATGCTGGTAAATACTCTCACTGCAAGAGAAACACATCAAATGAGCTTAGCTTTCGCTTCGTCATTGCTACATAAAAGCACTACCTTTACGGCACTATGAATACCAATCCAATAGCTCTAATGAACAATATGTAATTACCAAGGGAGCCAGCAGTATTCATCAAGCATGTTAAGAAGCTGAGCTCGCCGGTGCTTTTGTTCTGCTCAAAAAATAATTGTCCATTAACAACATTAGAGCATTAGCTAAATGGACATACAGATTGTATAAAACTGGAAAAAGTCGCAGAGTATGCTGAACAAACAGAAGAATACATTATCACTCTGTGGAAACTGACCTGGCTTTAGCAATATCTAGTTAGCCAAATTAGCAATTTAGATATATCGAGTAATAGAAGTTCATTGAATCTACCAAAGAAAGCAGCCTTTATTTTAACTGGTATGATCATAACTAGCCTATTGTCTCCTTTTACCAAAGTAAACTTTACCACTAGATGATGCAACCATGCCAAAAAAACTTTAGTGCTGATGATTTCCCACCATTGTACGCACTAAATTTTCGACATAACAGCAGCAGATCACTTGGAGGCAAAAACTCAGCTAGATACTATGATTTTTTTACAGGCTATAGCTTTTAAAGATTTAAGGATTATGAAATACCAGCCCCCTCCAGTGGGCAGACAAGCGTGCACATTTAAAAAGAGGAATGACAAGAATCAATGCCTTATACAGATCTATGGATGGTTGTAAAATATATATTTGAGAAAGGTTTACAGCTTCCTTCCCTTTAATTAATAAGGAAATTTATGAAATTGTGGCAATTTCAAAAACCAAACGGTGGTAATAAATTTGTATAGAGCAGGATGAAAATTCAATATTGAATTCTAACTTATACTTACAGAAAAGTTCTTCCATATTTGAGGCACCCTGGCAAAGAAAAATATTGCATGCTGGGATGCCTGTAGCAGGTCATGTCCACATTAGTGTAGTGTTAGCCATAAAAAGCTCTGTAATTGAAAAACTAAACCTTCTACATGTTAAGATGCAGACATCTGTTAGTTATATTGCCACCATAAGTTGATGATAGAAACAAGGTAGAAGAACATAGACGAATGCAAGACACTACATACTCAACAATGTTTTCTAGATACAGTATGGATAGCAAAAGATGACACTCACATATAAAGCTTCAAAAAGAATAGGATCAATTTGACCAGCTAAGACTGTTGGTGCTATAGCACAATATCTGAAATGCCATCATGTTAAGGAAACATATATCCTGCAGATCATACGTAAAAAGAAGCTCCAAAAAACATAAAGGAAAAAGGACAATGCAACAGAGAAACAAGCAGGATACAGCAGCGCCCTGAGCCATGTTAAGATGCCCACAGGTTTTGAATAGTAGTAAATAATAGCAACTAAGATTAGTGCTGTAACAGAAGATTAGCATGCAATATCAGTTTCCACAAATATAAAATGATACATAAAGGTGCAAAAACTAAACAAACCAAAAGATGAACATGTTCATTTTGTTGTAAAGATATGAAGCTTGCTATCATATTTCAGAAGTGGAAGGTTTAACGAGTTCAGGAAATATACTGGGTGGTTTCAATTATCACGTATGCATAATATATTAATTTCTCAATTATACTTCTAATTTATCCACCAACACGCAACCACACATATGCATATATATACAGACTATGCATGTGTGAACATGCACCATACGCCACACATCAGCAGAGGAAATGGGGAAGGAGCAAGGCAACACTAAACTGGTATGTGATTGCAAGATATTTATGTGCGTATTGCACAAAATGAATCAAGTTTCATTAAGCTTAAATTAGCATAGATTTAGTGCAGTCCAAAATTCAAGTTTGGATCAGCATGCTTGTTCAAATCCTGCTTATGGCATGACATACGACCAGTTTAGTTCCAAGTGTTGGTGCCACAAAGCAGCAGAGAAAATGGGTAAGGATAAGGCAATATGAAACTGATTTGTGATTGCAAGATATTAATATGAATATTCACATAACAAACGTTTTCATTAGCTTAAATTTGCATAAATTTAGTTCAGTACAAATTCAGGTTTGGATCAGCATGCTTGTTTGAATCCTGCTTATGGCACGATATAAAAACAGTTTAGTTCCAAGAGTTGGAACCTACTGCAAAATAAGTCCAACTAAAACAATTTCCCCCAGCATGGATCAATGGCATATCATTCATAGCAGAAAGTCAATAAGAAACATGCACTCCAATTCGCATTAACTTTTTAAAGAGGTCAGCATCATTTCTTAAATTCAGACACAACACAAGTAAACTTCACAGTAACAGCCACAGCAGAAAAGAAGAAGCTAGATTTACCTTGGATCAAAAGAAATGCCAACTCTCCATAAGCTGAAAATGGTAGTCCTTTATGAAGACAATACGCCAAAGCAATGGTATAACCAACTACTTCGAGCTCAAAGGCTACAACACTAAGCCCTCTAACACTTCTATGTTTCAAAATTTTTAATATCTGCGATTGGTTACGACAATAATAGCGTTATTACAAGTTGAAAATATCAAGTAACACATTTATAAGAAAAGACAGTATTTGATCTCAGTGGAGAAATAAAATTCATTAATTGATCTCATTTCTACATAAAAGATCATCGCTTTACTAGCAAACTGAACGATCCCTGACCTCTCAAAAACCTCTGAATGAAATATTTGATTTCTAGGATCAGTAAGGAAAAACAAACAAACAAAACAAAAAAAAATTGATCTTTGAAAAGAAATGGAAAAACCCAAAAGGCCAATCAAATTAAATAAGGGTTTGGCAAAGAAAGAAAGGGAAAAAAAAAGAGACCTGAGGGAGTTTGACAGTGGTGGAAGCGGCGACGATGGCGTAGCCGAGGAGCTTGGAGATTAGCGAAAGCAAACAGTCCTTTGGAGGGAAACTACCGTCTTTCAGAGATCCAATCGCGCAGCTAAAATCGATTCCTAGGTAATCCATTCTTGTTCTTTTGCTTCCCTTTCGCTATTCTTTTTTCTGCCCTCCCTGCTAGACTGTTTCTTCTACGGGTTCAATGAAGGCCCCCTTCTTTATTATCACGGAAACAGAGTAGGTGTACTCTGAATTATGAAACCCAATGTTTTCATTATTAAGCTTCCGGAAAATTAAAAAAATAAAATAAAAAATTGGATCTAAATTGTTTTATCATAAAATATATGCGGGTTTTTGTTAACCATTACCTTTAAATTATTCTTTAGGGTTGTTAGAATATTATTTATTAATAATATTATATTAAATATTATAATTAATAATAAAATATTATTATATAAATTCTTAGGACTCTGTTAGCAAAAACTAAAATCCAATATATATATATATATATATATTGTTTTATAAGTACTTAAGGAATGGCTTTTAAAGGATAAATATTAGACACTAGTTAAGATTTATATATTTACTCTTTTTGGTGGAAGCTTGCTTTTGGAGTTGCCCAGCTGCAATCCACAGGCATGTCCTAAGTCCTAACCCTAGGGTTTCCTGGCTGTTGTTCTTATAATTAAGGAAATCAGATGGCTTGTTTTTAAAGTAAAGTACTTACTAAATATAATATTAATAATGCTTATGCCTTGCCCATTCAGTAAAGTATAATGACAATGAATTGAGGACATTGATAAGGAATGAAGTTTTATTATGTAATTTTTTCCCTAATTTTAGTTGAATTTTATAGGTTTAAATGAAATTCAATGTCTGCCTTTGAGTATAGTTATTTCTATTTTTGCCTCAAATTTTGCATGGTCATCGTGATGAGACCATATGGTAATTGAAACTTTGAATATATCATGCTTAAGCTATTCAAAAGACGAGTTATTTGTTCAACCTAACAAGTTTAATCTGAAATGAATCAAGCTTAGGCATAAAAAAATTTGAACTACGGCCGATTCCAACCATGATTGGTACCAAGTCATTCTTCGTCAAATATAACAAGCAATTTACAACGTAGGAGAAAAACAGGAAGCTGAATACCAACATGAGAAAACTGCTTTTTATTACCTAGAATTGCAGAGAAGCAGTGAATTATAGGAAACCAATTTTCCATTTAGAACTTATAGATATGCTTGAAATACAGATTAAAAAAAAAGGAAATATATTCATCCAATGAAATGAAATATTCTGCATAGATCAGAAAAATTACAAAGCCATTGTGGCTAAAAGCATGAATTCTATTAGCTTCTGCTCATGCTGCACTTCCCTGCTTGCATGGCATTACTGACAAAAGAGTTCAATAGGGTGGTGGAGGATAGATTCCAGTTGGAGCTGCAGCAATTATCGGAAATTCAGATAAAGTAACTGACAAACATGGAAATTTGGAGAATAATAACAACGGGATAAGTTTTAAAAATCTTGAAACTTCTTACTTTTTAAGAATTAATAGAATGCACCGAAAGCTAACAAAAAAGGTACCTGGTGGATAATAAGTAGAGGCCTGAGGGAGAGGTGGGTATTTTTGTGGAGGATAACCTGCAGGAGGGGCCTGTGGAGGATAGCCAGCGTACGGCGATGGTGTATACGCTGCTGTACTAGGAGGATATGACTTGTAAGGAGATGGGGCTGAATATGGCATCGTAGTCGGATACGGTGCTGTCGGCATATGGCCATATGGTGAGACCTGGGTGAAGGGAGCAGATGGTGCATATTCTGGAGCTGATGGAGCTACTTTTGTCTTGCACTTTTGCCGTTGCTAGAATTGAAATCCATGGTTTACTTGGTCAGGTTTATATTTTTTAATGTATGTTATCATGCTTTAGGGATTTGCAAATATATGGAACTTGAGGTAACTTAGTGGCATTGGCATTGGGGTAGTGCAATATGAGTCTTACTTCTCCTGAATGTCTGTACCGAAAAAAATCTATCAGAGATGTAAATTTAACAATGGCTGGGCCATGGTTATAAAATATACACAAGCTTTCCATTTAACTAGGTAATTAACCTGCCAGTTTTGCTTTGAAGAGACCAGGTGCAATCGTCAAAACCTTGGGAAAGGACTTTGTGGAGTTGAATCCTGTAAGGTAACCAAGAACTCATTTAAACTAGAGAATTTAGGGTATTTGTTCGTTTTTATTTAAATCAACCGAGTGAGATTTACCTTCCACTGCCAATAAAATCATCAGCAACGAGAGTGTTGATGTTCCAAACCACCACATTCAACTCCCTTAGTCCTTCAATAAGCGTGAAAATGAACTTCTCTTGGAAAGTAGGATTCTTCCCTCCATCTAACAAAAATAATTGGGAATGAGAATCGTTAACTCGGGCTTAATTTACTCAAAACAAAATGTTCGGTTTGCTTCATATGTATCAGCAAATTAAACACCAAGGGAAACAGATTAATTACCTGTGCAGGTTTTGGTTCTGTACCTCGCACTCCCATATTCAAGACAGACATAAGGATCCTGTCTTGATATCCATTCCTTGTCTTCCAAGTTGTAACATCCAACAACTGCAAAGTAAGTAAAACTCAGCAAGGGATATATGCGTAAGAAGATAGCAATGGCAATTAGGAACAAGGTGCATGGTTCATACCTGTAACCTCGATAGGCAGGCCTTGGATTCCAGAGATCGACATGAATGCAAGTATGAAACTACTGTATCCTGAACAAAAAGCGTCACCTTATTATGAAAAGATACAAATTACTACTTCTACTACTAGTATTTATAGGGATGGAGGAAAGAATCTCTCTCTTGGGTAAGGGTTGAGGAAACTGTTTTCGAGGTTAGCTGATTAATCATGAGGCGCTTTGAATTATTTACGGCGGAAATCCATCAACTTGCCGAAGAATATGGGATCAACGTTCGACACAGTGATTTGATTAAGAAGAAGAATCTCCAATGCATAAGAAATGCCTTAATGTAGTAAATTTTAGAATTAATAAACCTTCAAAACAAAGCAAAAAACAAAAACACCATTTTAATTAATGAATAATGGATTTTAATTTAACTAACAATTGGAGCTTCATGCAGCGTTCAAAAATATAAAGTCAATTAAAGATTAAATCCTATTCCGTGTAGCAAAGTGGGGAAAGTCAATGGCAGAATGGGTGGGGGGGGGGTGTTATTGCTGGTCATCTTCCTCCTCCAAAGTTGACAAGGGAGCGTTTTGAGTAAACTCGTTCCAATAGGGGGAAAGTCAGTGGCCACATTGTCAACATGCCAACTCAGTTTTGTTAGCCCATTCTGGTGTTGACTTTCAGTGATGTTGCTAGGGCATTAACAAGGTCCAAAATCCATTATCTTCATGAATCATTGACCATTTCAAATCAAATTGGCCTCAATGAGCAAGGAAAGGGCTTATTCAGGAGGAAAACTGATTTAATGTCTCAACAACCAAGATAGACCGCATTTATGATGATAAGTTTACCCTATTTTAGACAATGAGCAAGAAAAAGAATATATTTATATACTTTAATTTCCAGAGTTGCCAATGAGTCACTTTGAAAGATGGCAATGGCAATGGCAATGGCAATGCCTCCGGCATGGCGGCATCCCTGCCCGCCTGTCTTCACCTTGAATAGTTTTAGATACTCTCCTTCTCTGGGCAAGCCACCCATGAATGGACCGACAGCCACAAAGCCAAGTCTGGGCCAAAAAGTTGCCATTTCACTCAAGTTTTATCTTGATGCGAGAGTGGCTTTTTGGACTTCGGCCATCCTTGGCTGGACTAAGTAAAACAGCCCAAAACTTTGCCTTCGTTTCTCCCCAGCATACTTTCATGGGTTCATGGGGAGGAAATCTTTTCAGTGCGTTTGGCGAAGACGCCGAGTTGGGGACAAAAATGGAATAAGTGTAACCTAATATTAATAGGGGGAAAAAAAAGGTGTCCGTCTTTGCTTCTTCTTAGTTATTTACCTTGAAGAACCCTATTTCATCTTTAGGATTTTGGCCGTCAAAGTAGTATAACATCCTGTTTCTTTTCTTACTTTCTACCGTCGTGATAGTGATCTAATGAAGAGCAGTACGTGCCTTAATCATGCAATATTTTTGTTGGACTTGGTCACTCTATCCATGGTCATCCATGCTACCGCCTCCTAGATTTTGAGGTTGAAAATAATTAAATGTAACGTGTTGGCCATGTTCCTTAATCTCAACCAGACAATAATGTCCTACTTTGTTCAGAAATTTTCATTGGATTTGACCTCTAGCAGCCATATTATGACATCCTCTTCCCATGAAAGCAAGTTCTTAAATCAATATCGTTCCAAAAGTACATCATTTACTAACCTTATCTTCCCTGGAAGATATTTTTCAAGTACTAGTAGCTGTTATAATTGCATCCTTGTATGTAATTTTAAGTCATTTGGGGTTCTTCCTCTGTTTTGAGCTGTAAATTGGAATGGAAGTGGCTCTTCTCTACGACCCAAACAGGAGGCTCCAGGTCGGTTAAACCATTTAATGTTTAAGATCTTTTTTTTGGTAAGTTTTAATACTTTTTCAATGGAATTTCTCCATGAGAAGAGCAGCTTTTCCAACTCTATGACCGGGCATTTATTTCTATTGGATCTTCCCTGAAAAGAAATGCCCTCTGCTGAAGTCTTTTTTTGGAGTTTATAAAAGATCTTTGAGGCCCGCTTGGATAATTGTTTTTAAAGAGAACTGCTGCATGTAGAAGAAAATTAAGCATTCTAGCCCAGCTTGAGTAAGCTGAGTTTGTAATTTATAAATTCAAAGACTCTGTAAAGCATTTTGAGATTACCATAAAATTGCAAATTTGGTACTTCCCCAGCATTTAATTCTAAGTTATTTCATCTTTGCTTTAATGAATTGTCGCTTTTGTAGGTAGCCAAAGGTGCTGTTTGGTCATTGGATACAGCACACTATTTTGTCTAGTGCTAGTGCTGGTTGAATTTTTTTTATTTTGGCTCCATTTGATCATTTGCAGAGGTGGACCTAGGTTGGAAATTAAGCTTTCATAAAACTGAAAACTTGCTTTTAACTCTCTAATTATTTTTGCTGATTTGAGTATCATTAAAAGAAATCTGAGTCCTCAATCCTGATCCATAATATATTTCTAAGGTCAATCAAAAGTATGGACAGCTTCCTTCAACCTTGGGTTTTAGCTTGCATCACTATCATTTCTGCAGGAAAGGTTATTTTAGCTGGCATCCTTAAACCTGTTGAAGCTTTTAATTTTGGTGATTATTAGTGATGTTAAGCCAATCAAAAAATTCAATGAAATATGAGGCAGTGTCATTAAAGTAGCCTGAATAGAAACATAGGCTAACAAATAGGAAAGTTTTTTGTGGATTCATATTTGTGATGAGATTCAGGTCTTTGGTTTTCCACCAAGGAGAGGTGGTTGTTAGACTGTTCAATCCAAAGAGAGAAGGAAAGGCCAAGGTGGAAGTGATTATTACAGGAGTGGGGAGGGAAGGGCCATGCCCCGGAATGTCCTTTTAGAAAGAGTTGGGATGTTGTTTTGCCTTGCTAATTGTAGCTGTCAATCTTTTTACCTTGCCCCCACCATGCATGCCACCGTCCCCATCTCGGCGTTCAACTTGGTCCAATATCTTCTTCTGCAATTATTATATCAAATTCTGAAGAAAAAAATCATTAACTTCATTCTCTCATATTATTTTGAATTGCTCTCTCTCTTGTCTTCAACATTTGGAATGCAGGTTTCAGCTAAATTGAACTCTTAATTTGAGTTAAACGACGGAAACAAATGAATTTATAACTCCTTCAAATGGCAACTTTTCTCTATTTTCCATTTACATTTGGCAGACTAAGTTGTATTCTACCATAATTATATCCATTTAATTAAGCAGAGGAAGCTGCAGTTTGATTGGACACTGGGTAATTTTCTTTTTGAAGGAGAGTTGAAATGGTGTCCAGTTAACAAGCTGATGGGCAACACCAGGACATGGGAAACGGTGAATAGGACGTAGTCATCTTGTTCATGAAGCATGATGCTGCCGTCTCAGTAATTAAAAGGATTGCTACAGGACCACATTTCTCCTTTTACAAAAGGTTGCTATAAATAAGATTTTTTTTCGGATTTCTTCTTTTTTTTTGGCGTTTTAGACCATCTGTAATTTGCCAGAGTTTAAAGTAAATGAATTTCTTCAATAAACTGGTATAGCATTGAAATATTGAAAATTTCAAGAGCTTGTGCCGATAAATTGATTTCGTGACTGCTTTTTCCAGGTATATTGGTGGGCAGCAAGGCCAGCATGATTCTTCCCAGGATTGTAACCCACTTTAACTATTAATTCCTTTGTCAGCTTTGATCAAAGCTTCCCGAGTATACACGAGGAGGGTTTTGCAATGTGAAACCACAAGGCAGATGGGGTGTTCTCACATTAAAACTTGCAACATTTATCCAGATAAGGTCTCTGATGAAGATGCCCTTTTGGATAACCTTGAAGATAATAAGGGTTGAAACCTTTCCTGCTCTTTTAGAACAAATGAAATACCGTAGTTGTGACATAGCACAACCTGGATTCCTTATCTCAGTGCATTGATATTTTTCTATTGCTTGAAGAGCTATAAAATTCTTACCATTAACAGGGGCGTTGGGCAGGCTTCGATGCACGACCATTTAACTTAGCCAGCTATAAGCTTACAAAGCTGATAATAGATCAATAATCCTGTTCTTAGCATAATAAATTCATGAGACCCATCCATCGGCCTTTCGGGACCAATGCAACTACAACAATAGACAAACATATATATGACATCAAATATTTGTTAGAACAAAAAGAGTACACTTAAAGAGATGTTTCGAATGCTTGTTGCACCATCACTTTCTTAATCCTATAAATAGATTCAGGCTTAATCATTGCTCTAATTTCAGGGTGAGCAAACTTGGCTTCGATAATTAAATAAACACACATTTGCCCCCCCCCCCCCACTCACCCCTTTTGTTTGGTAGAGTTAGTAGCAAATGCTGCTAAGTATCAAATTTCTGCATGCTAAGGATATGCATAAAAATGAAGTGCCTTTCACTGAATCAATTTCTATGAACAAATATTAAAAGTGTCCAGTTGTTCAGCAACATAATATTCACATTCTTTTTGGAATGTAGTTTTTTTTTTTTTTTCCAAGCCGTTAATTTGAAAATGAATACAAGAACTATAATTTATACATATGAAAAACATTTTCAGTGTCCAGAATCAAAAAAGATATGTTAAAATGGGGCATATTCTTTTCTTATATATGTGGAAGAAAACAATGTTCAAACGAAATGCAAATCTGCGATTCATCTAGTAATTTCAAACTATTCAAGAACACAAATTGGGAACCTTTTTTTTCTTTGTGTTGAAGGTAAGAATTATAATCTCCATGTGACTGTCTGTCTGACCTTTCTGGTGCCTCAATTTGAAGCTGGTAAAAGCATTGGCTCAACGTGAGATATCCATCTGATTAAATTCTCTTGTATTTACTTGAATAAAAGAGGGGGAGATGGAAGAAAGAAAGAAAGAAGACCTCAATTATCATATTCCCTTTTGTTCTCTTATCATTATTATTATTGTTATTATTACCAACTGCAAATTTTGGTGCTGAAATGCAAGTAAGACACTTGAGTTGAGTTTGCATGGTTAGATAATCCCACCAAAACTCTCACATTATCATATCATAATCAAACAGAATTATTAAAACCAACTGTTTCATGCTGTTTCATATTTGTCCACTCTGCTCTCTTAAGGAAAGACAACAAAATTAAAGAAGCTTCCGTGGGGAGCCTGTCTGCTCAAGAAATCCCATTCCCAAGTCCCTTACTTTAGCGGGGAGAGTGTATCAACTCGCCAACAACAATTTTATTTCGGGGAGTTAAACCGGTCGATTTTTTAACAATTGAAATTATATTTGAATCAACCATAAATGAGCTGGTCCTGCCATGAAAAGCAATTCAATTTCGAGCGTGTTGCTTACACTCAATTGTCAGCGTTTGGAATGTTGTTATGCTTTTCTCGCTCTTGCTTTGCCTTTTATTATATGTGCGACTTTAACTAGGACTCTTTGTCCAGTGGCAGCTCTCTCTCTCTCTCTCTCTCTCTCTCTCTCTCTCTCTCTTTGTGAATGACAATGGAAGCTGGACTTCCCATGCTTAACTGTCTCCTGCAGCACACTCTACGGAGCTTGTGTTCATATTCAGATTCTTCTACTTCTTCAAAGTGGGTTTATGCTGTGTTTTGGAGGATACTGCCTCGAAATTATCCACCACCTAAGTAAGAAAAACATGATAAAAAATGAAAGCTTACTGATAATATGTCAAGTCCAAGAAGGCTTGCTAGGTTCAGCAGAGTCTTTAATGTCAAAACCAAGTGATAAATGAATTTGCATGACGTTGGTAAGTCAAATTGCTCTCTTTGCAGGTGGGATTATGGAGCGAGTGCTCTTGATCGTTCCAAAGGAAACAAAAGGAACTGGTAATTCAGTTAAAGATTTTATGGCACAGCCATGTCTGATTTTGTTCAATTTTAAGCTCTTGATGGCTTTGTGTTGTAGGATTCTTGTCTGGGAAGATGGGTTTTGTGACTTCCATGAATGTGAGCGTGCTGGAAGTGGCTATGTAAAGGGAAGGTTTGGAGCTGATATTTTCTTCAAAATGTCGCATGAAGTCTATAACTACGGAGAAGGGTGAGAATCCCTTTAATTATTGTTAAAATTCTTTACAGAAATTTGGAAAAAAAAAAAATGCTGAATGGTGAACTTAATGGCACCTTGATAACAGATTAGTAGGGAAAATTGCAGCAGATAACAGTCACAAATGGGTGTATAAAGAAACCCCAAATGATAATGATCCTAGCTTCATCTCCTCCTGGAATATATCTATGGATCCTGTAAGATAACCTGTCTAACTGTTTATTTTAACCTCAACAGAATTCAATGCATAAGTGAATGTACTTTTTTCTTGTAAGCTGATTTTCCAGTTTTGTGATCCTGTAAGCAGCAACCAAGGGCCTGGGAATCTCAGTTCAATTCAGGCATTCAGGTTGGTAACTACACAATGTAAATAACGTGAAAAAAGAATTCTAACTGTAACCGCTGTAGTCCATCAAAAAGATGTTCATTACAGTTTCTATTGATTTCAGACAATTGCCATCATTTCTGTCAGAGAAGGCATCATTCAACTTGGTTCATTGGACAAGGTCCGACTTTCTTTTCCTTTTTTTTTTCTTCCCTTTAAATAAATATATATTGGATTTAAGTCAGTCATGAATAATGGGGTTTTCAGATTCTGGAAGATCTCAATCTGGTGATCAGCATACAAAGGAAGTTCAGCTACCTCCAAAGTATACCTGGCGTCTTTGCCATTCAAAGGCCATACTTGCCAATTCAACATCCATACGTCCTTAAACCAAATAACCAGATAGTTGAAAACCATGAAACAATAATCTGTCAGGATGGCAAACGCCACTTAGGTGGAACGAAAAGATTGATCGAGGAAAGACCTGAGGATTCTCCAATCAAGTCCATCAGCTTAGGTTGGAACAGCCCACAAAATGGCAGTATAGGACCCCCTTTTTGGTCAATTCCACCCCTTCTTCCTACCATGTCTTGCAGTCTTGGAGCTTTATTATCCAAGCTGCCTTCTGTCATCCCATCTTATAATGCTATTGAAGCTCCTGAAGTAGCTCTCATCAACAACACCAACAATACAATCCAGAAAGTGAAGGCTGATCATGGACGTTCATTAGGTGAAGAAGTTCCAATTGCTGAGACAAAAGCAGAACCTTCAAATAAATTGGAAGCTGCTGAAGAGGAGAAGCCAAGACCTGTAAAATCTAATTTAGTGCTACCAGATGATGCAGTGGTACAACTAGGATTTGGACCTTTCGGAGACTAATGAGAAAGTAGTCTGAACTCTGAAGCTTAACTAATTAGGATAATCAACTCTATTTATTATCAAAATATTTGATTCGCCTTCATTTGCTCAGTTGTTTTTGCTCCTTTTTCTTGTATCGTTGTCTATAAAATATCAGAATTATTTAGTAAAATGTAATATAAGCTGGCTGATAATATTGTTAACTTACCAACTAAGCAATACATCTCAGCATGCTTTTTTCCATTAGTTGTGGTACTAAAAACAAGCCATAAAACAGCGAAGCTGTGGAATGGAAGATCACAAATATTCAGTTGCAGGGAGATGAAATTGATGATAATGGTATTTATCCATGCAACATGAGAGCATTTCTCGTATTTGATTGGTGGACAAAAAAAGGGGAAAAAAAAAGAAAGAAACGAAAAGCAAAGTGGTGATTTGAAAGAACTTAAACAGAACAAAATTGCGCTTTTAGATTTAAAAATGGAGCTTATAACTTAATATAATTGCCAAACGTTATACTTTTGATTGTAGTTTTTTGTGCTTTCATAATCAAGCCAGATATTATGGGGTTATGCCAATTGCCTAAGGCAACTCCTCTCAGTAAGGGCAGTGGTGGGGTTTAGCCTTAATGGTCTAATCCTTGTCCCTGCCTGCACTGGTCCCCTGGTAAAACCAAATGACGATGAAGAATGACGATGGATAATTGAGTTGTTTACGATATTTGATGTCTGGGCCCCGACACAGTGGATGGTCCCCAACCCCTCAGCTTTTCAATATTTTGGGTCAGCTTACTATAACTCATTAAGAAAATGAGTTGTGATTTATGTTGTGAGACATGGCATTCGGACAAAAGGGTCCCTTTTTTTAGCAGGCAAGATGGTAACATTAGTCTAAAACACCATTATTTTGAGTCAAGAAAAACTTTCACAGATTGCCTCCCATTACTTGCAGATTACAGTTTTGACAGCAACCCTAATGAGAATTTTGAATGTACATGAGATTAATTCTATTGAAACTAAAGAAAAAAAAAACGGAGTTAAATTAATTAATATAACGGCGAACTTATTTCTTAGTATGGCATATCGACTCCACTCAACAAAATTAAACTTCCTGACTAATACTTTTTTGACTGTGTTGCTTTGGGCTTCAGTTTTATGTTGGTTGACATTTGATTTTGTTCTTTTATCAACACGCTTGCGAAATTGAATGTTCATGTTCCCAACTTTCCTGAGTTTGTAGCAGATGTGACCAATCGGCACGATACCTGCTTCTTGGATTGTTAAGTAGGGTAAAATGAAGTTCAGAATATTATAAAAGTGCTACTTGTAAATGGTAGTATTAGTACCTATGAAGTTTCTGATGTGGTGAAGGAGATGTTCTTTGACCTCTTAACTTTCAGTTATGTCGTGTTTTTTCGATGTTCTGTAGGGTACTAAACTCGAGCACAAGAGAAACTGGAATTATTGTTTTATTAAGTAGCCATTTATGGCCAGATTGAATTCTGTCATTGAAGGTTGCTCCTAGATTTATCATGCCATGGCCAACAATCAGATGTTGACGCTAATGACGGCATGTAAAACAGGGCACTGGCCTTCCAGAATCTAAGACTGAAGCCTTAGCGATGCAATAGTTGGATCAAACAACTTTGTAAGTACTGATCTTGGGTTCTGAATGTCAAATTTAACCGCATATACTGCAAATATTTATTGATACATGGGCGACATGGAGCGTGTATAAGTATATACAAAGCTGCAATTATGACAATTACAAGTCACTTTCCCAAATGAAAACCAGAAAAATCTATTGGCATGGTAGCATAAGGAACCTTCGTTAAACGAAACAATTAATTGAAAGTAATAATCATTTACATTTTCAGCAGCACGTCACACGCTTTCTAGTTTGGTTAGAGGCACTATGGACTATTCAACAAATTATGGAGTATGCCCCCGCAAGCAAGATTTTAAGTGCATTAATATATTCAACTTTGATTTAAAAATCATGCAGAACTAGTCAAATTAGCAGAAATAAAAAGTAATTCTATTGATATGAACCAGACATAAGTGCAGGAAAGGATAGACAAATCAATTCTTGAAAAGTCATTGTTGCTAAATGATGACATGATATACAGAGGAAAATAGAAATTGACAATGTTCTTTCTTGTTTCTCAAATGCAACATGGATAAGTAGGAAGCTATCTATATACATGACTGACATCTGAGTAAACTTTTATAAACCATCCATCCATTGGTATAAGAATGAGAAGAAAGGGTTGCAGTATGATAAAACCAAGGAGAACATTTAAGCAATGTCAAGCTTCTTTCATCCTTCCTTACAGCATCATCTACTGCAAAAAATCCCAGGCTTCTATTTAAGCACCGTTCTTTATGCCAACACTTCCATGTGCCCAGAAAGGTTTAGCAGGAGTGCGCTTCAGTGCCTTCACCGCCATTGGATTGCCCTTGCTCTGCGAAACGAATTCAAGCAAGCAACCAGAACGTTAATAACTTCTAGACAAAAGAAAAAGGGGAAAGGAAAAGATAGGTCACTTCTGAATGTGAGAAAAGAGGAACAAAATATTGAATTAGATGATCAAGAATAAAACATGAAATATAATCTTTTACTCGTACCATCAAGCAGGTGCCTTCATTTAAGTTGCAGATAGGATAGTCGTGTGGGCAGCAGCTGTAGTGATCGTCACAGCAAGTAGCAGCTTCAAGTGGGCAGCATCCCCAAGCAAAGCAGTAGCCATAGTACTCGTAGACACAGCAGCAGGTATTGCTCTCGGGACAGGTGTAATAATTATCACAAACAGTGGGAGGCTTTATTGGAGATGGAGGAGAGGGACCAGGATTGGGAGGATTTTGCCCCTTTTTGATAGGATAAGAGGCTTCAATTGCAATTCCACATTTGCCTGTTGCCTTGTTGGCCAGATTTCTTTCCATCCTGATATAGCCTGCCTCTCCCCAATTCTTGCCCCATGAGTTCCTTACAATCCAGTAATCTTTACCATTCTCAGTGCCATATCCGACAGCAACCACACCATGGTCCAGTGCTGTTCCACAGCTTCCATCAAATATACCCTGTATCGAAAGAAAAGTAGACATACATTATTCAAAATGCAAACTCCAGTTTTAAGAGACATTAATCAAGTATGAAATTGATTAAATAGGTATTAACACTTGATAATGAGTTAAAGTAATTAGCCACAAAGCATTCAAACCATGGAGAACTAATTTTTTTGAATTCTGAATGACTAGGCGAGTGTACCAATATTTATAATCCTTTGTTTCTGCAGGCAATTACAGACAATCTTATAACTAAATAAGAGACAAGTGGGTAACGAATAGCAACATCAACTACACAAGATTATTTGCAGGTTCCGTTAAGCAGAATCATACGTGATCCCAGGATAATGCATGTTAATCTAAACACATGGTCTTACAATTAATAGTAATTTTTATGGATGCAGAATCTTACTGATTGATACAACTGGAAAGCTCTGCCTCCAGCTTCAATGGCAACGCTAACTGGTTGACTTGCAACTGCATTTTTCAATGCTTCCTCATCATTTTCTGGAACATCTTCATAAGAATCAATTGAAACAACCTTGGCATTTTTCTGCAGGTGTAGAAAACCGGAATGAGAAATGAAAAGAAAATCTATCGATTGTAATTATATCCTTTCCGGATGAAACACCATCTTTGTTCCCTTTCAAACTTAGAAACTAAATAACCTACCCGGTAGGGGTCACATTTGCCATCATGGCCTTTGTAAGGGTAATCTTCTTCGGAGTCAATGCCACCATTATTGATAATGAACTCAAAGGCATTATCCATGAGGCCCCCATTGCATCCTTCATTGTAGGATGTATCACAATCCACCAACTCCTGCTCAGAGAGTTCGATGAGCTCCCCTGTAACGATTTGGTTTATCCCTTCCACCGCACCAATAGTTGAGAAGGCCCAGCAACTCCCTTCGTTTAAAATTGGATGGTCAGTAAAATCATCTTACCAAAACAATTATGAACAATTTAATATATACATATAAATATGAAATCAATTCTTAATCCTCTAAATTCGAATATATTGGATTCTATTAATTCATTACGCAGTATTTATGTAAAAAACTACCGACTTCCAGCCGACATATATTACACGTCTGCTCTTCCATGATTTCAGTCTTCACAGTGAAGTAGGCCATGAGCCTTCATGCCAGGCAACTTACTGGCTTACTCCTTACCCCACCAAAAGCAGCCAACTCAGATGTAGACACATCAATATCATGAACTTTATAGTAACATTTTTACGCAACGTGTCCGTGGTTAAGTGGTCCAACAAACCAAACTAAAATAAAACAGAGTTCATGAACCTTAAAAGCATGTCAGGATTAATGGCTTCTCCACTCCAAACCAAAACCCACTCAAAAAAGGATTCCCTCAGGCCAGGACAGAGCGTAGGATCCTTCCTTGAAGTCCTCCGAATTGTTTTGTTTGACCTTGAAGATCTAAGAATTAATAAAGTTATTTGCTTCATAGTACCTTTTTCAGCATTTTACAGTTTGCTCAAAATTACAGTTTCTTGTTCATATAGACAAAATTGTCTAATCAAGAACAATTGGCACAAATAATTTCCATTTGACAAATAAAAGATAATAGAAATTAAAGCACATAATGATTAATCAGTATAGTTTTCAAGCAGACAAAAATCCATCAAAGACAAGAAGAAAAACATTGACCCCAGTGAACTTAAAGATCAGAAAATTAAAACAAAGTTAAAGAATAAAACGAGAAAAATAAATAGGGGCTTAAAAAACACTCACCGCAACTTCCCTGATCTTTGACCGGGGCCACCGCCCCCTTCTCCCTCCAATCAATGGATGGCGGCAACTCCTCACCGACACGTGGCGCGTAACGATCACTCTCCTTGGAAACTTTCCTGGCGGCTTTCTTAGTTCCCAGGTACGTGGCTCGGTACTCCTCGTTGGTCAGATCAGCGAACCGGTTCAACCCAACCTTGAAACTGTGGCTATCGTCTGCGTTATGTTCATCGATGAACCTAAGATTATCCTTAAAAATCTCAAACCTCCTCTCTTTCTCTCCCAAACCATTGTACGCTTTCCCATGCTTTACAAGCCACTCCTCGTACATGGCCATAACCTCGTCGTCTGTTCTCCAACTGGACTTTGACTTGTCGGGATGGCCTTCATCATAGGATATGATCGACATGTCGAGAGCTAATGATAAAGTGAACATCATCAGCAAAAGCACGCCAATATTTGATCGCTGTGAACCCATATCTGAAAAGAAAAAAAAAAAAAAAAAAGAGGAATGGGATCTTGAATGTGTAGGGCGAACTGCGAAGAAAGGGCAGTGATGGTGGGTTTATAAAGGAATTAACTTGGTAAATATCTAAATTTATTCCTAGTTGGAGAAGAAATCTAAATGGAAAATAAATACTCTAATTGGGTAATTGGTTACTAATTTTTTATTTATATACTCAGCATCAACGTCTAACATTGAATGTTGAAAAATTGAAGATAAAAAGGAGCTGACAGAACAGTACATCGAAGGAGCATGCGAGAAGATGTTGTGGGTTGGGGAAAGAGAGCAAAAGACAGAAGCCCACGAAACTAGGAGCTCTTGTGATAACCAAGAAAGTATCTTTGACGGCGGTAAAAACATGTTTTTAACCGCGGCATGGCAAACTAAGTGGTTGGGGTGAGAGGGTTGGAGACCGGGCCCGGGCCGGTTGGCTGGGTTGCTGTAGCCCAATTGAATGTTGGAGGGAATAACTTGCGTGTCTGCATCAATACTTTCGCCTCCCCGCATTTCGCTTTCAATACCTTTAATCTTTTGCCCACTTTTTACTCTTAAAAGTGTTTATCATTTTAATCAACCAAAAAAAAAAAACAATCTTTATTTTGGACTTTTGTCATTGAATTTGTTAAGAACATTTTTATTGTAAAAATTAGAAATTATTTATAAACAAAATATTAACTTCATTAAAAATTACATATTTTATGTGAAAGAAAATATCATATATTGACATGTAATTACCATATTATATGATTTTTTTTTCTTAATTTTAAAATACCTTAAAACACTTCTAAACAGAAACCATTTAATTGTATTTAGCTGCTTTAGGGTATGAAAATCAAATGCATTGCGGTTGTAATGATTATTTAATCAGAAAATTAAATGCTATTCCCAAGGATTAAGATATCCATCGTTTGTCTTGATTCATAGAATCTGCAATAAAGTCATGGACCTCAAGAAGAATTTATTAAGTAATTAACGAGTGATTTGTTTTCACTAAACATGTGCACATTTGAAATTTCTACCCAAGTTACTTATTTCGTCTTGCAACTTGCGTTATTGTTACACATGATTTTGTCAAGGACTATATTTTCATACTTTAACGTTAACAAGTATAAAATAGACTAACTTGCTTTCCAACTTAACAAGAAAAAAAAAACCTCCATTTTCCTTATTTTCTTCTATTAGTTTTTAATAATTAATATCATTCTTATAAATAAAATTTATCTATAAATTATAAATATCATATTTAATTATTTAATATATATCATAATTTTAAATAATAATTAAAATTAAATAAAAAAATTTGACCTCGATCCAACTCAAGAAAGATTTTTCTTTGGCAAAGTGGTTGGGATCATATTTTTTTTATGTCTCCCACTTGTTGCCTCTTTCACATGTGAAACATTTTCGTTGAATGATACGATTATGATTTGTTAATTTGAGTCTTTGAGAATATTGATTGCTGGCTAATTTGTGAGCGGATATAAACGACGACGTTGCACATGTTTATAATAATTTCCTTTTTCTCCACGAAATTTGAGACACATGCCGATTTTTTTTTCCCCCCCCTCGATGCAGTCGGCAACTTCCTCCATATCCAAAGTGCACAATGTTAAAACATTGATAGGTATAAGATAAATACGTTTTCTTCAATATACTTAATTATTAAAAAGTTTTATAAACAGAAACACTAAAAACATTCTTTAAACTTATTATCTTAAAAAAAAAAAAAACTTTTCTTGATACATTAAAACTACTATTTTAATTATTATGCATTTAATATAAAATTATCTATAAAATTAACGTATTAATTAATTTTAAAAATGCATTTTATACATTAATTAAGTAAAAAAAAGATTGATATTCTTTTTGATTTAATTTTTTTACCTAAATAAATAGGTTCAAGACAATCTTATAAAACAAATGATTGTCATTCAACTATTTTAAAGATAAGTCGAGTTTTACTTGTGAGAGAATAATTTTTATATTTATAATTATCAAACTTTAATAACAAATAAATATTTTATTTAAATACAAATAAATTAATAATAACTCGTCATAGATAAGTACGTTAAAAAGATATGCAATTTTATAATCTTTTTAAACCTTCATAGCTCTTTAAATATTTATTAACTTAAGTAGGCATGCTTTAAAAATGAAAGATCCAAATTATCGAACAAATAAATAAGTTAACATATTCAAATCATACTTTGATATTTAAGGAAATGACCTTTGCATCTTGAAGAATTATCTGTTATGGGCATTTGAAATTTTGACTACCGAAAAATCAATGACATTGACCGCAAAAGGACAAGGGGGTGATAAGATGTATTATTTTATGAATGTTGCACCAACGATAAGGGAGGGTACATGCGGGCTGGCCAGGTCTGTTCCTTTTTATTATTGAATAATTTATTTTGATTTTTCTATTTTGATAAATTATTTAAATTAAATAATCAAAATAATTGTATTTAAAATTCACGTTTCAATTCAGCTCGATTCAAGTCAGTTTTGGATTTTAAAATTTTCAAACAATATTGATTTGGACTTTTGTATTTTAATTTTGCCAAGAAAAAAAAGTAAAACAAATTAATAACATTCAAAATAACACCTAACATCAACTAGTGCCAACTAAAACTTTGAATTATGATATTAAAAAAAATCAATTATATCATCGAAACCAGTTAGATTCGATTATTAATAAGTTTTCAAATCAATAATCAAAATCGAAACAAGAAATATTCAGTTTTTCGAGGTTTAAAAAGAAAAACGAATTAAATTCTTAAAAATCTTAATAGAATTGAACCAAACATCAGAATTCGATTTTCAATATAATTGATTTTTTTTTTTTTGGTTAGACCTACCAATAATGTTGATTGGGATATAGACAAATAAAACGGAGACTTTTTCTATGGATTACTTTTTGGACGATAATGTTATGTTAAAAAAATCGGAGTAAGAAACCAAGCAAGTTGCTTAATATCATACACTTTCATTTCTTTATTATATTATTCTGACACTAGCTGGCGGTTGGTATTCTTAATTTGCTTTCAGAAGGTCACATTAAATGAATTTACTTATCAACCATTGTTTTTGCCTTTTGTCTATTGATCATCGAATGCTATGATAATTAAGCAAAATAATATTATTTTGTTTTTTTATGTACTAGACGTTCAAATATTACAAGCTTATTTTATTATAGTTGTGATCATAAATAAAGAGTTAGTAAAATTATTTATAATATTTTTTTATAAAAATTATATGTGAATTAATTTGATTAAAATACGATTTTTTTATTTAAAAAGTTATTTTCTTTTGTAAAAGAATATGTTGATGTTATTTACTAATAAAACCATCATAAATGAAAGAAAACCACAATGCAAATACAATAAACCTTAGATAACGTAATTCTCTTTGGATTCACTCCTCATGCTTTCAAATAACTTCCTTTCCTTCCTTATCTCTCTATTTATCCACAATAAATATATATAAAAAAGTACTAACTGGTAGTTAGAAACTTTAAATATCTAAAATATTTAAATAATAATTACAAAGGATAACGCAATCACTAATCGGATTCCTAAATAGTTTTGAAAAATGAATTGACTGTGAGTTCCGTAACCATTTGAAAGCAATCAGCCCAATTTTAGCCGGTGGCATGTTGATTTAAACGCAAGAAATGGAAAAATTTTGGTTAAAAGTAATAAAAAAAAAATAGAAGTTGCTAATCTCTATCATTTTTCTTAGTGAAGCCTCTTTACTTTATTGCATAATTTTTTAATATTTTAATTATTTTTATTGAAGTAAATCAATAATCTCGACTAAGAATATGAACTATAATTTATAAAGCAAAGATTATGTTTTTTTTATTAATGTGCATTTTTTCAAATGACAAAATCGTAAGGATAGTCTGTGCATTACTTTAAATTGAATAATATTTTATAACAGGCGTAGTCCGAAAATTCTTGTATCAAGAATGGCGTCGACTGAGGGAATCGGCAAGCCATAAGTTCATAATCAAAAATTTATTCAGGCATATAAATAAATAACTCTAAGTTACTTGACTTACATGAGACTTGACATAGAAATAAGTAATATCAAGTTACCACATAACCATACTTACTCAACCTACACAGTCCACACCCTTACATTAGGGGTTAGCGTTGGGACAGATAATAATCTTACATCAATTAGTTAAGGATATGGACGGTGGCTTATAAAACAATAATCATCCTTTCCCTGTTAAAACTTTTTTTTTTCAAAAGATAAAATTGTGAGGATAGTTTATGCATTGTACCAAGTAAAAAATATTTTATAGTAAGCACATGACAATCCTTATATCAATAATTTTTAAATAAATCTTTAATCTTTAATTCATATTTATATTATTATTATTTTTCAAAAATATTTTTTTATTTGAGATAGAAATTTATTTGATTATAAATTAAAATTTTCAAATTTATTTAGAAATAATAAAAATAAAAAAAATTTATAAAAAAATTCAAGAGTTTATTTAATATTTTAGCTGAAAAAAGTTCAATTAATTCATTATTCACTTTTAATGACATGTAACTTATTTCAAGATGAAAAATATAAAGGATATACATTTTAAGAGTGTAAATATTATAGAGTTTTCAATTATTTGACATAGTAATTGTACCTTAAATATTTTATACTTCTTAACATAACAGGTAGTTATCAGATAAATTTAAAATGAATTTATAGGAAAAAATTATCAAATTCATAATGAAATGTTACAATTTAATAAACAAATAAACCGTTATCGCATTGGTTAAAATAGAGATGTTGGGACAAATAATAGCATTAAAATTTAAATGTTAAGGAAGGGTCAAAAGTATTGCGGCTTATAACATTCAAGTGCCACTTGCCCAAAAGCATAAAGTTTATAACTGTTGAGTCCATATTAATAATATGTTTCATAATTTAAAAACTAGAATTGATGGAGAAATTTACACAATGCCATAATAATAATAATAATAATAATAGTAATAGTAATAGTAAAGAGAAACAAAAGGAGATTCTCCGTCTGTCCCACAATTTCATGATGTATAGGACCCAATTAAAAAAAAAATTCTCTTTCCAATCTTCATAATATGAAATTAAAAAAAAAAGTGGAAGATAAAGATAAAGGTAAAGATATTAATAAAGAGGAGAGGCCAAAAAGTTTGGAAGCAAAAGCAGTGCAAGGTGGTCCATTTAGAGGAAGGGATTCCATAAAACTAATAATGATGTATGGAAAAGTGAATCTCATGTGTTGAAGGGGAAGATATTTTGGTTCACCGCCAATGCTAGACCCATGTGCTGATACGTCTATTATGGGCAACCTAATGAAGAAAACTTGCTTGAATATATGTTTAGGCTGCTCCTTGTAGATTGTGAATACGCAACCCCTCCAAAGTCTCTGGTTTTTTTTTTTTTTGCCACCCAAATATGCCTACCCCTCCCCCATCTTATCTTATATATACAAATATCTTTGCTGAATCCAACTACCAACGGGTTCAAATTTGCACGCATGACAAATGGCATGCCACTGTTTTTCCCAATTTCAACTCTTCGTCTCTCTTGTGAGGCTTTGCCAGGGAAAAAAATTTTCAAGATTCTTCACCATCACTGGTTCCCTTTTTTTTTTTTTTTGAAGGGTTTCTCTCCTTTCCATTATCATTTTTATCCAATATTTTGTATTATAATTTTATTTCTTTTGATAAAGATGATTTTCTTTAAATTAGACATTACCAAAAAGGCAAAAAGGATAATGATCAGAAGTCAATTTAATTCTAATAGGTTTGGGCTAGAGGTAATTGGACCTAATCTTAAAATTTGTTTTACATTTTAAGATATATTATAATATTTAAAATTTATATTTTATAGCTTAATAATTAAATTTAAATAAAAATTATTAATCAAGTATTAATTTGAATCCAACAAAAATAATTTAAATTATAAAATTTTGTCTCATACTTATCTATTAAGTTAGACAAATAAATGAAATTATCGATATTTCTAAATCGAGCAATAATCTTTAAAACAATATCTATTGTAAATTATTAAATCCGACTATAACTTTCAACAAAAAGTTTCACATAAATTGAACATAGTATCAACATCCATGTATTCAATGGGACGCATATAAGGTGGGATTCTAGACTTCCTTTTTAGTTTGGGAAAGTAACATGCGGGGTGACGGGGAGACCAATTGCAACCTGTAGTTAGGCCCACATGGACGACGGAGAATCCACCTTTGCCTATTCTCCCACAGAATAGAAATCACCATCCATTACGTGTTATAAGTTAACATTCGATGTTGAACCCTCGCCATAATTTACAATTTCACTCCTTTCCACCATGATTTCATACCAAACTAAAGTTGAATGAAACATGACAATAAATATGGACTTTGTTCAAAGGATTTGATCAACATGACTGACTTTTTTTTTTTCCCCTTTTACCGAATTTTGTTAGAAATATATATGTATCATCTATCTTCTACATTAAGCTAGTCATAACTAGCCAACGATGATGCTCTTTTTCTCCTATAATCTTCTGATACAAAAGTTGTAGCTTGAAGTAAGAAAATAAATTATAAATTTTAAAATTTAAATATTTAACTTATTAAATATCACATTTAATAAATATATATAAATTAATTAAATTAAACATCTTAATTTTTTTCCCCACAATTTGCCAGTTCAACTCTGGATACCATATATCCAAACTCGTAGACAATGGAACTCAACACCAATTATTAGGGACAAACCCAGGAAAAAGGTGGCCTGGTTTCAATTGCAGAATTGACGGAAAATTGGGCCTAGGCTTCTCCTTTTCTTGTTACATCTTTGTGCATTTTGGACACTTCATCTGTTTCTAATTGGGCCACATTGACAGTCTCGAATTTGGGTTCTCTTCTTAGGTAGGTTACAATTTGATGGGCTCCTTACAAGATTTCCAAACTTCACAGTTTCCCGCCTTTGTTCTCTGCTGATATCTTGGGGAACCCCAAACCCAAGTGCCGTGTTCCAAAAACTTTCCATCTTCATGTACTAAATTCTTCAAGGTTTTGTTGCTTTTGTGCAAGCCACGCCTTTGATTCTTCCCAATGTCATTCATTTTCTTGCTGTTCAGGCACGTTATTATTATTTTTTTTTCCTTTAGGTTTAATGTCGTTGAGACGTGTTAGAAAACTACACCTTTTTTTACCTAAAATGTGAATAAGGAAAAACGTGGTTTCTTATAATTTTGATTGTGATTTCTATGTAATTTGGGGCCATTACATTTCCATTTCAATTACATATACGAATATAGACAAAACAATTAGGATTTTAATGTAAAACCATCTTTCATATGGTAAGGGAAGAAAAAATGTCTCTATCTCTTTCATTTTATCCAAAAAATTATGCATCAACCCACTATTTAAAATAAGTCAAACTAAGTTTAACGTATAATTTGATATATATATTTTAATTTAAATTTAATTATAAAAAATATTAATATAAAATAATATTTAATATATTTAATATAATAAATCAAATAATTAAATTTAAAATTTTTTATCATAAGTGAATCATAAACATGCTTACATGAGTGGAGGTAAACCATTTTGCAAATATGCCATTCTTAGGTATCATCATTTGCATTGCACTTATTTTTAATTTCTTTTATAATTGAAAATAATGGCGTAAAAGATTTCAAACAAAAAACAAAAAAAGCAGTTTACTAAATAGTTTATTCAATCCACATTTACGAGGAGCAGACTCATATTGATTGCCTTTTTTTCTCTCTTAATGTCATTTTGACCCTAAAAAAGCAGCCTACCATTTCCTAGAAACAATTAGTAGCATCATTTCCATGACTCTTTTTACCGATTTCCTCGAATTTATGCTTTTGCCACTTCATTTAAAAAGAAAAAAAATGTTTATTCTCACTTTAGTTTCTTGTTCAATAATTTAATCTCCTCTATGTTTTTAATCCAATCAATTAACATTGACAAGTGCAAAATGGGAAATCAGAAAAAGATGAGGAAATATTAGTGCTTAAATGGTAATTATTTGTTTTACTATAATCAAGAATTTTCTAATAAATATCCTTAAGATATTGTTTAAAATTATCACTTTAGAAAGCATTTAATTTTTTATATACTAAAAATTATCAAAATAATTATAACTATAATTAATATAAAATATTATTTTTAAATACTAATTTAATTAATTTTAACAAATATTTGTTAACAAAATCAAAATTATGTTTTTTTAATAATCAATTTCACTTTTACAGCAATTTTTTTTTAAAAAAAGAAAAAATATGTTTTTCAACGTCCAGCTGTAAGCATCAAAGCCTAACCACAGGGTCCAAGCTTTTACGAATCCAAATGCTTAGAAATTCAACGGGAACGATATCGTATCAAATGATGAAAATCAAACCAATCGCACGGCACAAAACAAATCTTGTTACATTTTTTTATTATTTTAATTAATTATTAAATCAAACGGCTGTCGTTGGGGGCCAAAAGAATCCCATGTAACTTGTGGGATGAGACTTTGACGCAACTTCCGGTTTCCGGTAAAAGAGGGTGGGCCCCCTTCCCACAATGACTTTTATTTATTTTGCATTATTATTTTAAACAACCTGATCAAGGTCAACTCTACCTCACTGTCTCCAACCCACGCAAAAAAAAAAAAAATCCCGATTTTACCGAGTCATTAATCCAACGGCTAATCACTGCCTTTTGACCTTATGCCCCCCCCCCCCTCACCCCGAAATTTTTTCATCATTGCGACACGGTCTTCCAAACTGGTTCATCCCGTTGCAAATGGACCCCAACTTTTAAGCGAATTGGTCAATGTGCTGACAATTTTCAATACGTGGAATGATTTCATTGGAAGGTGAGTTTGACGTCCAATATGTAAAACAAAAGCGACAGGTCAGTGACCAAATGCCTTGCATTGAGAAGGGCATCAGTTTGACTCAAATCCTTCGTTCTCGCCCCTTTAATCATAATCATCTTTCACGTTCTTTCTTTGCTTTTGAATTTTTTTTTTCTTTTCGTTTTCATCTTTCGTTTCATTTTCCCTCTTCTTCTATGTCAAGTGTTTTCTTCTATAAAACTGCTTCTAATTTGAGTTTATCAAAAGTGTGGGGGTGGGGATTTTGATTTATCTTGGATGAACTGAGATGGCTGTGGAATTGATGATGGGATATGGTGGTGGTAATAATTTTGCTGGGAAAATGGAGGAATCTGCTTTGAGGGAAGCCGCAACTGCTGGGATTCAAGGTGTTGAAGAGTTGATAAGATTAATGTCTAAAAGTCAACAGTTTTACAATCAGGATGCTTCTTTTAAAACTTCTTCTTCAGGCTCAGAGTCAGCTATGGCAATCCAAGCTGTTACAGACAAAGCTGTTAATTCCTTCAAGAAGGTTATTTCTTTATTAGATCGACCCAGAGCTGGTCATGCTCGATTTAGACGTGCCCCTCTGAGTCCTCTCAAACAAGATGAGAAATACCAGCAACAAGATGCACGACAACCTCGGCAGAAGATTCAAGAGCAAGAGACTTCTTCTATTCATGTAACCAGAGATCAGGTTTCTGCTTTTAAGCCTTTTTATTCAACCGCAGGCCATAAGTTGCCTCCTTTGCCTCATAACCACAACCAGATTAAAAGCAATCCCCTTTTGGTGCCAAAGACTGGCCTTTTGGAGAGGAGTGAAGTGCCGAGCACTGTCAATTTCTCCTCTTCGCCTCCTTTGTCAGCTGCGAATTCTTTCATATCTTCATTGACAGGGGATAATGATAGCATGCAGCCATCTTTCACTTCTGGCTTCCAATTCACTAGTCCTTCCCATGTCCCTTCTTCTGGTAAACCTCCTTTATCCTCCTCTTTGAAAAGGAAGTGTAATTCCATGGATGATGCTGCTCTCAAGTGTGGGTCATCCTCTGGTCGTTGCCACTGCTCCAAGAAAAGGTTGGTTTCCCATCTTCTTAGTTATACATACAATTTCTTCATTTAATTTGATTTGATTCTGAAGTTTAATCTTCCGATTGAATTTGTGTAGGAAATCAAGAGTGAAGAGAGTCATTAGAGTTCCAGCTATTAGTAACAAGATGGCTGATATTCCTCCTGATGATTATTCCTGGAGAAAGTATGGCCAGAAACCAATCAAGGGCTCCCCTCATCCAAGGTGTGTAATTTTTTTTGGCTCTCTTTGATTAATCGGAAGAAGAAAAAAAATAACTTTTCTTTGTTTTCAATTTTTTACCTTTCAAGTTACCTTGTTTTGATCGTGGGTTCTTAACTAGTACTCCACCCGTTTGCCGTTTTAACCAAAAGCCTCCAAACAGTAACTCAAGGTTGCGTTGAATGTTTTTGTTTTCAAATGCAATTGTCATCTTGTGGATGGCAATTTAATTCTCGTTCGACTTTTATTGTATTGTACATTGAATTGTTGCCTTCTGAGTTAATTCATTTAGTTGGGTCCTGTGAGTCGATTTATCTCAGACGGCCAGACCTGAGATTCCCTCACCCGTTTCTTTGGGCAATTTCAGGGGCTATTACAAGTGTAGCAGCGTAAGAGGCTGCCCTGCAAGGAAACATGTAGAGCGAGCACTAGACGACCCAATGATGCTGATTGTAACATATGAAGGAGATCACAATCATGCCCACAACACCTCGGATGCCCCAGCAGCTTTGGTCCTGGAATCATCTTAGTCCAACCACCATCCATCTGACGGCTCTAAAAATGGTCATCCAAATTGAAACCAGACGCCGTTAGGGGAACCCTTCAAAGATCCAGGCTATCTGTAGGGCTATTAAGATAGTCAACTTAGAGCCAGGCTCTGTCGTCAACTGTCCAACATGACAAGAAGATTGATTGGTGGGTACGCTAGCTGCTTATCAAAGAGAATATAGGATTCCATTTTCTTCGTTTTGTCACAAGACTTTGTTTAGAAGAGAAAAAAACAAGACGTAAATTAGGAGATTGTGGATTTGGTGGGAGTTGAATCATGCAACTAGTGCTATAGTAGGGGTTGCTTTCTTAAAATCTGTCTATATTTCAAGGTGCTTAGACTCGATTACCAGAATTTTTTTTCCCTTTCATGTATAATATACAATATGGTGGTGGATCTTGCTGAGGATGCTCTCACTTTAATTTGCTCCAATGACCACTAAAGCTGCAAGTTCTTATACATTATTATTATTATTATTATTTTTTTATATTTGAAGGCAAATGGGTGTTGCAGTCAGTGAAGAGATAAGAATTTTTCATTACTTATTTTAACAATGGATGGTGGTGCCTTGTATATGAAGTTTGACCCTTGATGCTGAATACAAAATATATAATAGTGCGTTGAGTGGATTGCCAATATAAAAGTGGTGGTTCTTTTGTCAGCTTGTGATTGTTCCCAAAGTTCCATTTCTGTGAAATTTTGAGACTTGAAGTTGCGATCATGGATTTATGGTCATATTTGGTAGTGGTAGAGAATCTTACATTGTTGCGGTTGGGAGGGGGGTGGGTTGGCTTTTTCAAGTTTTTCAGATGAGGAATTCAGAATAACATTTTTTTTCTTGTTTCTTGTTATTGCATGATAGGTTGGACATTGCCTCACAAATCTTTTACTGTTTAGGTCAAACTTAAACTGTAATCTATTAATCTTTTTCTGCTTTTCATTATTGCATTTGAACTTTGAGTCTCTCATTTTTATTTTTTTCAAGAGAAAAGTACCCTTTGATTCCCTATGCTACAATTAGGGATCAAAGTTTCAATGTTCCAACTAATCCTTGGAAAATTTAGCTGGAATTTAGTAAATATTAGAGATGTGCTTTTGAATTTCTTCATTTATGGATGCATCAATGTGTTTACTATGTTTAGCTTTCTTGACTAAGGGTGCTTCTTTGCCATCGCTGTCTTTTTAAAATTTAAACCATACAAGGAATATTTCCTCAAGGTGGGCCAGCTTCCCATTTAACAAAGAGCTTTCCTACTGCTTTCTTCTTTTGGGATGATTGATGATCGAATCATTGAGTTAACTGGTTTTAAGTCAACCTTCCTCTCTCTTTTTTCTACTGAAAATCTTCTCTCACCAACAACAAAAGCCAAAAGATAAGTTCAAAAATCAAATTCTTGAGGCTTAGGTTTGCCATTAAAATTGAGCTGTTAAACCATCTATTATGATTATGGTGAAGGGTTCATTTTAAATCTCCAAAATAGAATTCTTCAACTTCTAAAATTTTTGACAACACATTTGCAATTCAAACATCAGTTTGTCAAAAAATTTAATATTATGATATACAGCAGGACATCATAAATTTGAGCTCCACATAAATTGCAATTGATCCTTGTTGCATGTGGGGTTATGATTTTGCAGACAATTACAGAAAACAAAATGCTAATTATTCATGCTTGAAGCTCCATTAATTTCTTGGTCAAGCATTGCTAATTGAATTTGGTCAATCAAGTTTCCTTTTTTTTTCCGTAGTAGGAAAAGAAAAGTGAAAGGATGAATCTCAAAGACAAAACATTACTTTGAAACCAAGAAAATAATAATAATACTGGAAAGAGTAAAGTGCTGCAAGTCAAGCGCTTTGATTTCCGTTGTCACTTGCACGTAAACCATTTCTTAACCCTGAAGCTAGCAGCATCGCATTTTCAAACACAGTTGTAATGTGTTAACTAAAAGTAAAGAGACGTCGTAACCAAGTACAATACTCACATGAACTTCTAACCATATTGTTCTAAATGTATTGATCTTAATTGAGGTAGAGTTAACATCCCAAAATGAAAACATGAGATTGGAATTCTTAAGTCCCTACATCATCAAGCAACCAGGCCATTGATGGCGCCACAGCCCTCTACTTATATTTTTGATTTAGGCTAATCCACGAGCCCACCTCGTTATTAGCCTCAAGGTCTAGTTTAAATGGCTCCATTTCCCAGCTCCACACCAAGATTAACCTCGGTTTTAGTTGTTAATAGGCCCAAGCATCATGTTTTCAGGCAACCGGCTCTCTGGTTGCCTGCCTTGGGATATTGGATCAAACTGATTAAAAGGTCCAATCCCACAATCATTTAGTTGCAAGGCAAAGTTGCAGCTGCGAAACGTGGCTCATAACCGCTTCTACGGGCCAAAACCTCAGGTTTTATGTAGGCTTCCAAATGCATTGAATTTCCACTGTCGAAAGACTACTTCACTCAAGTAGGCCCCATATTTAGGCGGCTGATCAAGTTAAGGAGGCTTAACGTGAACAGTAATTGCATAATGGGGCTTCTATTCCGCAGATCGCAGCCAACTGTGCAATTTTCTTTGCAAAGCCTAGGACTTGTGCACGGGAGATCATGTTCAGCATCATCATTCCATGTAGGCTGCCGGCAGCTTCCTTGAGAAGAAAAAGTGCCCACAGTTCCAAATAGCCATAATGCGTGAAGCCTCCACATTGAAGAACCTAAACTCATTTGGTGGGTTGCATGATTGCCCGCATTATTCCAATAGAATAAGATTATTATGATTCTGCAGGTACTTCTATAGATATTTGAAAATTACTAGTTTATACTTGTTTTAAGTCATGGATCAGGTACTATGATTAAATTTGAGGAGATTTTGATTGCAAGGTACCGATCTTTTCTGTCATTGTCATTGTTTTTGTCTTCTTTTTCCTTCTTGTTGAAAGTTACCTATGTAATTAACTAATTAATGTGCAGGATATTGGTGTTCCATTGATTTTTGTATCACAGTGGATTTCTTTTTGAATTTCATGGTTACTATATTTTTCTACCCATTTGATTTGACAAACGAAAAAGTTAAAATGGCATCTTTTTGTACGACAAACGTAACATTTTGAAAGGGTCAATTTGTGTACCCAAAGGAAAAGACTGGGCCAATAAGACAGCATCCCCTGTGGATGGTAGCTGCCTAAAAATATTTTTGGTGTGGGCTTGGCCATATGAGCCATCTAATTGATCTGAGTTTTAAAATTTAATTATTTAAAAATTTATATAATTATATTATTTTATAATTATATAAATTTTAATATATTAATAATTTACATTGCATGCCGTATGATTCATTTTTGTTTTCTGGGTTGGGGCAACAACCCTGGTAAACTACATTTATGCAGCATTAACTTTAAAGCCAAGCATTTTGTCTCTTCTTTTGTTTTACGTTTAAAAAATGACAGGCATCCCTCAATTTTTAGCTTCAGGTTTCGTCAATGGCGGCGCTTTTTGTTTTTCTCATATTTTGGACAGAACTGTACCGAACTTATGGCTGAGAGGTTGGGGACCGGATGTTTATTTAGTCTCAAACATGCTGTAGTTGATTGCTGCAATAAATCTTTGACGAATTTTAATCTAGCCAAATTGGTCGCCTCTCTTAGCTAGTTACCTAAACTATAACAGCTGACGAACCATTCATCTACTCGTTTGTATAAGCGTCATCCGATTTTGCATTACAATTACCATTCAAGATTGCGACGTTCTTTTGGCTCCTAAGATTGTTTTCTTCTTTGCAAATAATTGCATTTATTATTGCAGCAGTATTTAGTTGGATCATAGTTGAAGTGGTACTTGACAGCACTTGGAGTTTACACAGGTTGAAATTGGCCGCCATTGCCAAGCTGTCGTTAACTATAAAGATGCCATATACTACAGATAGAAAACAATGCTTTGAAATTCTGTAGGAGCAAGGTGAATCGACCGCATCAATGAGCTGATGACATGAATGTTTGCAATGGCAGTGAACTGGGCACAAAGAGTACTATCTCACACTCTGATAATCTTCCTCCGTTTACTTTTTAACTTCGTTTTTGACATTTTGTTTCATTGAAGCTATTTCTAGTTGAAAGTTTGTAGCAATTATAATTGGTAGATAAATTAGCTTAACACGTTCGGTATGAATACGATCAACTATTTACTGTGAAGTAATTGTCAACCAACAAAAGCAAGAGTAGTACTTGACATAAGTATCAAGCAAGTAGGACATGCATCTGGTGGTTTGTAAAACGATTCCCAATGCTTGGGACTTTGTGGAAATGCCGATAAAGAGACGAGAGTCCTTCAGAGATGATAATAAGGAATGGGTTCTGAAATACTGTTCAGAATCAGGACCTCCACGGCAGTTGAAATATGCCAATCAAGGGTTTCGGCCCTTTTTTTTTATACATTTTTTCTCTTTCGTGTGTGTGTGTCAGTGTGTTAATGTTATACGGTAACAACTACATTTCTTTGGGCTCTACGTCCATGTTGCACCTTCCCATTTATAGCAGAAACCATAAAAGGCCTTTAACGTCCCGAATGGTTATTATCCCACCTAAATGCTAGCCCCAGTATATTTTCAATTGTCCCACTTACAAGTTTACTTTTCTGAGTTTTCACTATTAAAGAATTCGTAGTATTTAGTTAATCATATAATTACTTTGAAAACTAAAAGAATTTAACATCTAATGTATCTGAATTTAAATTTTGATATTTATAATAACGTCTTTTATATTTAGACAGTATTTAAAAAAAAAATTACTTTAAAGATGGACAATTCAGTTATACAAAAAAAATTATGCCATGCATAAATGAGTTCAAGTCTGTAAAACTTGCATAAGTTTTGAGTGGGTTAGAAAGACGAAATATATCTGCTTAAATTGAAACATTTTAAGCTTTAATTATCAAGGGTTCACAAGTTGAATTTAATTTTCAATATAAAACCAGGTTTTAGATTGAACCAATCTGTAAAAAGAAAAGCTTGATGTATCTCAAAACTATAAAATTATTAGCTTTTGTGTACTTTTGGTCGGAGGACATGTTCTAAATTTTCAATATGTTTCCTTGTAATCACGAAGACCGTAAAGGTACCTTTCTTCTGTAAGAGGCAATCCATTAACGTTAAGGCCTACACTAAAAAGGGGACAAAGTAACCTTACATCGAAAAGATCGCAACCCCAAATTCGCCAATGACATTTTTGACCTTCAAAAGCTCGAGCAAACGCCATGAAAGTGATATTACCGAAACTGTGAATTCACGTGGCAGCTTGGCACCGTCAAAGGTTAAAAAGTTAAATCTAGTACTGAATGATCTCACTAAGAAAAAAAATAAATGGAAATAGCAAGACTAGAATGGTGGGAGTCGTAGATCAAGGGAAAAAGGGCTTTTGGGTGCCAACTGCCTAATAAAGAGCGAGTATCTCAACCGTACAGAAAAACATTAACATACTAGCCAAGTGCCAACCACCAAATAAAGAGCGAGTTTATCATCCGTGCCGAAATACATTAATATATTAGGAAATTTGGATGCCAAGCTTGCCTGCTTTTTCTTCTGTTGCCAATATCAGGAAACATTAACCTATTCTTTGCTTTGCCTTGCCTTCACGTGATTCTGAGCTTGCAGTCCGACAGCTGCTCCCCTAGCTATTACATGCTTTGTCACGTAGTGCTTGCTCCTATCGCCATCTAAGTATCTAACTCTTCTCTTCTCTCTTTGCCCTATCAGGGGAATGAGAGAGACGACTCTATTGCTTTTGGAAAATAGATACCGTGAGATTCACAGTGGAAAAAAAGAGGGGAGAGATCGAGAGTGCTAACAAGTGTCCCAAGAAATGCTGAAGAAAAGACAACCCCTTCTTCTTCAGAGGTTCTTCTTCTCCGTTGTGTTATTAGTATCATCTGGAATAGTTGCTTCTCCAGAAGCTGCAAAGTTATTGCCGTCACCTGAGGCTACTGCTCTTCTGGGTTTTCAGTCTAAAGCAGATATGAGAAACCATCTTGGTTTCTCTCAAAATGCAAGCTTTCACTTCTGTGATTGGCTAGGAGTCACATGTTACCAGCAGAAAGTGGTACGTCTGATTTTAGAAGATCTAGATCTTGGTGGTATTTTCGCTCCCAACACATTGTCCCACCTTGACCAGCTCCGAGTCTTAAGTCTCCAAAACAACTCCCTTACTGGTCCAATTCCTGATCTCTCAGGTCTCATCAACCTCAAAACCCTCTTCCTTGATCATAACCTCTTCACAGGTTCTTTCCCTCTTTCGGTTCTTTCCCTTCACAGAGTAAGAACCCTTGATTTGTCCTACAACAATCTCACTGGCCCCATACCAAGCTCGTTAGCTTCTCTGGACCGGTTATACTACCTACGGTTGGACTGGAACAGGTTTAACGGAACTATTCCTCCGTTGAGCCAATCTTCTCTTAAAACCTTTAACATTTCACGGAACAATCTTACTGGTGCAATTCCAGTGACCCCAACATTGCTACGATTTGAATTCTCTTCTTTTTTGTGGAACCCTGGTCTTTGTGGAGAGATTATTCATAAAGAATGTAAACCAAGGCCCCACTTTTTTGGTCCAACAGCTGCTGTGGTTGCGCCGCCGCCTACGGTGGCTCTTGGTCAAAGTGCAGAAGTGAATGGAGTGGAGTTGGCTCAGCCAAGTCCAAGGAAGCACAAAAGAACTGCGGTTATTATAGGGTTTTCTACTGGGGTTTTTGTTCTTGTTGGTTCGCTTCTTTGCTTTATCATGGCGGTAAGGAAACAGACAAATAAAAAGCAAGCAACGGCGGTGAGTGAATCTAATGATGGGGCAGCTGCAGCACAAGCTGTGGCGGTGATTCAAATGGAGCAAGAAAATGAGTTAGAAGAGAAAGTGAAGAGAGTGCAAGGAATGCAAGTTGCCAAGAGTGGGAACTTGACGTTCTGTGCGGGTGAGGCGCAGTTGTATACGTTGGACCAGCTGATGAGAGCGTCAGCGGAGTTGCTGGGGAGGGGAACCGTGGGGACGACGTACAAGGCGCTGCTTGATAATCGTCTGACCGTGACGGTCAAGAGGCTTGATGCTGGGAAATTAGCAGGCATGACAAAGGAAACGTTCGAGGAGCACATGGAATCAGTTGGTGGTTTAAGGCATCCCAATTTGGTGCCTCTCAGGGCTTATTTTCAAGCCAAAGAAGAGAGGCTTCTTATCTATGATTTTCAGCCCAATGGCAGTCTTTTCTCCCTCATTCACGGTAAGTTTTATGCTTTTCATTTTCGCGTCCAATTGTTTCAATTATTTGCATGTTTCTTTTTCTCCGTTAACTTGGGGAATTCAAGGAGCAATTTCACGCGGTGTTAACTCGAATTCCCACTCAATCAGTGAAAGGCACATGTAGTTGGACCAAAGAAATGTTTTGGTTAATCTTTTTTCCTAATCACATTGCTTTGCTTTGTACTAAAGAAAGCATACTATCAGTTTGATTTTTTTGAGGTATCTAAGTTTTCTACTAACATCGAGAATCTAGCTGCTGCCCACTAAATGGGGAATTGATATGATTTTGATAACTATTAATTACTGCTAATTTAATAATAAAGCAATTTTTTTTCTAATGGATTGACCTGTCTGGCTTGCGAGGTGAAGCACCTGTATCACCGTAACATGATCGCCGGGTGAAGTTAACGGGTCCCATGTTAAACACTTGTAGGACCCAATGTGCAGTCATATGTCAGAGTCCAGAGTCAAGACTCAAGACTGTCTCACTTCCAAGGGGCTATTATTTTAATGGGAACCAACTTGATTTTTGTCTGAGATGGGAAAGTTCCCTTATTTGAAAAACATGGGATTAAATGATCAGATTAGAAATTTAGAAGTCTTTAACTTTTTTTAACTCCAAATTGCATGTGCAGGGTCGAAATCAACTAGGGCAAAGCCACTCCACTGGACCTCGTGCTTGAAAATAGCAGAGGACGTTGCACAAGGCCTCTCCTATATCCACCAAGCATGGAGGCTTGTCCATGGCAATCTCAAGTCCTCTAACGTCCTTCTTGGCCCCGACTTTGAGGCCTGTATTTCCGACTACTGTCTGGCAGCCCTAGTCACTTCCGCACCCGAAGAAGACCTCGATTCCGTCGCATGCAAACCCCCGGAAACTCGCAATTCAAATCTCCAGGCAACATCAAAATCCGATGTTTTTGCATTTGGGGTTTTGTTGTTAGAGCTCCTGACAGGAAAACCTCCTTCCCAGCACCCTTTTTTGGCGCCGGACGAGATGATGCATTGGCTTAGGTCTTGTAGGGAAGACGATGGAGGGGATGATGAGAGGCTAACAATGCTTCTTGAAGTGGCCATTGCTTGCAGTTTGAGCTCTCCTGAACAAAGGCCGACGATGTGGCAGGTACTGAAGATGCTACAGGAGATTAAAGAAGCTGTAATAATGGAGGATGGTGAATTGGACCGACAATCTGGGATGTCTTAATTAATTTATGATGTTACCAGTATTTAATCATAGAACTATAGTTTGAGTAATAGGCATAGAAAAAAGAAAAACCAACATAATTATACTGCTCTTCATTTCTGACATTATTTATGTTTCGTATTCTTGGTCCCTGCATGGATACTTTTTGTGCCTCCATGTCCACGTTTTCTTCTCTCGTAATACAAGAACTTTATTATCATCCCATGATGCCAGTCGCAGTTGATGTTAATGGCTGATGACTATTGTTTTTGTCTTTTTTTTTTTTAATTAAATGGTAGTAGTTTCAACGGCTGGATGGTATATCTAACTGACTGCATCTGCCAATTCGTTTTCATGCTTGGCTACCTGGTGGTGTCCGTTGCCAAGCTTAAAACCATTGATTCCTCTTTCCATTGAAGTTCCTAATCGCTTAGATTGGGGTAAGGAAAGGAAGAAACAACAAAGTAAAGGAAAAAGGATTTAGAGAAATTTTTTTTTTTTATAATTATCTATCCAAATACGTTAAAAAAAAATAGTTTCAAATTTCGACTGACTTTCGTCCAAGTAATTGTATGGGTATCGGTTTGCGGAATTCAAAGAATGATGGCCCAAATTGCAACCCTCGATTGAGCCCAGAAGCTACTGACCCACGAAGGATAGACCCAATACAAAAAACCCAAATGCTGACCGAAAGGAGCCATCTAGACCTGAGCCCCCGAATCATGTTTTTGAGGGGGGACAAAGACGAAGAGACGGAAGTGTCATGCCAGAGTTTGCTAGATTCCTCTATTGAATGGGAGGCGAATGAGAATAAAGCCGAATATCCCACCTGATTATCGGACAGAAAATTACATTTCATCGACGGAGCAAAGTATCACATGCCATGGATCGCATGAGCGCGGACATGATGGAGACGGAGGCTACTGCCGCCTACGCCGCGGCCCACCAGGGGCAAGGACAAAACGATGCAGTGAAGGAGCTTCTCACAATGGCTCGAAACCTTATCGACCAAGGCAAGCCTTCTCAGGCTCTTCGAGTGGTAACCATCATTAAACTATTTATTTAATCCGATTTTATTTTATTTTGGGGTTATTATTCTTGTTTCTCCTTTTAATCTGTGCTTATTTGTGATGTGGTTTAACAGTTGTTGATGGCCGTGAGAACTAGAGGGGGTAATGAAGCTGTATTTCAGTCGCGCTACCGTGCTTGTGAAATGTACAGAGCTAGAATGCAAGAAAGCACTGCAGTGGATCAGCTGGCTTCTCTGTTTGCAGGGTGTGCAATAGCTGAAGCCCAGCCTTCAAAAGCTGAATCTTTGCCGCCCAACCCTAAAGGTCCATCGGTCGCACCGGATGCTCATGGGACTTCTTCTATACTTGTTGAGACAGGCGGAATGCAAATCGTATTGGACGCATTCGCTGATGGAAGCAGCTTTATCTGTTTACAGTGCGGGGGTGTCGTTGGCAATCATCGAAAGGAAGAGCACTATGCATACTGGTGTGGCAATATGTGATGTGCTTGCTGCTGCATGGAAATGTAAATTGGCTTCCTTTTTATAGACTTCTGCCATACCATTGCATTATCATGAAACTCATGCGTCTATCATTCTCCGTCTGCAACTGCTGTTGCTGTACCTTTGACAGTCAAGAGTGCCAAGCCAGTTCCTCAATGTCCTATATGTAGGGTTTTTTACAGTCATGCATCAATCAAGAAGTGAAAACAAACCTGTTCTCTTGCAAGAGTTAGAATACTGCACTCCTCGACCGATAAATTTTTTGTTACAGACCAATACGACGTTGTACCAACTCATTCTCTAATATCTTATTGTACCAAAGCTCGAGAAATAAGAGTTGATGCTTTTATCAATTAATAATTTAGTTCTTAATCTTTACATTTTCCTTAAGTAGTGTTTTTTATTAACATTAACTTCAATTTTATCTGCTAAGCCTCCCAAATTTCAGCAAAATGGAGTTGCTGGGGTTCTTTGAATCTTCCTTCTATAACAATTGAAAATGCTACAGAGTTCAATCTTTCAACAAAATTAATAACAAGCTTGCACACATGCTGAATACATTATGAACCAATTACAAATTGGGTAAAAAAAATAAAAATGAAAAAGAGAAATACAACTAGACTGCAGCTTTCATACAAATTTCTATGACTTGGGAACGATTTCTTCCCTAAGAGTGTGTTATTGATGGAAAATACACCAAAACCTTAGAGACAGCTCAAGTGAGATCCGATATACTTCTGTCAAAATTAACATTGAAACCATTTCATGCTAGTGTCTTCAACATATTTGGTACGCCACCGGCAGCTTAACCACTTCCTTACAAGATGCTCCGGATGCAGTTATAACAGCAAAAAATTGGAAGATTACAAACCAATAGTTTTTGATATTCTCAAAAAAATCAACTAAAGCAACGAGGTATTCGTAGGTTCCAACAGCCAGCTCCAGTACGCTGCATCAACTAAGAAAAAGATAAGGCTTATTGATGTATAGCACACAGGGCTGTGCTAAGACAGTTCTCTTAAGTCAGATAAAAATTGGTTCACCCATGCAGATCATGATTCTTATAAGCTCTTACTCCTTCTAGGAGATTTTTTGTTAAGAGTTGGCTACCCTGTGGAAAAGCAGTCAATTCAAAGTTCATGTACTTAGAAGTTCGTCAATTTTATTTGGTAATTGTTCTTCTAGTACCGTCAAACTCAGTTTTCCTAGTCGAGGTTTGCAAATCAGAAATGCTGCTATATTTTTAGCCAATAACAAATACTGTCCTCAATGACTTAAAACCATGCTAAAATGAAAAAATTGTACCAAGGGCATGCAATAGCACTTAACGGGGTAATACCAACAAGAAAATACGGAAGCAGAAAAAAATACCTGCACTCTTTGCTAGGTCCACCCAGCACCATGCGAATCAAAGATTACTATGGACATAATCTGGTGACCATTGAATATCAGACTCTCCGTGGCAGCGCTTGAGAACGAGGCCTTGCCCTAATCATTGTTTCATCACTGTGTCTAATCCATTCTGAAAGTCTCCATGGCTTCTGCCATTTCCATTTGAATTGGATGAGCCATTGGTGATGGCTTCTTTTCCACCTCCACAGTTTGCCATTTCCAGCTTGTCCTATAGCTACTAGCTTTTTCATTGATAACTGGCCAAGCGGTACCATCTGCACAAGCAGCAAATCCAACTTTCCTTAGCTAAGCATGAAAGCTGACTGCAACACTATAATTGAAGTTGGAGAATGAAGTTACCTTTCGTGTTTGATTTATGAATTCTGCTGACTCTCTGGCAGGACCATTAACAATACCTGGGCTATATTTCAGCTGTTTCTGCGCTGGCACAGACATTGGAGATAATGAACCGTTCATGTCGTCAGCAACATGTTTGAATGAATTTGGAGAGTTCCCCTGCCCATGGACACTTTTGTCAAAAAGCGGTGCTAGGAGTGGCAATGATGTTATACAAACAATTCAATTTAACGCCAAAAAAACTTAACAGTGGCAACAACTGTGTCCTGCACAAATAACCTTAAAATTCTATTTATTACTAGCAAAGAAAATCCTATTGTAGTTGGAATTCATTTTTAGAGATTCCTTGCCGTAGTACAGCTTGCAGTACTTGCTATTCAGCTGAACAGAGGCTTGAGATTTTACGAGTAATAAGCAATGTAAATTCAGTTATAGCCTTGGATGAAAACCATAATAAAGTATAAATAAAACTAACCACAGCTGGCGCAGCCAATGCCATGGCATCAGCTTGCTCTCTTAATTTTAGCTCATTCTCAACTTCTTTTCGTCGTAGCTCGCTCTGCCGCAACAGACCTACAAGTTCTTTAAGTTGTTCCTTCATTTCCTTGATTTCCATGTCCTTTTCCCATAATTGGCACCTGTTCACAAAATATAAGCATCAGACTATTTTGAGCCATAATTTAGTTGTTTTCCTTTTCTTCTTTTTTTCTTGTCAAACGCCAGGTCTTGGCCATTATATTTGACCAACTTTCATGTACATTTACATATATCACCAGGTGAGAGAAAGCACCTTGTATCTCCAAGAGAATTGAACATATATTGAAGCAGGTTCTTCGCATCTCCCATGGAGCGCAACTGATTCCAACGTCCACGATTAGTGAAGGCACGCTCCCGCTCTTCTGCCTCTGAAAGTTGTGAAGCCATTGCTACAAGTGAATTAGATGATATGCTGAGCATATTCTCAAGTGAAGATATTCTGGCCACTCTCGCATTTGGTGACATGGATGACGCCCTGTAAAGCAATAAAATATAACAAGAAATGGTAGGAGAGCACTTATACAGAGGAGAGAGTATCATATCTACAAAAGCATTTAATCAATCTCCTAAAACTCATGTTGGTTCCAACCATGGATGACCTATGAGTGTGGGAGTGTAGAAGGCTATAAACATGTTGCTTATATGCTAATCTTGATTTATGCATCTTCTTTACTGATACCAAGTGGTAGAACCCATATGATGGGCTGGTAAGAGGAGTAAATTGCCAGTGATAAAGTAAAATGCTTTTTGACAATTGATACCTGGAAAGTCCATTTTTTCCTCGTGGAGGGCTCAGCCCCTTTGAAGCAAACTCATCTACTTGCTTCAAGACAGCCAACTCTTCTGCCAGTGCAGCTCTCCTGGAGGTTGTGCATAACAAGTAAAAGTGATATAAGAATAGTCTATATATCCTGCACCGGTTTTATTAAACAAATAAGATTTTGTTACATACACTTGGCTTTGCTTCTCATATTCAAAGCGAACTTCATGCACATTCACCATGACTTCTAACTCATGATCTAGCCAACGTTGCAATGCTTTTTCATTGGTCTACAGAAGGAAATTAAGTTAACCGGTTTAAACATGTGGATATGGAAATTTACTCAAAAGAAAAAAAAAGAGAAACAGAGATAATTACCAGCCCATTTGCTCCATTCCCGTTGGCAATAGCTGGAAGATACCAAAACATTAGAAATTTGAACAAATAAAAGGACCCAGGGTATTGAATATAAATACCTTATGTTTCCCTCAACAAGAAACTAGACTGTCTAGCATGAGGCATTACAAATATAACATAGAATATAGTTTAATTGCCTAAGCCCCTATGAAGAGCATTATTTTATATAGATGAAGATTGTCCAGATATCAACCTTCAAAAGGAAAAGCCTACCTGAGTTATCACGGGCAGAAGATTTACGAGCTTCCAGCAACTCTTTTAGCCTCTTGGTTGCCATGGCAGCCTCCTCGGTTTTTCTTTGGAGGACCTGAAAGTAAGAATAGCTGCAAATTATTTCTCTACAAACAAATAAGCGGTAGGTACTCATCCACACAATGAACAAAAATATGCTTACCATTTTCTGGCGTTGATTTAAAGCTTGCAGCTTATGCCTTTCATACTCATTTCTCCGGCCCTCTTTCCGTAACTGAATGTGCGTGCAAATTATTAAGCCAGTTAGGTATATGATACAAACAATAGACGCAAATACCAGTGATGAACCCAAGATATAATTCCAGCAGTAAATGACTATATGTGTTCGTATTTAATATCATGATAATTAATGTAACAGTTTATAATCTGACACATTATAAATTGCTGAAGTTGATTGAAAGAAAAGAAGCAAGGCACCTGCAACAGTTCTTTTTCTCGAGAGGCTTTCCACTGACGGAATTGTTCCGCCTCTTGTTTTATCTTATGTTGCAACTGAACCTACAACCATAGAATAGGCAAAGGAAGAAAAGAAAAAAGGGCAGGGGGAAAGAGGTGGGAAGATTTAGCAGACCATACAATATAATTACATGAAAGATATAAGACCAAAATAAGATTCAACCTTTTGCGCCTTTATGAATTGAATTTCATCTTGCAGTCGTTTTGCTGCTTCATCACTCTTCTGTTTCTGCTTTACAAGTTGAACCTGGTTCTCGTGTTTTTTCTTAAGATCCAGAATCTGGTGCAAATAAGTTTTTCCAATTAGAATGAAATCAAATTAGCCCTTTGCTTCAATCCAACAATGAATGCAATGTAACTAAAACTCTTTGTCACCTGTGCTTCAAGGGATTTCAGTTTGTGAGCATGGATATCTTGCACTTTTTGTGCTTGTCCATCAGAACCAGCAGAAAGATTTTCGATTTCAGCCAATAACCGGTCCCTTTCTTGCTGCAGTGAGGAAATAGGTTAAGAAATGTTAGCATGCGTAATTTTTCTTCAAGTAAAGTGTGAGAATGACAAGAAGTATGTTTAAACCTGCACAGCTCTTTTCTCATCCTCTAATTCCTGAATTTTCTTCCCAAAATGATGCTTAAGTGCAACTGTGTCGCCTCCAAAAAGTTTCATTTCGGACTGCTCAAACATAAAAGATGAGCATAAACATAAAATAGAAGAATTAGCTGGTGTCGGGAAAGTTGCCAACTATGCTAATAATAAAAGCTGCAATCAGACATACTATGTAATTCTCAAGGATAGAGAACCCTAAGAAAATGGCTGCTCAATACCGACTAATGGCAATGTGTTGGAAGACATAAAGTTATACCTCTTTCTCCTCTAAGCGTCTATTCAACTCATGCAACTCTTCGTCCATAGTATTTTGTAGAAGCGTGTGCTCCCACTCTTTAGCCGCTGCTTCATCAATTTCTCTGGAATCACCTGCTAAATTGGCCATTATATTCAAGTCAAGAAAACATCCTGATTAAAAAATAAATCCAAGAGTGCATGGATATAACAAATAATATAATAACACTTGAGTTGGTATTACTAATAAAGAAGAATGCTATACATCTTGTGTAGAACAGCTAAGTCCGTACCTATCATGGTTTCACCCATTTGATAGTCAGAAGACTCTATGCTATTCAAGTTCCTTTTCAGCCCATCACTTTTGACAGAACAAGGACTGCCATCCTGAAATAGGAAGCTTTGCATTCATATGCATTTGAAACCACAATATGCATGATAAAAACTTGCATGTATTCGACCATTTCAAAGTACAGATAAACTCAATAAGGGTTTCCCTAACATACTTGAGCATCAGTTTCACGTTGCTCAACAATGGTGCATCTGCTGCGGAGCTCGTGAAGTTCTTGGCAAAGATCCTCATTAGCAGCTTCAAGCCAAGCAATCCTTTCCTTGAGAACCTACAAAATCAAGCATATTAACAAGCCTGGGGGACTTAATACCATATAAGTTACCTCCAAGAAGAAGTCCAGGATTGAATGAGTTATTTACCAGTCTTTGATACATATATAACAAGCGTTTTAACTTAAGATCCCAAGAAAAAATCAAAAATTGATTATTATTTAAGTAGTTAGGAGTAGCATGATACCTGTACTTCATCAGAACCCCCCCGTGCACAAAGTTCTGCTTGTAGATACTCTAATTGTTGACGCATTTTTAGCATCTCATTGGACATAGGATCACGGTTAACCTATTTAAAGGTCAAAACAAGAATGAAAATTGCGTACAGAAACTACCTTGAATACCGTCTATATCTGACCAGGCAAAGGCGGAAAGAAAGAGGAAACATTGAAGCAATGAAAGTTATTCTTTCAAACTTACAACAGGCTTGTTTTGGATGTTACGAGCGCGATTTGCATACTTCAAAGTATTAAGTGTTTCCTCAGCATTGATGTCAGCGGGACTAATGCAGGCTGTTCATAAAGAGATAGTTAAGGAAAATGGTTAAAAAACCAGAACATGAATGCATCAAATTATTTAAAAAAAGGGAAACAGCTGAGCAGGTTAAATAAGTAGAAAACGTTGCAGTACCTATCATCACAGTTCTGCTGTTGCCACCAAGTGAATCCTGCCCAAATAAACAATCGAGTTTTTATCACGTAATTTGATAAAATCGAAAATTAAGAAAGGATAAAGTATAACTTCTTAAACCGTTTAGAATTTTTCTAAGTGTTTCATCATCCTCTTCAACTATCATGGCCGATTTATAAGCAACACTGGTAATACATCAAAACCGGACATAACTAAGATCAAGTGCAAAAGCCTATTTATATACCACTTTTCAGTACAATAATACAGGAACTTCTTAAACTATTCATACCTGCAAAAGCCGAGTAAGTTTACTATCTCGATATGGAACGTGAACACCTTCTTTTCGCTTTTTTTCATCACCAAGTGCACTGATGACATTACCAAGTGCAAGCAGGCCCTTGTTGATATGGACTCCTGTTCAGATGATGAAGATGGCAATTATTATATTTGGATGAAGAAGAATACTTTCATGACATGAAGAAAGGATAAGCAGTGCCACTGACCTTCTTTAAAACGCATACCATCAGAACCTGTTCTTTTTGCTCGCTCTGATCCAGCAAGATCTACCAAATGTAACTTGGCACAAAGATACTCTTCACTCATAATGTCATTAGGACTTCCATCTCCAGAAATAGGATTGAGTTTACGCATTTGCTCTAAGGTGACGGTGAAGATTGCATGTGAGCGACTATACAACCATATAAATAGATTATGAGATTTTTGTATTTGGCAAAGCATTTAAAACTAAGGAAAAGGTAAAACTAAACAAGTCAAGAAGGCACTGGTGGGTATACATGATGGGATATATCAAATAATGATCTTAGGCAGATAATGTTTTTCCATGTATAAAAGAAACTAAGAACCCGCAGATAACATCTATTCCGCAATTTCGAAGAAATGAAAACATGTAACTACTTAAGAATATTAATTTTTAACAAGAATAGAACACGAATTAACCTTGACTGGTTGTTCATGTTTGTACTCCCTGTTGCCCTACTCAATGATCCTTGCTCTAGGCACGCAGCCATTTCTTTTAATGTACTGACACTAACTTCGGTAGATCCTGCCAGCGTAATAACACCATTTGATGATTCGCGAATCTGTATTGGTGGTTTTCCTGGGACATTTACTTTTCCCATATTATTCATACTTGCAGTATCTGATTTGTTCAAGGAAGTAGGATCCAGCAAATCTCGCACTTCTTCTTTCAGAATCTTTCACATAAAAATTAGATAAAAATTACATAGGTATAAATTATGAAGAGACACTCAAACCAGTTGTGATATTTGCATTCATGCAAAAGAGAATTCAGGATAACATAAACAGAAGATATATTCATAAAATGGATAGTTGATCAGGGAATTAGAATTATTTTGGCTAATAGCATAGCAGGAAACTGAAAGAACAAAAGGAAATTGCTTAGTTATTTAACAAACCTCAATGAAGGAAACGTGCAATTGAAATTCTATTTGATGTTTTAGACTTTCAATCTTGCTGAACAAAGCATTCATTACTTGAGGAATGATTCCGGTTTGGCAACCATCTTTGAAGCCTGTGCCCATAGTATATGTTTTACCTGATCCAGTCTGCAAATTTTTTGGAACTTCAGTCACAAGAAAGCGAAACTGCAATACTTAGCAGTGTCTTGTGGGAGATTCAGCTGTACCTGACCATAAGCAAGAACGGTAGCATTATATCCTTGGAATAAGCCATCAACGAGGGGAACAATGCATTCCCCAAACATGGAAGAAGAGGGAGAACCAGTGCTCCCATAGACATGATCAAATGTAAAGGAATGTGTCCCAATTTGTACCTGCAGCATAGTCAACCAACATGAAACTTCATAAACAAAACAAAACAAAAGCTTCAGAACAATTAAAATGGATTACTTCACCGGTTCACCTAAACAAAAGTTTCAGAGCAATTAAAATCTAGCATCAACCAGTTCAACCTAAGAATTCATTCTAAGAACCATATTTTAAAGTATTCATAGCTTACTAATATAATAGAATCATAAAGCCATGAGTCACAACCCCAAAAATGGAAATAACAATCAACAGAAATCATAGAAATTAACTGAATTCTGCTTAATTTTGCATATTTTAACTTCCAAGGTAAAGCATCCCAATTATAAATACAGTAAGTGATGACGAAAATTCTGATCCACAATCAGACAGTGAATTCTCACTGATCAACCATTCAAGCATTGCTAAGATCCAGATCTTCTCCATGTACTTAAAATTAACCCACAAATCCATACTCAGAATCCATTGAACAATAACTTAACAGCGAACACCGGCATTCTCTAAAGTGACAGTACCTGTGGCTTTCCTGGGATGACAATAACACAATCTTTACAACCTTGAAGCTTTTCATCACCGATAAGCGGTCTTACATGAACCGCAACCTTAACACAGCAATCCTCAGAAGCTGCAGCAGCTTCCATAGGAAGCAGCTAAGAATGGAAGAAAAAAAAAAGTTCCACAGTTTCCAAACACAAAGAGAGAAAGAGAGTGAGAGAGAAAGCAAGAAGAAAAACCCAAAAATAAACAAAGGAAAGAGAAAGTGAATTTTTTTGTATGTTTGTCTAAGTATATGTTAGAGAGTTAAAAGATCAAATCTTTATTTTCATTTTTCCTGCTTAAAAAATATTGTTCCCATTGTCTGAAAATACAGAAATTTTAGAACAAAGAAAGTGATGCAATAACTAACAAAGAAAAAAAAAACTGAGTGGACTTTCAGACAAATGGTTGCTGCTGTTTGCTGGAGTTCTAGTTGGGAAGTGTAAGAAAATGAAGGGAAAGAGAGAGAGAGAGAAAAAAATGCAAAAGAGAGGAAGGGTAGTTGAGGAAATAGAGGCTGTGGGGTGGCATAGAAGGATGCAAGGAAATAAGTTAACTGCAGTGACATATGACAACAACCACTATCATTTTCCTTAGCCTTCACTACAAAATCGTCGTCTGAATGGGAAAAAAGAAAATACTTTCACAACACTCTTTCCCTTTTTACCCTTTTTCTCACTTGTTCCTCTGTTTCTCACCTTCCTTGTTCATGGAGCTCTCCTTTTGACCCCTCCCGCCCACGTTTTTGTTCATATTTTTACAGTTCTACCCTTTCCACAACTATTCTCCTCTGGGTTCTTTTTTTTTTCCTCCTTTTTATCTTTACCAAAAAAAAAAAAACCAAACAAAAAGAGAAGAAAATGAAAATAAATAAGTGATTCTAAAACCACTTCTTATGGTGTTGAAGATTTCATGATTATAGCCAGAATAAGATAGAAAAAAAGGATGGCACAGCACATAAGCCACGTGATTTGGAATCATATACGATTTCTGGGGGAAAAAACTCTACATTTATAAGCTTACAATCCATGTATTTCTTTCTTTTAATTTTTTTACATGTGATTATAATTTATATAAGTTCTGTATTAATCTAGTGATACATTTTTTCCCTAGTTTTGATTTTAAAAGGATCAAGTTCTAAATTACCAAAGAAATTATTTGTATAGGCCCCTCTTTTAAATGCAAAGATAGTATACATTAATTGATACTTATAAACTATATAAATGCAAAGATAGTTGATATCGAACTTGTAGTATACATTAATTTATCACCATCCACACCTCTTTTATCAGTTAATAATTAAATTTAAGTGCAGAAATACACTTGACCATGCAAAAAAAAAAGAAAAACCAAAAAGCCAGTCTCTTTCAAAGACGAAAAGTAAAATAAAATATTTTTATTTCTTTCTTCTCATATTGAAAGAAGCCAACCCGTGAAGGGAAAAAAACATGAGAGGAAAATAAGGAAGGAATAAAATGGGAAAATAAAAAAAAAAAAAGACCCACAAAATAGACATAGCCAGCTGGTGGTCTCCCACACTCACATGGCCCTTTTTTAGTGTCTAAACAATAATAACCCATTGTGGACCCCACTTTAACTTAGTCAGACAGACTTATTTCGGTCCCACCTTTTACTGGTTCTCCGGTACTTAATTAATTCTTCGCCTTTTGGGTGTTCTTTGTTTTGTAACAAGACTCCGTGAGAGAGGGTGGGAAGCGTTTTGATTTTATATTTTTCTGTTTCACGTTATTTAGATTTAAAGACGAATGTATATAAATATATATTTCTTAAAATTTTTTATATTTAAAATATTGCATTTTGTAAGAATATTTATAGAATATAAATACCTAAAAGAATTGGGATAATATAATTCTACACCTTGCTACGAAGGAGTTGGTAAATGAAGTAAGCAATTCATTTTGGCGAATGTAAAATGAAGACCCGGCAGCAAATTTGTGTACGACTCTTCGAATGATCTATTTTACGGTCGTGCCGCCCCCCCCCCCATCCAAAAGCAAATTTTAATTATTTTAGCTCATATTATAATATAAAACTTTTATTAGATATGATTTGTCCCCATTAATCTCTAATAAGGCTACGAATCATGAAATTAAATTTATGTTAAATTTAGACATGCTTTTTGCATGGTTTACGAACTCAATATCTGCTTTTTCTTTCGTAAAATATATATACTTGTAGCAGTCAGTATACAGCTAAATTGGCTTTCTATTAATTTATATTTTTGAATTGAAAGGAAATAAATTAGATTGAGGCATCGTTAACCATAAACAACCAGAAATTTGCGACCAGCTTGGCTTTTCATTACCCTTACGGATCAATGTTGAAAACGAAAGCACACTGCCAATTGTCCATCAATCTTTTGTACTGTTTAATTAGTAGGAGACGTCATACGGTTAGACGACTTTAACAAGCTCAAGCGGCCCCTATTCAAACGGTACGGTCCCCAGCCAAACGCTTGGTGGCTTGTTGCATCGCTGAGTCGTTAGAAGGTAGTACTTAAATAAATTTTTACAAAATTTTTAGATAAACAAGAACTATCAAGAATATCAATACAGCATCAAAATTAAGGGCTATTCAATTAGATTGACAGTAACGTTCAGATCAAAGGTTCCATTTGCAGGGGCATGCTAGCTTTGGCTGCATCATAATTCTAGCTTAGGAATAATTTCATGTAACTTTTACCATCAAGCTAAGAAAGAGTTGCTGCAATAGTTTTTGCCTTGTTTTATTGTCTTGTTCCTAGTGAAAAATTAATTTGATAAAATTTTTTATAAAAAATATATATAAATATAAGGCCTTGATAAGAGACTGATCAGATTTCCCCACCATCCCAAGGATAGCGTGCTACCACTGCTCAGTCCTGTTCTAGTGGGCCGTTGCTGAAAAATCATGTCAATAATATAATTTATTCTAAATTCGGAATTTAACCCAAATGATTTTGATATTTTTAAAAGAAATTTAAAATTAAAATCATAGCATGTATAATCTCTTTTACTATCTTTTAATTTTAATTTTTGAAAGGTATATTTGTTCCCTTAAGGATAACTAGCACGAAATAATCCGGTGCCCTAGCTTTGAAAAGAGAATATGAGGAACATTTCCCATCGGCTTACTGGTAAAAAAATGGTTGAAAATGATTTTTTATCGAAAGGGGTTTTCGAATAATCTGATATATTTTTAGTTGGACTTTTAATTTTATAGGATTAGGTTACAACAAATGACATTTAGCTAACAACTGAGACATTTATCATTATTCAAGAAAGAATAATGCAGACGGTTTGCTTTGCCTTGCTTTGCTTGCTTGCCTTTTATTGATGCGGTAGACTGTAAGTTAAAGCAAACTTATCATCGAACCAATTCTTTGAGGCACATGTCGACCACCTTCATTCACAAGGAATGAGCAAGGAGAAAAAACAACAAAAGGCTTATGCAAAAACCCTAACCCCAACTTTCCTTTTCCTCAACCTAACTCAACCATTCCCTCTTTTTTTTTTTTTTTTCAATTCGACCGTTAGATTATTGGAAACAGACCAAACAACTAAAGGAAAGCCCCACTTTCATTCTGTCCTTTTTTGTTGGGAAGGGATTATTATTTTATTATCAGAATGGTGTGAAACATTTGAGTAAAACTTGTTGTTACTCTTTGAGAAATTCACTGATAGTCCTATCTTACCAACCATGAAAAAGGGTTCAAAAATAACGCATTCCTTTGTCAATGTTGTGAATCATAATAATTTTAACATCTTAACTACAAAAAAAAAGGCAGCACTTTTGAGATTGCAGTTCATGTCACTCTACCAGCCAATATGATTGAAAATAGTTTCTAGATTTGTTGCTGTTTTCATATCCGACCAATTATCTTTGTTTGCTCTACACGTATGTATTGCGTTGCTATTGTACTTTTACATGTCTTGTCATGGCTCACAAGACGAATACATGTGTAACAATCATTCGTTGTTGGAAATTGGTACAATATTATCCATTGCAGAATTATACGCTACTTTACTCCAAAATATAATACAGCTATTTATATCGAGCATAAACTCAGAAAATTTTATTGTATTCTTGAATTGGAAGTGCAAACATGTCATATAAAGGAATGGACTTATCTTGTGCATCCAGCCCATTCATGTTGTCCTGGAAGCAATTTACCTAATAGATTTATACCCAAAAAAAAAAATCTCGGGGAATGCTTGCCATGATCAAGGTAAGTTCCACCTGCAAAAGTTGACCATATGAAAACCGAAAAGTTTTGTTCCCCATCTTGCAAGTAGAGGAAATCTCAGACAACCAATGGGCACCAACAACAGCAAAGAAGACGTAAATCTTGCATTTGTTTTCTTCTTTGCCTCTATGTACATTTAATAATACGATGAATGATTGCGCCAACTATTTATGAAACGATCTAACCTGTACCAATTGATACTCTTACTCTTGATTAATCTTTTCCAGTTTCCACCTCCATTTTCTAGCTCAATCTGGTTCAAGTATGCATGTGATTACCCTAGCATAAATTGTAGCAAAAAGACTCTTCTAAATCGGGAGGCCTTTGGTTCAAGACAGATGCATCTTGCGAAGTGATAAAATTTTAATAGTTTGTACAGCTTCAAAGAAGATTATCCATTATTTTGATGCTTAAAGGACTAAATAAAATTACAAGTGATATCAAATATTTCAAATCGAATAGACAAGATCACTTGACTACCCTAGAGAAGATATCAAGTACTCTCTAAAAAATAAATATGATTAGAAAACTAGATCATCACAATGCTGTAATTCTCTTATAAAAAAACTCAACTTAAAATAAACCGTAAAAAAAAAAAATCAGCAGTCGGCAATTTAATCAACTGCCTAAAAGTACAGGAATTAGCTAACGGTACTACAGAGCTTTGTTATTGGATCATGAGGGAATTAAACTCATTTTTTATTCACTAATTTAAGAAAATACCTAGCTAGCTAGCTGCAACTGTGCAGATAGCATTATTATTCTTTAATATTCCCACCCTTCCAAATCCCAAGCTTCTCCAGTGTCCTGCACAACTTTTTTTTTTCCCTTGTGCTTACTTTCTATCCCATGTGGGAGCTTTGCATCACATGCTTCCACCTTTCTTTACATCAGACTAAAAATTATTCTCAAACTTTTACTTTTTTATGTAAGCACCAATCTTTGTGTCCCCTTTCATTCTGTCATTCTCACAAGCAAACTCCCTTTAAGTCTTTCCTCTTTATTCACTAGAATCATTAACACAGTCATTAACCTCATTTGGATTATCCCACCGCTGTCTAATCACTCTGTTCTGTTAATCAGTGCATTAGTTTTTTTTTCTTGGTTATTTCAAGTACACTTTTAACATGATCTGAGGTTTTTCATAGAAAAGTTATGATTCCTCATAGCATAATTATTACAGTCCACCTCGATTGTCAACCAGAAAGCCAATAACCAAATCTAAATCGTGTTTTCTTTTAAGTTTTTGTTTTTTTTTTTTTCTTGTGCCCCCATTATGATTCTGTCCTGAATAAAACACCAAAACTGCAGCTAAAAGATCTTTGTTGCTCTCTTACTGTGAAACCCCTTGATGATGAAATTTTTTTTTTTTTCAATGTGTTGGAGACAGAACATGTGCAGGGTCCTAGGCCCCTTCATCATGCGCATGCCTTCATTTTTTGCACTTAGATTGTGGGTTTTTTTTTGGGGGCCTTCGGGGTAATATTGTGGGGTATGTTCATCTTCAGAAAGAGGCTCCCTTTGTTAATATCTAGTCATAAATCACAATCAAATGCATTGATGATTGGCTCTGCCCAAGAGTCGTGAACAAAGTAGACTGTTTTCCAGCCAGATTAAGGGCCATTCTCTATTTTTTTTTTTGCTCTCCTATCTTTTCCATTGATCTGTGAGTGTTTTTTGTCCTCTGGGCTTAGAAAATGAGTTGGGTTTAATTAACTTTTACAATGAAAAATTAATGATAATGTTTGCAATGATTTGATTGGGAATTAAGTTTTGATTTGTCTAGTAAAAAAAAAAACATCGTGCTTATCGATTAACACCAAACTTTTAGCTTTCTTTTATATGCCAATTATGAAAAAAGAAAAAAAAAACTTCAAATCAAGTTAAAGCAATACAAACTTTGAGTTAGGTTTGAAATTCAAGATTTTAAATTCAGTTCGACTTTGATTGAATTTTAATGTTAAAATTTGAGCTCGATTTAAAATAAAATCAAACTATTCAAACTTATTCGATTAAAATTGATTAAGCTTATTTATGTAGATCTTATTTCTGGCTTCAAACATAATTATTTACACTTGAGTTTAAATTAAAAAATTTTTATATTAATTAAAATAAAAAAAATTAATTAAACTTATAAATTATTTAAATCAAATATTAATATATTCATATTCGGTCACTCAAAAATTTAAACTTAAATCAACAATATCCTAAACAAATTCAAATCCAATCCAAATGACTGGCAAGTAAATGCATCTTATTTACACCCAACACTTAATGATCTAATATAAAAGGTAAGTTGTTTCATTAGGCACGAGTAAAAGTGGCCCAAAAAGCAATTACACAGTGAGCAACGGTGATCAGGCCTTTAATGGGCTGGAAATTTTGTGCCCATGATTAAGGAAAATAACTACACTGGGAGCTTTTTATACGGGTGAAGCCCGTTCAGAAACATGACCCGCTATGCGCCACGTAATAATAATAATAATAATAATAATAATAATAATAATAATAATAATAAAAATAATGAACGAACAAATAAATAAAGTTTCAAGGAGGAAAATTGACGGTACATTGGAAATAGAAGGTTCCAACCTCCTCGTCATCTTTAAAAGACCGAAATCAATGCAATCTCTGCATCGAAGAAAGATCAAACTAAAATATAAACCGAAGCATTGTATGGAGAGACACAGATCTTGAAATTCTTAAAATCTTACTTAACAAGTAACAAATAACAAAGCAATTAGAAAAAACAAAAAAAAAAAAAAAAACTTTCTTAACTCTTTTCGTTGGAATCGTCATGTCAGATGGTATCGCACGTAGCCGTCTTACAGAGGAACGAAAAGCATGGCGCAAAAATCACCCCCATGTACGCACCGAACGTTCCTCTCTTCTTTCTTTGATTATGTCTCTGTGTTTTTTTTCTTACAGTGTCATTAATCGTTTTTTTTTTGGGGGGGTGATTTTGAAGGGATTTGTGGCTAAGCCGGAGACAGCGCCAGATGGGAGTGTCAATCTGATGGTTTGGCACTGTGTTATCCCCGGCAAAAAAGGGGTCAGTCTTTATTTTTAAACTACAAAAAGCATTTTTTTTTTTTAATCAAAGTTTGGTCCTTTTAAGTTTTGGCCTTTGGGTTTACTGCAGTGGGATTTGTTTTACCCTATTTTTTCTTTTTCGTTTGTTGGCTTTTGACGTTTTGTTTTCTAATGTTCTTTGTTTTGCAAGTATGTGATTTATTTGTACTGGAACTTCTATGTTTTTTTTATTAGTTAATCACAATGTCCAGATAACGAGGATGATCATGTTTTTTTACCCCTAACTAATTAAGAACACATTTATAAAATGAGAATTTACACAAAGTAGTTAAATATATAGATATATGTTTTGCTTTAGTGCTTGAAAATTTAGTATTAAATCGAGATCTCTAATCCACATGTCGACTTCTTGAAATTAGTTTATTAAGGAACTATGGTGTACCTCGGATCTCGGTCAAGATTCACTGAAAATCAGACTGTCAAACTGAGGGCTGCTTTGAACTTTATTCCAATGCAACGTTTTCCATCTTTGAATTATTCTGATGTACGTTATCATTTAATATTGTAATTCCTTAAACTTTTATTACATCTATGACACTTTAAATACACAAAATGCTACTGACATAACAGGGGTTGTTATCTCTTTTTCTTTTGTCACACTCTACAGTTTGGAAACAAAATCTCTCATCAAGTTGATTTTGAGAATCGTTTCTAGTATTATCACTCGACAACTATTTTGCAGCACATATAAAAGTGCTCTTTGCCCTGTTTAAGAGCTCGTAGTTCATTCCTTTCATTCTTTAATCAGTAATTTTTTTATTTTTTATTTTATTTTTCAGACTGATTGGGAGGGTGGCTACTTTCCTCTTACTCTTCACTTCGGTGAGGACTACCCTAACAAGCCCCCTAAATGCAAGTTTCCACATGGATTCTTCCATCCCAATGTTTATCCTTCTGGAACTGTGTGTCTTTCTATCCTTAACGAGCGCCATGTAAGTACTTCAGAGCAACCTTTGATGTAAATGCATATGATTTTCCTAAAGTAACGCCCATTTCTTTTTTTTAAACTTTTTCTTCCTCCAAGGGGTGGAGACCATCCATTACTGTAAAGCAAATTTTAGTTGGCATTCAAGATTTGCTTGATCAACCGAATGCAAGCGATCCTGCACAAACCGAGGGGTATCAGCTCTATGTAACGGTAAATTTAGCATTACCCTTTAATCATTTCTATTACTGTAATAGAAGAGGAAAATTTTCATTTCCTTGTACTGATACGTGCAATCTTGGCTACTACACAGAACTTAAATGAGTACCGGAAAAGAGTTCAACAGCAAGCCCAGCAATATCCGCAATCTTTCTAGTCATATGCTTTGATCGCCAGAAATGATTTAACTATGTCATCTAGCTTTTGTGACTTCATTTTTTATTTAAAACTCTTCCAAGATGTGCAATTCTAGTTGAGTATCCAAGATCAGTTGTTAAGGAAGGATGCTTTTATTACATATGATTTTCACCTCATCATAAATTTGTGACAGTTTAATAGTTTATTTTAAGATTTATGATAAGCCATGCTGATAGAATCTGAAGACTAAATGTTGTCCCTTTTTATTTTTCTCCCTGGTTAAAGAGTGATGTATGCATGATTGAAATTAGATCAATGTTTCTAACAAACAGATATGGGCAATTAAATTACAATAAAAGAAGTGAACACTGTAATAATGAGAGATGATCATGATGTTCTATTACAAGCTTGAAAATTATTACAATCACAGCTTTTATGGAACTGATAATTCTTTATTTTGGTGCAATTTTTATCAAGCAGAACATTCAACAAGTGTGGTTTTGGAGCTGCTGCTCAATGAAAGATCACATATTTATTTATATAGCTTTTAAAGCAACTGATCTCAAATCTTTGAAGTGTGTGCAGACACAAGCTCATCAAGCAAGGCAGACAAACTTGAGGAAGATGAACCATTTTCTATACCAGGTCTTTTAGCTGCCTTGCTAAATTCCTTTGCCCTTTTCCTTCTCTCAGCTGTCTCTTCTCCGCCGGTCATCAACTCGCTTACCGCGTTCTCGTTTTTCTCTTCCTCCACGAACGAGCTACTCTCAATTAATGACGGAGTCCAGGATTCAAACCCCACTTCCACTCCACTTCTCAACACGAGTCACCAACTTCTCATTGTAAAACTGCTCCGCTGAGAGTGGCCAAGTCACCATAGGCACTTCCAGAGTTATGCTTTCCAAGATTGAATTCCATCCGCAGCGTGTCAGTAATCTCCCCGTGGCCCGATAATCCAAGATCATAGTTTGGGGCGCCCAGCCCCTTACTATCAAACCCTTGTTTCTCTCTCTCATTTTCTCTTCAAATCTTTCAGGCAACCATTTAACATCTTTGGCCGAGTCTGATTCTCGAATCACCCTGATAAAGGGGTGATTCAAAGATTCAAGAGCTAATGCTATCTGTATCAGCTGCGTAGCGCTAAAACATGACAAATTTCCGAAACTTATATAAACAACTGAGTTGTGTTTCTGAGAATCTAACCAATTCATCAAAATGCTATGCTGGTTCTTGTCAGCGTTGTCTCTATTATAAAGCCAAATAGGTCCACCAGTCCGAGCCCTGTTTATCACAACATTTTGGTGGTGATCAGCAGAATCCTTCTCCAATTCGTAAAAGCTATTCACCACAATGCCGAAGCTATTCTTTTCAGACTCCTTAATTTTGTTGAGAATTTCAGTATAAGAACTCGGCTTCCTATTCTAATCTGGAAGCTGCAAACTGGTCATTTGGAGTTCATCAGGAAGCCCAGGGAGCCCGAAAAGCTCCTTATCAGATTCCACCTTCTTGTGAGGTGCATGCAGTGAAATACTATGTTCAGCACAAAGAGCAAAATAGGATCTCGGATGGAACACAAGCCTCGTTATGCCTAGCAGTGAAGCAAGATCAGAAGCCCAAAAACAGAGAAGATCAGCTACCAGGCAATCAGGTCGATCCTCTCGAATAACTTTCTCCATTGGGGTTTGAAGCATTAGGAAGGCAGCGAACACTTTCGATGACACTTCAGAGGAAGTTGTAGAGCTTAAAGTTTCAATACCTTCAGGTAGGCCTACGTCTTCATACGGGAATTTGATCTTGTAGAGGTTGATATGGTGACTCGAACTGGTGGCCTTTTCAATGTATCTTTGGAAAACAAGGGATTGGTCATGCGTAGTGATAATGGTTACACGTAGAGGTGGCAAAATAAACCCGAACCCGAAAATTCGTCTGAAAAAATTTGAATCCGAACTCAAACTGAATCCGATTTGATCAAAAAGTCAATAGTCCGAACCCGAAATAGTCCGAACCCAAAATGATCCGAGCTCGAAAGAACCTGAACTCGAAATGACCCGAACCCGAAAAAACCCAAACCCGAACCCGAGCCCGACCTGAACCCGAACCCGAATTTAATACTAAATATAAATATGAAAAATTATAATTAAATAATTTTTTATAAATAAAAAACTTTAATAATGAATTTTACTTTAATATTTTT
>JBBYHO010000015.1:18425291-18441314 GCA_038382025.1 Adansonia gregorii | reverse complement strand
ACTTAAATATTTTATAATAAATATAGATAAAAAACTTATAAATTTTTGATAAATTTTATATTAATATCATATTAATAATTTTAACATATTAATAATCTCTATTAATATAAAATGAATTTTTTTATGAATATTATTATTATTATTATTATCTATCTATATTATATACAAAACTTATAATTGAGTTTGATGTCACAAATTAAGAGACACTAATTCGATTAAAAAAATCATATAAAAATTAAATTAAAATTATCTTCACTATATATATAGGAATTAAGGTTATTTAAATCTTTTAATATTAAAATATAACTACTTAGAAATTGCTATTCTTTTTTAGTTATTGCTATTTAATATATCGTTTAATTTCAAAAATAACTACTTAATTAAAAAATTTACATTTACATTTTATTTTTATTTTTTTAAAAATAAATTTTTTAAAAATATTTTTTTTCACTCACTTTTATTTTAATTTATGTTTTATAGATTTGATACATTATATATTTATTTTATGTTTTTTAATTACATTATATATATATTTGTTATTTTCGTTTGTAGTTATATTATTTTTTGAAATTTAAGAAACTTGCTGTATATAGACATGTGTCATTTAACTGCCCGATTGCCACGCGACCACCAGGTTTTGCCATACTCAATCTGACCGTTGGATTTTAATTCGTTACGAAGGATTAGACGGTCGAGGTAAAACTTTCCGAAACGAAATAGGGTTTTCTTCAGCATTTTCCTACCTATAAAAGCGATACAGTAACCGCTTCGCCGGCGCGGTGCAGTTTGTTCTGCCCTCCTCTTTCTTTATTACGTAAAAAAAAAAAAAAATCCGAAACTCCTCTCGCCGCCGTCGTTTCCCATTCGGATCTCCGACGATCCTATCCCAATTTTATCCTTCTCTCTCCTCTTTTATCCCCAAAATACCAAAAATACACCCCCTTTTCTTATTTAGTTCTAAAATCTGTTCTGTTCTTTTTTTTTGGTTGTTTCTCTATGGTTTTGATTGAATAAAAAGAGGAGAGGGAAACAGAAAAAAGAAAGAAAAAAAGAAGAGAAAGATACAGAAGAGTTAGGATTAGGTCTAGGGTTTTGTGGATGGCGCAGATTCAGGTTCAGCATCATGCGCCGGTTTCAGGGCCGAACGGTGTCGCGCTAGGACCTGGAGGGGCACCGTTCATGCCGACATCACTCTATGTTGGGGATCTTGATGTTACCGTTACCGATGAGCAGCTTTACGAAACGTTTGGCCAGGTTGCTCAGGTCGTCTCAGTGAGGGTTTGCCGTGACTCGGCGACTGGCCGCTCTCTTGGCTATGGCTACGTCAACTATGACGATCCTCGAGATGGTTAGACTTCAACTTGACTGCAAATAAGTAATCTTTATTAAGTAATGTAATATTTTAAGGCTGTTTGTTAGTTTGACTGTGAATGCTTCATTTTATGCATGTACATTTTTTTATTTTTGGGAAATTTTATGACCATATGTTCATTTGAAATTTTGAGCTATTAAGGAAGTGTAGATATTAGTGAATTTACTTTAATTGGAAAGCTAGTCAAGTTGATTTCTTTACTAATCTAATTTAATTGCAATGTCACTGTATCATAGTACCATTGTTATTTCACTGATTTCCATTTGTAGTAAACTGGTAATGTTTATAGTACGTATTAATAAAGTTGAAGTCCTGACCTTAGATTCTATGTTTTGCTTTCAAATTATGCATAATGCAGGTAGTCTGTAGATAAAAGATAGTATCTTTGTTAAAGGTTTGAGTTTTGACAGTTTTGCATTGCATTGTCTTCAAAAGAGTTGCTCAAACTTCTGTGTTAGACGTTAACCTAAAAAAATAAAATGAAGCTTCCCGATTCATTTGTTTCAAGTTCCATGTTTTAGATGATTATCATTTGGGAGAACTAATTATTTCTTTTGAATTTTTGACGTTAATTAATACGCCTTTTTGTTATTCTTGTCTGCAGCGGCTAGGGCGTTGGATGTACTGAATTTCACTCCACTGAATAATAAGCCCATCCGAATCATGTATTCTCAGCGTGACCCTAGTCTTCGTAAGAATGGTGCTGCAAACATATTTATCAAGGTATTGTTTTCTTTTTAGTCTTTCCCAATCGGTTTTTTTCCCCTTCTTTTTTTATTCCATTTTGATGCCTGTTTAACTCTAGGGAATTTTCTCTTGTAAAATCCGAAGAATGGTCATTTTGGTTGCATGTCCTTAGGCATTTTGGGCTTCTTTGTCTTGCCTCTTTAAACTCTCCCCGTACATTCTCAATTTTTCTGCAAATATTGCAAACGATCCTTCTTTGACTCCCCTCATAATTTGTTGCAACCATTCTCATGCATGCTTAATTTCTCCATCCAAGAATGATATAAGTTGGTTTTATGTTTACCCATAACTTTGGGTTTTTTTTTTTTTGACTACAGAATCTGGACAAGTCAATTGACCACAAAGCATTGCATGATACGTTTTCTTCGTTTGGAAACATTCTTTCGTGCAAGATATCTACTGATAGTTTTGGCCAGTCCAAAGGCTATGGTTTTGTACAATTTGACAATGAAGAATCTGCTCAAAATGCAATTGATAAATTAAATGGCATGTTGATTAATGACAAACAGGTCTATGTTGGACATTTCCTTCGTAAGCAGGAAAGGGAGACTTCGTTGAATAAGATCAAATTCAGTAATGTGTATGTGAAAAATCTTTCTGACTCTACAACAGATGAAGACTTGAAAACCATTTTTGGTGAGTATGGTGAAATTACTAGTGCTGTAGTTATGAGGGATGCAGATGGGAAGTCAAAGTGTTTTGGATTTGTCAACTTTGAAAATGCTGATGATGCTGCAAAAGCTGTTGAAGCTCTGAATGGAAAGAAATTCGAAGAGAAAGAGTGGTATGTCGGAAAAGCCCAGAAAAAATCTGTAAGAGAGCATGAGCTAAAAGCTCGATTTGAGCAAGTTATGAAGGAATCTGCTGATAAATTTCAGGGTGTGAATTTATACATTAAAAACTTAGATGATAGTGTTGGTGATGAAAAGTTGAAGGAACTGTTTTCAGAGTTTGGTAACATTACTTCATGCAAGGTTTGCAAAATGCTTCTATATTGCTTGATTGTTGATGCTAAGTAATGTAATCCTTTTTCTCTTGAGATTTATGTTATTGCCCTTTTTCCCCTAAAAATTTTATAGGTTATGTGCGACCCTAGTGGCATTAGTAAGGGCTCTGGGTTTGTTGCATTTTCGACACCTGAAGAAGCATCTCGTGCTGTAAGTTTGAATTATCTTATTCTTTGGGTGATCATCTCAGTATGAGATCATAATCTTATATGTGTTGCTTTTTACACACAGCTAGCTGGGATGAATGGTAAAATGGTTGTTAGCAAACCACTTTATGTTGCACCTGCACAGAGGAAAGAAGAGAGAAGAGCCAGGCTGCAGGTTATTTGCTAATATGATTGAGGATAATTTCTTGGACCTTTTATTTTTTGTGGTGTCCTTTGTGCTTACTTTCAATTTGGCTTTTATCTTCAGTCCTGTTTATCAATCTAATAAGGGGACATATATTTTAATTTAAAGAATTCTTGTCAAATTCATGTGGTCAGTCATTGAGATTTAAGTGTTTCTAATAGTTGTATGAATTGATTTGTATTTTAATTAGTTTCTCTCACATGTCTCTTTTCTTTATTCAGGCTCAGTTTTCTCAAACGAGACCTCTTTCAATCCCCTCAGTCACTCCTCGTATGCCGATGTACCCTGCTGGTGCTCCACGTCTTGGCCAACAATTTTTATATGGGCAAGCACCTCCAGCTATGATTCCTCCACAAGTAATGCATCTTTGTTCCTTGTCAATCCTCTTAACTTGACATGCTTGTTCTTTTGGATGTTTGGATGATTTGAGTTTTTTTCTTTGACAAGATTCCCTGCCACTGCTTCCCTTCCCCCACACTAGCCACCCTCCGGACAAATGTGATTGTGTTAGTAAAATAGTTAACATTGTTTGCTTTGTATTGAGGAGATTTGGATTTTGAAATTGCTTGTTTCCTTTGTTTATTGTAGGCTGGTTTTGGTTATCAGCAGCAACTGGTTCCTGGAATGAGGCCCAGTGGACCCCCTGTGCCAAATTTCTTTGTCCCCATGGTACAGCAGGGTCAGCAGGGCCAGCGCCCAGGCGGGCGACGGGGGACAGTTCCAGTTCAACAGACTAAGCAACCAGTGCCATTGATGCAGCAGCCGGTAAGCTGTATGCATATGTGTACAGGCCTGCATTTCATGCTTATACTTTGGTTGAAGTCTTTTATTCTAATTCTTCCAATTTGTTCCAGATGCTCCCCAGGGGACGTGTGTATCGTTACCCACCCGGTCGTAACATGGCTGAAGTTCCAATGTCAAGCGTTGCTGGGGGCATGCTTTCTATTCCATATGAAATGGGTGGCATGCCCCTTCGAGATGCTGGCATCGGACAGCCTATGCCAGTTCCGGCTTTAGCTACGGCTCTTGCAAATGCAACGCCTGAACAGCAAAGGACGGTGAGTGCTTTTGTTGTTTTCTTTGACAGTCGGTATTTATTTGTTTGGATTTAATTAGCTTCAAGATCTTAATATTTGAATTTGTGACCGGTGAGCAGATGCTGGGTGAAAGCTTGTATCCCCTTGTGGAACGGCTGGAGTGTGATGCAGCAGCCAAGGTTACAGGCATGCTTCTGGAGATGGACCAAACTGAGGTTTTGCATCTCCTCGAATCGCCAGAAGCATTGAAGGCTAAAGTAGCAGAGGCCATGGAGGTCCTCAGAAGTGTTGCTGCTCAGCAACCGGCCAACAACCCAGTGGACCAATTGGCTTCACTGTCCCTGAATGAGAACCTCGTCTCCTGAGTGACTGGAGTTAGGGTCTAAGTTTCTTGGCTGAGAAGTTGTTGGACCCTTCCTTTAATGAAAACTGGGCTTATCCTAGTTTAGTAGTGTTGAAGTTTGCAACGTTTATCTAAAGCTTTTTTCTTTGTTGGTTATATTGGGTTTCTAGTACTTGCTAGACATGGTTTGTTTTGGTTTGGATTCTTAATGGTTTTTAATTTACTGGTGTGTTTAATGCCACAAGATTTTTTTTGTTAAAGCTAATAACCATAATCTTTTGAATGTTCATTGAAGCTTTCATTTAGATCAATTTTTCGGTTGTAAAATTTTAATGTTAATTTTATATAAATTTCACATGAAAAAAAAAGTTGTATGTTGATGCAAATTTCATTAATGAATACTCTATAAATTTTATTTATTTGTAAAATATGTAATTGTATCTTAAGAATTTAATAAACAAACATTCTATAATATGGCATATTTGTAAAACCACGCTGCTGATTTGAAGCAGCCATGGTATTGCTGAGAAACTTCTCACGTAAGTCCATTGCAAAACTGAAAGCAAGGGCAATCGAGAATTCAAAACCTGTTAAAGTCTCATCCTTTCGCAGTCCTCGTTGGGAGGTCCATAATGAAGGCACGACGTTGTCAAGTTGTTGTTAGCAGAATTGGCCATAAACAACAGATCAAGATTGCAACCTGCCGTTGTCTCCAGATTACTTTGGAAAACGCGATCCAAACTGTTAAAGACAGTGACAAAACAGCTGGCGAATTGCTTGGTTTGTTGGGCAGTGTCTTGGATGGACTGCTTGGCAATTGCACCAAGCCGTGGTGCAACCACTCGGACAAACCGGTGCGTAGTTTTGTTGATAAATGGCTTCGTTCATCATTTATTTACTAGGTTAGTCAGGCCTACGATCCGTATTATTTTGATGATGGGGTTGCACACCAAGATTCAGCAAGTACGGAAAGGAATTTAGATTGGGGAAAGCACTGCAGCTTCATGGCTTTTGTTTCTTCTTCTCCGTCTAATCTTGTTGATAACATTGAATGACAATGCAGCTGACTTGGACATTCTTAGGATCATAGATTTATTTTGTTCAAAGTTTGATCTTATTAAGGTCTACTGAATTGACAGCGTTAGATGGACATGTTTCTGAAAATTATCTTTCCTAAAATCAAGATGAGATGTAGGCAATATAATGTACTTGTGGTAGTTGACAATTTGATAAGTCATTTTGACTTATAAGGCCACTCTTTGAAAACAATGAAGTACGAATGTGCATTAAGCCCTGCTGACAAAAACTCTCTCTCTCTCTCTCTCTATCGCATGTAAAACAGAGTTTCAGGTAATGGAAAACTAGCAAGTGCTTGAGATTTAAACGCCGAGTTGCAGACTTATTTCAGCGGCGCTAATTGAGCATCCTATGATGGTTTTTGTGGCTAATGAAAGGCAAAACTTCGAAAGTTAAAAACCACAAATTTTCATATTGCTTACCTGCAATTGTTGGAATAATTTTTTCAATGTTCTCTTTTTACGTTTCCAACACACGTTTAACCACAATCATTTAAATAGTACTGCTTAAGTCATATTTCATTTAAAAATAAACAAAATTAAATATTCAAAAATCGAATAATTTATCAAGATTAATAACTTGAGATCTAATTAGTTCGGACTTGAACATATATATATATATATAATTTTTTAATTTGAATTAATTTAAATTAATATTAAATTAATAAAAAATTTATTTATATTTAATTACAAAAATAATATTTTAATATTTTTATTGTTAATAGTAAAATGAACCCATGAAGTAAAAGTCCAGTTACGAATACCCCCACAATTGGGCATTGCTCATCCCATTTTAGTGCTAAGATATTCCTTATTCTAATAAGGAAGATGAGACGAAACTAATTACTAATTAATAAAGAATTTTAGTGCTTGCTTAAGTAGTTATCTCTTGTTCAAACTTTTCTTCCCTTCCTTGAATAGAAATTGGATAAACTTTGGCCATTCAACCATCAAAATTATGCTCCGGACCCGACATTGTAGCTTCTTCTAGCTGTCTGGCATTAACCCCACCTTCCCCCCCCCCCCAAGCCCTACGCATCACCTTTTCCCCATTTTTTATGCTCCGGAATCAAGATACGTGTTCATTTCACAAATATAAAACTAGTACAAGGAACCTTTTTTTTACACGAGTTACTACTTAATTTGCAAGTTCCTTCACATTTTTACAAACAGCAATGTTCCAATTTTATGGGCACCGCCAAGTTGTGACTTCGTTAGCTTTCTTAAAGGTGTCTAAATTATCCGTTTAATGTTATAGTTGTTTATCTTAAATATAACGTATAACATTAATGTAAACCAGGTTTTCACTCTCTTCTTTTTCCATTTTTTACTCAAAACCAATGGATTGCCATGTGAATAAATCATTATCACTGCATTCAACATCCAACCCCTCCATCTCACACGCTAACACATTCTGATAAGTCGTGGGTCACTTGGACAAAACTTTGGGTCATAGTTATTATTTTCACTTGGACAAAACTTGGGTCACGCTGATAAGTTTTTAAAGAGAGAGATTTGTCTTTGGGGTTAAATCACATAATTGCTAAACAGCTACACCTCTGCTCCTTAAATGACTAACCTTTCCAATAAAAATTTATATATATATTTTTATGTTTTCCTTCTGGAATTAGTGCATGATGTCCAAACTTTTTATACATGATTGAATTTCAAAAAGACCCAGTGGGTTGGCTTCATATGTAGGTGATTAGACTTTTGATCCATGATTGATATTCGCTTTGAAGGGGCGGAAACATCAATGCTTATCTTATTAATCAATTTTGAATGCAAGATCTTACATAATCTGGTTGTATAAGCAGAACCCATGTCCTAATGGCCACATTAGCAGGATAAAAAACGCAAATCAAAGCAACCACCTTTGAACTTTTAAGAGAGGAAAAATCAATTAAAAGAAATGGAAAAACTGTTTAAGCTAAAGAGGATGGAGCCCCCCCCCCCCCCCCGATTGAGATATGAATGGCAAGAGATGAAACAATATTAAAGGAAGTTTGGGGACAAGAACCTGCAAAAATACTCTTTGGGTGGGGAGAGGGAGTCCCTCTTTGAAGCAAAGCAACGATAATTCTATGCATAACCGATACACCGATCACAAATGCCCCCTCCATTTGACATATTCCACCTAAAATTATTTCAACATAGAATTCAAGTTATTGCCCCTCATCTCAAGATAGTGCTTAATTTTTTTTTTCATTTTCTGTAAGTTATAACTTGCCAGATCATACCTACATTGATATATATATATATATATTTTCTTTGACAAACATGCGATGGTGAAAAGAAAGAAATAAATTCCATTTATTTGGGGAATAATAGTCAAAATATATAAACTTACGATTCACAAAGCAATCAGATTTTTAGGTGTTCAGGAAAAAAGGGTAAGAAAATCTAGTCATTAAAGTAGGATCCATATTAAAATTATACCAAACAAAGCCACGTTTCTGTTCAACAGTTTTACATGTGATGTTCATGTTCTCAAGTAGTATTTGGCAGAAATAAAAAAAATCTTAACTTTAATTAATATTTTCTAGGGTTTTTTGGGGGTAAAAAAGAAAAAGGTTGCTGAGGGGTAAAGGAAAGGGTGAGAAAGATTGCATGTGGATGGGCAATGGAGGCCTGAAGCGAAGGGAAGGGCAGCCGCAGGTCGAGGTGCATGGCGCGTGAGTGATGGAAACAAACAAGACAAAACACGAGGGGGTTAGTGTTTTGTGGGGCTTTGCCTACGAACCGCATTGCCATTGGGAGACGGGTCTTTAATTATTATATTTTCGTTCATAAGTTCAGTTTAAACATTTAGAGAGAGAGGGCAAAAGGGTTGTTTTTCTTTGCATATAGAGAGAGAGAATAAATCTAACAAGGAAAGATGAAGACATGAAGGCCATTTGGCAAGCGGCCCAACAGGACACCTTTGCCTGATTGTTGTGAAGTACTGTATTTGTTTTTATTGCATTTGGTTATTGAATTCTTTGTTAGGAAGCTGCTCTTTATGACCTTTGGCTAGTTTCTTTCTCTCTCTCTCTCTTTTCTTCATGGTTATTTGGTAAATTACGGGTGACTGTCCTGTTTTAATCTCGCTCCTTGTTATACAATTATTTCATTTCTCATTTCATTATATCTTTCATAGGCTCTCTCTCTTCCTCTTATTGTTCAAGTGTTTTTTTTTTCTTTTTCTCTTTCTGTTCTTGAGAAAGGAGAGGGGAATAGCTCAAGACAGCTTTTTTTTTTCTTCCGGATTTTGTGGTGTAATCCTTTTTCTTCACGTTAAGATTCTTTTAGATCGATCAAGGTCTTCCATTTCCACCTGTAAGGTGAGCTTTCTTGGTGTTCTTCATGTTCAATTTTGTTTGATCGGTTGATAGTCAGATGAGATAGGGGATATTCTCTCTTCTTTTTTTCCTTGAAATTTTTGGTTGTTTGGTTTAATGGGGTTTTTTTTTCCTTCAAAGTTTTGATTTTTATGGTTATTTTATTTTATTTTATTGTTCAAAATCTGCATATTCTTTGATGTCTTTCCTGTTTGTGTTGAAAGTCTGTTATTTTTTTTGTGTGTTTTCACTGGTTGTTTGATTGTTGAGGCTCTCTCTTGTAAAAGCTGATTTGTAAAGAGATGCTGCCCAAGGTTGCTTTGTTTGACATCAGATTATCTATTGCATTTTGCGTTTGTGTTTGATTTAGTTATTTTTCTGTCTTTCTATTGTTGTTTCTATCTGTTTTATGGTTGCTTTGAGGTTGGGGGGTTCTGTGTATGTTTCCTTTTGTTCTATATGGTGAAGCGTGGAAGCTTTAACCATATTTAATGTCTGCTTTTATTTTGGTCCACAGTTGGGTATCTTCCGCTATTGTATGATCATTATTGTTTGATTTTGATTCTCCTCAATTGTTTTAAAATTTCCAGATTCAGTTGCTCGGTGCCCTTTTCTGGTTCTATGTTTTGCTGACTGAGTTTAGAATGGTTGTTTCGTACTTTTCTGATGTTGTAGAACTGTCTGAGTATCATGTGCGGATTAAATTTTGGGATTACTTCACATTAGGATTGATTACTTGACCTTGCTGCTGGCAGCTATGTTACCCCGAGTCAGTGAGTGTCACATGCGGGCATGTCCATTATGGCTATGCTCAAACTTTTTAAAGTATTTTTCAGACAATTGGAGGATCATACCTCGCATTCTTGTCTGCATGTGAGTTTGGCCCAAGTGTTGGACATGGTTACTTTAGGGAAAATGACATTGGGTAACATAGGATAGCACCCTAGTTGCTGGTCTTTGTTGATGATATGCTGCATTGGGTGAAACAGTGTTTTTGTTGATTTGGTTACATTTTGTAAGCTCTGTGTTACTGGTCGCAGGTTGAGAGACCACTTGGCTTAACTACTGTCTTTTGGTCCCACTAATTACTGCATTTGCTTATAACGTCCTGTCGCTGTTGTGCTTCTGCAGCATCGTTGTTATCCAATTATTACTATTGGATATTAGATTTTAGATGCTGCTGTTCCTCCTATGATGTCCCTGTTACAGTATTTCTTTCCTCTATGTTCTTAGAAAGCATGCATATCATTTGAATCTTGGATTATTGATTTCAAGTGCTTATCCAAAAAAGAAAAAAAAGATTTCAGGTAATATTTGTATCCCATCGCTCACCTCGGTGATAGTTTAATTGCAACAATTGGTTTCTTGCTGTCTGAGAGGCAAAAATTGTCACTATAAGGCAACATAAGTCCTGCTTAGACTTCTCTCTTACTATTAGAAATCTGAAAATTGATTGAAACATGCTTATAATTTTGTTGTGCATTTTTATACTCTAGTACTTTGTCTAGAATCATTTTAATGCTACTGCTTCTCTTTTACATTTTTTGCCAACTGGTGACTTGCAATTTGTATTGGAATATTCTTCAGGACTTTGGGATAATTGTTCGGAAATTCATACCAGCATTAATGCAGGGGCAAAGGGGTACTGTTGGTTCCTTGCCTGAAACCATCTTTGATCATAGCTCTACATCAAGTAATGCTGCTATCGAACAGCCGGTTTGCTGGAATAATAATATTCGAAATCCTATAGAAAACAGATTGCCTGATTGTTTGCTGTCATCTAATGACATGAACATTGGATATGTGAACTCTATTGGTCGAGAGGAGCCAGAGCTAGGCAGATGGAGCTTGGGAGAGCCTAGCTCTAGTGGCACACAGAATGAGGCCAGCTATAATGAGCGAAAAGCAGACTATGAATGGTCATCTTCTATGAGTGCTTCTGCAAATGCTGGTACCAGGTTAGAAGGGCAGCAGCATGAACAGAACTCTCTTTTTGTCCAAAGTTCTAATTCTGATACGGTTCCACAGAATCTCAATTTAAATGCTGGCTTAGTAGGTCATGGTAATAATAACTGTCAAGTTACAGAACAGTCCAACCTCTATAAGCCTAGTGGATCTGAGAATGAGAGGAATTCACCTGGTGCTGCTACTGAAGCTTTTCTACCTTCTTCTGGAAGTGATGGGTTTGTCGTGGATGATGATCATAGCAGACCAGGGTCCACATATGAGGGTCATCGTGCATCCTGCAAAAGAAAGGCTCTTGAAGGAAATGATGGGCAGTCCTCTTCCAGTGGAAGTTCTAGCTACTTTCATAATGCAGAAAGTAGTGCATGGCATGGAGTTTCTGCTAGCTATAGTGCTGGAAGCAATGTGAATATTTCTGCCCCCTCGAGACATGTGCGACCTAGACTTGGATTACATGTAAGAGGATCAGCTTCTGACAGCCTTCCTGAACCTATTGTTTTACCAACTGCAGAGAGCTCACTCAGGAATTTCAGGCCAAGAATAAATCCTTCAAGCATACAAGAACCTATCGCTCCTCTGATATTTTCTACTGGTGATATAGCCAGGCAGTCCATTGTTTCGTCTTCTCAGCATTCATCAAGATTTCTTCCAACTGTTTATTCTCTGGACTTACCAGTTGTAGATAATACAAGTGCTGAAAACCTGAATGTCGTAAGTCATGTTCCGACTTTGCTGCGAAATGGAGGTTCTGGCTCAAGAACTGGCAGTTCATCAAGTTCTAATCTTTCTGTTGATATAGATGCCGTACCACATGAGGGACATCAATCAAGAAGCATGGCTAGAAACGTATCGGATCATCCTATGGTTCCTGCACCAGAGTTAAGAACTTTGGTTAGAAATCCAGTTTTAAGCAGTGGAAATATAAGCGTCCCTGGAAATGTTGCTTCTACATCTCGTGCTGGCTTAAATTCTGGTGCCAATCTGTCACCTGCTTCTATGTGGGTTCCTCATCGCAACCCCTCTTCGCGATACCCTCGAAGATTGTCAGCACTTGTTCGTCAATCATTGATGTCTTCCCTTGGCACTGAATCTGGAGGCCAGAGCAATCATTCTTCTATTTCTTCAGGACCTCCTATTTCTCAGCAAGAGATGCTACTTTCCTCTGGAGTAGCTAATCAGGGTCACCATCGTCCATACCCTAGGCCATTGCCATGGTTGGAGAGACAAGATGCTGGTTTGCGTGGAATTCCCCGCCCATTGCGAACTTTAGCTGCTGCCACAGAAGGAAGAAGCAGGCTTGTGTCTGAGGTCTGCCCTAGAACTCCATCTTTTCTGATTGTGATAGTGTTTCCTGTTCCCTGCAAATTCAAACATAACAAAGAATAATCCTGATTTCTTTAATTACTACTTCATTTGCTGCCAGTCTAATTATTAATCGATAACCCATGCCTCGTATAGATATAGGAGAAACTTCTTTGGTGTAATGCTAATTGTGGAGAATAATATGTTTATGTTGTTTACCCTTATTTGCATTTGTCTGAAAGACATGCCTTTGGACATTGTTATCCTAAATGCTTGCACTAGCCTGCAAATTAGTTATTCACGTGTTGCACTTCATTCTCTATTTCGATCACTCAAAAGTTGATGCCACTTTTCTCATAAACTCTTCTTTTTTTCCTGCATATGAGACATTAAATGGCCTTTGTAAAGAACCACTCAACTGCATCTGACGGTGTGTTTATGGCGCAGATTCGCAATGTCTTGGATCTCATGCGTAGGGGTGAGAACTTGCGTTTTGAGGTAAGGATTTTAATAATTATGGTGTAACTTGTTGCAGTTCTAACTTCACCAATTGAAACATGGAATCACGAAAAAATTGGTTTTTCTTTTATCGTCTATTTATTGCTGTGTCCAATGGATAGCCATTCAAATTTGAGCTACTATGGGCAAAAATTGGCCATTTAATGTAGGACCAAGTGTTGTTTATGGGTAAGAATTTTCTTCTGACCAAGCGGGTATCATTACTCTTCTAATTCTCATTGTATGGCAGGAAGTTACAATCCTTGATCAATCCGTATTTTTGGGAATAGCTGATATTCATGATCGGCATAGGGATATGCGACTTGATGTCGATAACATGTCATATGAGGTAGTATCTATATTATTGGCATCTACTATCCTTTCCGTGTTTGAAAATTCTCAGTGTAGAATTGCTTTTTGAGTAATAGGAGTTATTGGCTCTGGAAGAACGCATTGGTAATGTAAGCACAGGGTTGAGTGAAGAAATTATATTAAACCGTCTGCAACGGCGAAAGCACTCTAGTGCACCGGGAGCCCAATTGGAGGCAGAGCCATGTTGTGTTTGTCAGGTAATGAAATTCACATCTGTATTTTCTTTACTGATTCTATGAACCCCCTTAAAATAATCGTTTTACGAACATGTAGGAAGAATATAATGATGGAGAAGAACTTGGGACACTGGAATGTGGCCATGACTTCCATGCTGATTGCATTAAACAATGGTTGATGCACAAAAACTTGTGCCCCATTTGTAAAACAATGGGTCTCACTAAATGAGACGACTGATTGCTTTCGGGCAATTAGTTCTTCCTCAAGTCAGAGAAAGAGAGACAGGCATCGAATGTTTAGGCTTGGCATCTGTAATTCATCAAAACCTGATGCTTTCAAGTGTGCCACATGCGGCCAAAAGTTTTCATTCCGAGATCAGTCCATCATCCATGGCACTTACTAATTCAATTGCCAGAGGCATTTTTACTTGCGATTATGTCGAACAAAGCAATCTTCCTGGGTGGATGACACAAATGTCTAAAGCACTGGGAGCTTAAAGCTGGTTTCTACACTTCTCATTTTGTCATTGCACTATTAGTTTTTATGTATGAATCTGCAGCCCATTAGCGACACAGATTATTGAATATCTTTACATTTAGATGTTCTCTTTTTTTTTTGGGGGGCGGGTGGGTGTGGTTTTGTGCATTAAGCATAATTTTTCAAAGAAATTTCTCCATAAACATTAATAGTTTTATTCTTAAAAGAAACAAACCGTGCACACAGGATTAATGGCAATATTAAGTGGCAATTAAAACCTACGAAAAGCAACAATAGCAGTGATTAGTGGCAAATAATAGAAGCATATAAGCAACGTATCAATGCCCTTAATCTTTGACGGAATCGCAATGGGTTCAAAGGAGAAATTCAGGTCTGGAAATCAGGACCACCATAGGACTTGAGACGGTGCGATTGCTTTGATCAATCCACCTAAGATAACCAAAAGTCCATGGAGAAGCTGTCTCATCAGTCTCTATGCCCACACCAAAGCTTAGCTTCTGGTATTTCGTCGTGAATGTCGGACTGCTGGGTTCTACCATGACTGTCAACCCAGTGGAATTTCCGACAACTGCCTGGTAAACTGATTGATAATCTCCCCCCTTAGTGATGACCCTGGAAAAGTTCTTCACTTTTGGAGAGTTGGATTGTTCGCTAAATATGGCAAAAAAAGACGGGTAATTCGGGTCGGTTCCCCTTTAGGTGCAGTTCCATTGACATTGTCGAAGAACAGCTCTCATCTCCGTGTCATTGTAGCCCAAACCACAAAGGAAATCGATGAAGGTCATCTAAAGCAACGAAAGGGATTTGATCCGCCACGATTATACCGGCACATGCACCTATCCTGTAAAGCTAATCTATTTTCTCCGAAATTATGGTAATCCTGGCATAATCACAGTAAGACTGCCTTCCCTGTGGTTTCATTCTTGTTTAATGGTCTTAACTGGCATGTTGTTTCCCTAGAATAACCTTTTCCGTAGTAGAAAAATACATTTGTTATTAGGACACTCTCTGGAAATGTTGATTTGCCTTCAAAGGTTAGTCCATTTCCTAGAGTTTCAAATGAAGCTTCGATCAAGTGTACCGCACCAACTGTTGTAATCCATGGTGCACTATTCTGTGTAGAATTATATGCTTTCCCATTACCAGCAGCACAGATAACAACAATACCTTTCTCACAAGTTGAAAGAGAAGCTATGGTCACACCTGAATCAGTAAGCGCTATGATTACACCTTCACCATACGATGAAGCAGACCAAAAACCCGAAGAACGTCTTAATCCAAGAAACTTCGGAGAGTGTGTTGTCAACAGCTTGCCAAAGGACTCCTGATGTATGGCAAGATAAGCTGGAGACTTCTTGATTTCGGATACTTGGCATGGCGTCGGCCTCGCACTGAACCCATGCATTACATGGTTGTATGAATACAACAACAGTTCTTGGTCATCATCAGTGGGTTTGGACAATGATCGTAGTATGGATCGATGCCATGATTCATGGGTTAAAAAGGAAGGAGGTTTCTGAGAATGATCCATGTGGATTATATACGTCATGTATTCTTCAGGTTCTGACACTGCATTGCCAACTAGAAACAATAACAGCGACCATGAAAGAGAACTCATTAAGCATCTGCAGGCCCTCATCGTTCTAATCATTTTGGATTTAAAAAAAGAGCTAGAATATTTGAAGTTCATGATTTCGTTTCCCGAATTTATAAATGTTTCAATCCTGCCAAAAAAAAAAGGGAAAAAAAAAGTCATAAATTTCATTTCGTAACTTCAAGCCTAATTCTCCTTTCGCTCAACTCCCATTTAGCTTTTTCTCACCTTGCTTGTCAGGATTCAAGAACGTTAACTTCAACTCGTTTAATTATTCTGTCCTCATCTCAATTTTGTCGGCTTGCATTCGCCAGTATCTCATATACTTAACTTGCTTATTTATGGTTTTGGGATCTCGTTTTTG
>JBBYHO010000015.1:18350269-18425191 GCA_038382025.1 Adansonia gregorii | reverse complement strand
AATTCGGCCCTGAGCTTAGAATTCAAAAATTTTTCGGGCCATGGATAGACCCATAGAACCGAACTAAGATTTTTTTCAGGCTAAACGGGGCCAAATTCGTATCTAGCTTAGAATTTAAAATTACGTAAAAATAATTACATTTAACATAAAATAAAAAAAATGATGTAAACTATACTCAAACCCGAACCCGAATTGATTCGAACTCGAATTGACCTGAACTCGAATAAGCCCGAACCCGAATTGATTCGAACTCGAATTGACCCGAACTCGAATAAGCCCACCCAAATGGATCCGAACTCGAAAAAATCTAACCTCGAATAAACTCAAATCTAAAATGACATATCTTAAACCTGCTCAATTGTCGCCTCTAGTTACATGAAACCCACGGGCTGCGAATTGCACGGCTAGGTCTAGCAGTGGAAGAGCGTGGCTTGGAGTAAAGAATGGAATGAATTGAACTTCAAAAGGACGATTCTTACTAGCCATGCCTACTTTCTGGTGAGAATCACTAATGGTTATAGATTGAGAAGGTTCAGGCCAAGTGCTTCTTAAACGATAGGGATTAAGTACTTCCCATTGGTTGACACAAGTTCGACGTAACTTTCATTTCTGTCAGCAGGAGTTTTCTTTTTTTCAAGCTTTAACTGGTTTTTGGCAAGTACAAATGCACGGGATTTTAATGTCTATAACAAAATCTTGTAATGCTCACTTAATTTGTTTGAAGTAGATTTTATTAGTAGGTATATTGTCATATTAGTTTTTTACTCTACATGTTGTGTTTTATAATATGGAAATTCTCTTTTTATCCATTAAATTCCATATCAAAGAAAAATTTTAAATATGAATATTTAATATATTTGTTCATAAAAAGAAAATAAATATCACATAAAATATTTTTCTATAATTTTTAATTGACAATTAATTGAAATTATTCTTAATTATTGTCTCCTATTTAAACTTGATTTATTTTTTAAATCTAAAATATAAATAGCTGTAAATTGATTGCATCAGCCTACTATGAAAAGGCCCCATGCACCTTCTGGGCAAATACTGATGCATTGACTCACTCTATGGCTCTTTGTTCTCAATGGCCCAAATAGCCATAGTTTTGGGCTCTTGGCCACTGGGGTTTTGAGACTTGAGAACAGCACTGCACTGACTGGCAGGGAATATTTTTGACACAAACAGTAGGTAGTTTTTTAACATTTTATTGACTAATAAATAGTATTAGTGTTATTTTGGTTTATTTTTAAACTATAGACGTAAATAATAAAGAAAATTGTGTGAAAAGAATGATTGAAATGATTTAATTTATGTAGCACGAATTTTTTTAATTAAAAACAAAAGGATAATGCTTGAGGATGAGATCATAACTGAGTACAATTGATTCTTAGTAATTACTAAATTTATTATTAATAAAGTATCGCCCTAAGTCTTTATCTAATTATTATATTTTAAATGGCAAATCTTTTCTTTCTTTTTTAATAAGCGATACCCCTTGACTTTGATGCTGAGCCACACCTGGTGGAAAGCTATTAACATTTTTCAGCCTTCTATCTGATAATTGGCGCATGATGGCAGCAGGCAGCTCAAAGCCACGAAAATTGAGAATGACAAGTGTACTTGGATGGATACAGATAGAAGGATAATGAACGAGGATAGAATTTGACCTTAATCTCTAATAAATTTTTTTTTACGTAATATAAAAATGTAATATAAATATATAATATTTATATTAAAATATAATTAAAATTATATATTTAATATATATATAGTATTTATATTAAAGATTTTAATACAAAATATGTAACATAATATATATTTTTATTACAGAAAGAAAATCTAAAGAAGAAACAACAGGGAAGTACAATTGAGCTGATGCGATTTTGGTCGTTTATCTTGGTGAAGATTCTTCTGCTTTTTAAGGATAAAAACAGTTCGAAGCTATTATGAGAATACCCCATTGACAGGGTTGCCCGTCCAGACCGTCGGTCCCTCGGTCTTTATTTCCTAATCCTATTATTGAAGTCAACCCACTATAATTTCCTAACATCAATTCATGATCTGCTAAAGCAAAATCTGGACAAAAATTCCCCTTTAAGAGTTGATACTAGTTTAGAAACTAGCTTCGGTCCTACATTTCAAATTCTAGAAAGAGAGCACCAAAATAGTCGTATTAAACATGTGGTCTTTCAGATTTTAATCTAAAAGTTGAATAGTACAAGTAATCTGTTGGTTTCTTGCAAACTTTCCCTCACTTGGGGCAAATTTCAATCTTAAGTTCTTAAAATATTGAGCTGCCAACTCCTTATCCATTGCAGCCTTAGAGTCCATTTTCAAACAATAATACTAAATGCCAATGTTATTTTGATACTTTATTTTTATTCGAATATTGATACGAAGATATTAATCTTTAATAACTTTTTAAATACATAAAAATTTTAAAAAAATTAAACATATTCGTGTTGAATACATATTCTTTTATGATATTCATATATTAAATTTAAGTAACATAATAAGTGCCGTAGCTTTCATATGTTGAATGGTGAGTTTAGGCATTCTCCCAAGCAAAGCCAGCAACCTTATACGTGGACATTTTTTATGTGCAAACTTCTCACAACTTTGTTGATATTATAATCTATTTGATGATTCCCAGACTTGGAAGCATTTTCCAACAATTTTATTCAAAAACATCTAATCTAGAAAGTTGACCCCTCCACCAACAAAAACTTGACGCGGCCCTTGTTTTGTTAGCTGAATCCATTGACAAATAAGCATACAACCCTGTTTTTTTTAAACATATTGAACGGTGAATTAGGTTTGGAATTTGGCATCTCAACTTTTCTACACTTCCATTCAAGAGGATTTCTCTGTTTTTTCCTTGTTCCCTTTTATATACATATATATGTATATATATGTGTGTGTTTTCTTCTTTTGACCTTGTCGGATGGTCTTGATTTGGACATTTGAACTGTTAAATGATTGCGAAATGCTAAACTAAAACGTGCACAGAACTCTCACACTAAGGGTTTGAGGGTAAAATGCTAGCAAAATGAACAAATGTTAATGATTCTACACAATGTAAATTACAAAAGGCAAAACATTACATGGCAAAAGCCAAAAGATCAGGTGGACATTGTAAAATTTTAAAGAGAATTAATGTATTTCAGCTATCATAGCCCCCAATTCCTCATAAAACTGTTTCTCTCTTCGTAATTTGAAGATGAACAAGCTGCTGACGATTGCGGAGGTTCAACTATTCAAGTAAAATATATCAACATCCTATTGAAACTCTAGTTGCGGCCATGGCCCATGTACATCAAATCGATGCCACTCTCGAAACACTTCATTCAATGCCAAAATCAGACAACTTGGAGACACTCTTTGCCAAAAAAAAAAAAGGGTCAGTCTTGTAGCTACAAAACTGAGTTGGGGGATCTTCCATTACTGTCCAAGATAATTTCGAATAAATCAGCTTCAGACTCCTCATCAAATTCCATTGTTGGATGATTAGTACCATTGTTGTTGTGGCTGCTTTTAGTTGTGCATCTGCTAAGCCATTGGGAATCGATTCTTCCCATTGAAAAAAGCTCTTTGCTGTCTTCATAGCCGAGAGCAGCAGCCGGGGAATTTACAAGAGGGCCAATAAAGCATGGATTTGGTGTACGCTGTCCATTTGCTGGTGCATATGCGAAGGCGCTTTGCCCAAAATTAACTAAAACCAAAACATCATCGTTCGCTGCTAGAGTTGGATAAAGGGGAGTTCCAAATTCCTCAGACTTGCAATTTATTACATGGACCAGCTCCGAATCTAATGTGAAAAACACTTTCTTTTGCCTAGGATCGAATCCGCAGCCTATCACCTTCTCTGTTTTCGCCCATTCTTCTTTCTCGAATTCAAACACAAGTTTAATTCCTGGAATAGAATAAATAAAGCATCAGTGCAACCGCTGATGAGAACTCAAAAACAAAGGAAAGAAATTGAATAAAGATGTGTCGTTGAACTAAGAAATTTGAATTGCTGAGCCTAGATTTATAGCTAACAGATAATACAGCAATAAATTAGATGAAACTGATGCATATTTTTGGGTCAATAACTTACACCTACTCTAGATACGGTGAAGGGTGACACGATTAACTGATTAAGTGGCTTAGCCTAAGTAACAAATAATACTTTTCTACACATAATTCATGACCATATGGCAGTGGGCCTTCGCTTCAACTACTTCAGGGTCAGGCTAATTTTGGAGAACTTTTAGCTGAGAGATTTATTCACTGGTGGTGGGTTGCCACTTATTTTTTTTATTGCTGAACTGCTGTTTCATCTATAAATGGAGGGTCTTTAATCTCCATTAGCTTCTAAAAATGGGTTTCTCATTTTCTAAAATGGTAATTACCATTTGGAGACACTGATAGAAAAAAAAAATTGAAGAAAATTTGTTACCATCTAGATAAACAGAGCCATCCGAATTGAAACCAACGGATCCTGGATAGCTACCAGGAAGCTTCGAAGGAAGAGAGCCTCCAGCAGTTAGTCCCACTGATAACATTACTGTTTCACTTTTTCCATCATCTTTAGTTGCAAGCTTTAATTCCTCGATCGTGTTAATATTGTGACCGCTGATAACATGGACTGAAGATTCCGAAGTTGCTTTCTGATTCGAGTTTTCTTGAATGAGTTTTGTCTTTTCGCCTTCTTTTTTGAGCTTGCCAGTAGAGTCATGATCATCTCCACGGCGGTACAAAATCGTGATCTCGAAATAGGCCTCTTGAGGGAAAGCAGAATTCCCCAAAGGAGGGCCTGGCAAAGGCAAAGCTGTTCTAATAACAGATGCTGCTGCTGCCATGGAATGATGGACTAAAGTCCCTTTCTTTGTCCCAGAATTTAGCCTAATCTTTTGCATGAAATCCGCTGATCCTTGACAGACTTCCCAGCTTACCTCTATATTATTTCCTCTTCCACAATCACCAGCTGCACATAATCCCAACAGGCTTGATCTTGTAGACGGAGATGACATGTATCCTGTGAAGCCAAATCTAGACCATCCATTTTCAACCGCATCGGTGATGAGAGATGGATGATCAGCCCAATTAAACAAAGGTTTTGCTGAAACCCCACGTCGAAAAACATAGTAATTCCCTCTGCTCTTGTTATCTAAATCAAGCTGATGATGACGCAGGCTCTCCTGGTGAAGTCTGGCAATCCCGTCTTGAAAACTTTCAGACCTGACAACCCTGTTCTCATCAATAACATCTTTACGGTAACAACACCGACGTATAAACACAACCAAAAGGATCAAAAGAACTCCGACGGTCACCGCAGCTGCCGCTACCTGAATCCATTCAAGCATCTCTCCTTTTCGCAACCTATATAAGGCTTCTTGATTTTTTTGTCTTCAGTATAAATTAAGCTTCTCTCTCTTTCTCTCTTTTGTTTCCCCCCCCTCCCCCTTGAAAATGTATTAATTTCGTGAAGAAAAGGGTGATGAAGGTTATGCAAGAAGCTTAATAAGGATGAATAAACGGCACGGCAAGGCAAGCGTGGACCAAGACCGGTTCAAGAAAGGCAGGAGCAATGGTGTAGGCGAATAGTAAAGTTGTAAAAGGAGAAGAAACATTTCGTGGGATAGGCGTTTTTCTTTATTCATTATGGTCCATTCTTTAATTAATGTGAACCGACAATCCATCTTCATTAAAAAACGGGTTTATTCATTTCATTTTTGTTTTCAAAGGAGAGAGAGAAAGAGGGATGCCTAGTGCTTGTTTGTAAGTTATATCCCTTCTAGAAAACCAAGAAGTCCAAACTCTTACTGGGGGCGCTTTTCATTGGTTTTTTTTTTTTTTACTGTATATATGTTGTCTGATATCTGGATGTAGGAGACAAGAAAGGCATTTGGGACTGAAGCAAAGGCCAAAGCGGGGGAGAAGAAAAGTTGGAGAAAATTGGCGAAGAAAATAAGGAACATGGTTCTTATTACGGTACGTGTTGGTAGTTTTTTTGTCGACTGACAGTTAATCCCATGTAAAATCTACCGTGATGTAATTCTATGCAAAAAAGCAATCTATCTCATGCAACAAGAAAGCTTATGGAAAACTCGAAGTCCAGTCCAAAAAATTCATAGAATAATAGTATGAAATTTATATTGTAATTTTTGTAATTTTTTTCCTCTTCTGTATATAAAACCTCTTGAAACCTTAGCAAAACATTCAACGTGCTTTAAACATAGGGTATATCAAATATATTGATATTTTAAGAGAGAAAATACGTGGCATTTCCAAATTGAAAATTTGTCTCATTAAGCATGATCTCTAGTTCTTCGAAAAAGAAAATGGCTCTTCTCCCATGGTGGGGACATCAGATTTTATTAGAGGATTTTTGTTTGGTGTCACTCTAGTACCCTATATCTATTTAACTATTGCTATTAATAATTAGTAATAAGGAAAGTAAAGCTTGTCTTAACGGACCCTGATTCTGTCTGCTTTCCCTGTCATTTTGCCACCCAAATTATGTGTCCAACTGCTAAGTAGTGGGAGGCCTCCATTTTCCTGGAAAACCATTAAAGCACCAACTGTTTTTTTCTTGCTTTTAGAAGAAGAAAGAAAAAAGAAAAAGAAAATCATTGTTGACCTTTGGCAGTTATCCTATTTTAATAGAATATAATTTCATTTAATGTTATTAAATTTCTGGGTAACCATTAGCCAACACAGAAAAGGTCTTTTACGGTGGATTACTATGTTACAGCCACCAAAAACAGAAGTGAATTAAAATCAAAACTCAGGACATGATATTAAAAAATATGATAAAAATATTATACTAAAATAAAATAAAATATTTATATATAATTAACATGATATATTTAATGATGCATAATTATGAATTATCTGGTTTAATTAACCAATAATAACTCAAATATAGAAGCCCCCACTAAAGTTTTTTTTCTTAATTCTTCATCATTCGCCACCCGCATCAGAATAAAACACAAAAGCTAACACCAATTTAATAATCATCCTGTTTGGTAATAGTTGACAAAAAGTCTAGATCATAATTCCAAACATGATTGCCATAATTCAAGGGAAGAAATTATTGAACAGAAACTATAAAGATTTTGGGTAAACACTTTGTTGTTCAAAATGCAGAACAAAAGAAGAGGTACCATGTCATATTTAGCAGAAGAAAAAAAAAAGATAAATGCTAATTCCATTTTGAGGTAGTGCTTGAAGCTAAAGGATTGGTGGAATTTGGGTTGCATTTTTGGAATCTTTAATTTCTTATAAATAAAATTGTTGAATATAGTTAGAAAATCAAATTCATTACAAACAAGTTTAGACCCTAATTTATATTTTTGGTTTATAATAGTAAAGTAGGATTGTTGTTAACCAGAATCCTTAAAATACTTTTTGAAAGTTAATTAAGTTATTATTTAATACTTAAATAATGCTTTTTTTATATCAAATATAGTAATTAACATTTAATTTGATAAATTTTAGTACATCCAAATAAGATATTATCTAAAATATAACTTTTAGAAAATACCCTTAGCTCATTTGTTAGCAAAAATTTTTAAGAAATAAATAAACCCAATGGTAATACCTTGGGTTTTTGTGTGAAAAAAAATATTAAACTGTCTATTCAATTTATTAGGATACCAAGATGTAGCATAAAGAAGAAGATTAGTTAACTGGAAAACAAAAAATTGGAAAAGTAAAAGATAAAAGTAGATCATTAATGAGATTGATCATAAAATATAAAATGACTTAAAATTCTTTCATCGATCGTCCAAATGAATTCAAAATCAAGTATATAAAAGGTTTCTCCTTCCAATCCCTCCATAGCTTTGTCAATGATAAATGGTTTTTTTTTTTTTAATATTTATTGGTTGGAAAGAAAAACTGAAAGAAAGGGATAAAGAAAATGTAAAGCCATCATGGTGATTATCAACTGCAAAAATTTATTTATTTATTTATATATATATATTTTTGGCTTTGGCAGGAATGGATCATCATTCAGCAGGCAAAGCCATTTAAGTAAGAGCTTCTTTCTATCTTATCTGTCTATGTTGTTGCAGACAGACATGCACCCTAGGAATGATTGGCTTGAAGAGTTGCTTGCTGGGGAGGGGGGCGTGGGGGATATAACCTGAAAAACAAAAAGTTAACATGTCCCACTGTCATAGTTTGCATCAGGCACAAAATCCAACATTCTTTTGTGTTTATCCAATTTGATTGGTTTCTTTCATCTTCTTTTTTTTCTTTTTTTTTTTGGGGGGGGGGGGGGTGTTGTTTCAAGAAGTGGACGTGTACTTATTCTTTCTACTTAGTTTGAATGTTTCTTTTGATTTTGGCAAAGTGAGTTTAGGAGAGGTTTAGCTTTCAATTTCATATTCTACAATTCACTGGTTGAAAATGTCTTCAAATGTCAATTTTGTGCAGTCTGAAGTGTGCAAAAGTTGTAAAGGTGACGATGTTTTTAAAGAAAGCGATAATACCTTTGAGTAAATAACAAAGTTCCTAAAAACAAGATTTTCATTAGTTGACAGCTTATGCCATAACGAAGCATAGGAATCCAGTTGTCAAGATTCATTCATACCTGATAATGATTTTAAATTTGAGTGACTATGATCTCTCCTGAAATTGTTGAACTATTATATTTTAAGAATTAAACAAACTTGTTTTCTTTAATGTTGAGATCGAAGAGATTTATGTTCTTTTTAATATATTTGAGACATTGAACATTATCCTTTAGTACATACATTATTTACCAATATCTAGGCCTAAATCTACCATCATTTGGGAAAAAATATTTGCCCATAAACTATCATCTTTGGATCTGAAGTTTCCTGAACAGCCCAATTAATAGGTCCAATTGATGACCCGTAGCTCACCCGCTGTTGATATTTAGACCTTCGGCTTTGGTCATCCAAATATCTTCGCCAAGATATAAAGTTCAGGTCACTCGCTCCCTATTTCAGTCGAAAGAAAACAGGGAAGAGGAAAAGAGCAAATCCTGCATATGAAGCAATGAATCCTCTCTGCAATTCCTTAAAATCCCTTCACCTAAACGCCGCCCCTCTCTACAGCAAGCCGCACCTCTCCTTCTCCCACTCTACCTCTGCCACTTTCTCCACATGCTTCAAAACGAAACCCCCACCACGCCAATGCCAGCTCACCATCACATCTGACGCCAACGCAAACGCCGTGGAAATCGACATGGTGAGAAACAAGCAAGGTGTTTACGCTCCCAAACAGAAGAAAGTGGTTGTCTTGTGGGACCTCGACAACAAACCGCCTTGCGGACCGCCGTACGAAGCGGCGTTGGCCTTGAAAAAAGTGGCCCAAAAGTTCGGGGAAGTAGTTGACATGTCAGCATACGCTAATCGTCACGCGTTTATCCATTTACCTCAGTGGGTCCTGCAAGAACGTAACGAGAGGAAACGACTCGACATCCTCGAACGCAAAGGAATCGTAACTCCTTCCGAACTTTACATTTGTGGGGTTTGCGGTCGGAAATGCAAGACAAATTTGGATTTGAAAAAACATTTCAAGCAGTTACATGAAAGGGAACGACAAAAGAAGTTAAACAGAATGAAATCGTTGAAAGGTAAGAAAAGGCAGCGGTTTAAGGAAAGGTATATAAGTGGGAATCATAAGTATAACGAAGCGGCTAGAAGTTTGGTTAAGCCGAAGATTGGGTATGGTTTGGCGGGTGAGCTAAGGAGAGCTGGGGTTTATGTTAAGACAGTCGAGGATAAGCCACAAGCAGCTGATTGGGCATTGAAAAGACAAATGCAGCATTCTATGAGTAGAGGGATTGATTGGTTGTTGTTGGTTTCGGATGATAAGGATTTTGTGGAGATGCTAAGGAGAGCAAGGGAGGCGGATTTGGGGACTGTTGTTGTTGGGGATTGGGACACGGCTTTGGGGAGACATGCTGATTTGTGGGTGTCTTGGATTGAGGTGCAAAATGGGGAGGTTAAGGAGAAAGATTTGGTGCCAAGGAGGAGGAGGAGTGAGGATGATGGGTTGTTTTCGGTTTCTGAATTTAACGGTGGGAGTGCGGGGGAATTGGAAGGGGCGATGAATGAGCTTGTGGTGGGGAGGACTGAGTTTGGTGGTGTGAGGATTTCGGTGTTTTCAGAAGGGGAGGAGGAAGATGAGGATGATTGGGAGATTGAGGGGGTAGGTGATGAAGATTATTTGTTGGAGGACAGTGAGGATGAGGTGATTTTTGAGGATGATGGGTATTATTGATGATGAAAGTTGACTTAGCTGTGGAAGTCTGGAATTGAACCTATGAATTATAGGGAAGGGGAAAGAGATTGTAATTTATATGATCACCGACTTCGCTGCCTCTTTAATAAGAATTGACAATTCTAATGGTGGCATTTGCTCAGTGGTTCTCCATTGTTTTTAGATTTGCAAGTGGTATATATCCGCCTCATGTTGCCTCTGTATTATTTGCTTTTGGTGGTTTATACTTTACTAGTGATACCTTGAAAATTGAAATGGTATATAGGTATTAACAAGATAGAAACTGCAGCACGATGATGGATTTAGAATCATTATCTGTTGCAGCACGAGTATAATGCGTGCCTCATCTACATTGGTACATAAGCTGCTTTTTATGTGTATCTTGAACTTGATCAATGGACAGCGGTGGCATATGGTTGCTGCTTCTTTTTATTTTAATTTTTGGATTTGCTTATGGAAAGCTTCTAATTATCTAATGGCCTTGTAGGGTTGTAGCAACAAAACATACTTTTTGCTGTCGCTTTAGATTATTGCTTCTCTAGGTTAATTACATAAAATTTCTGTTGCCTCGCTATGTTGAAGAATTATACCCGTGGTGTTACCTGATGAAGTTGCTTAATTACTGGGGTTATGTTTATCCTTCTTTCGCCGATGGAAATGCTTGTCCTGTAACCTTAAAGTTGAAATAGAAATATTAAGAATCCTTTGAGTTATAGCCTGGAGTTTGTTTGGATATGACAAGATGAATAAGGAATACGGTTATTAGAAGGTGTAAAAAAATGAAAACAGGGGTTTTGAGAATAAGAAGATGTTGGTTCTTGATTGATTTATCTCTTTCTTGTTCTTAGAGGGGCACCTTTGCTTGTCAGTATTTTCATGTGTAAAGAGAGCCTTTGTCAATTCCAGTTCTGGTAGTGTCCATTAAGATGCAGTACGGAAAACAGGAAGGTGAAGAGGAGTGTTACATAAATAGAAGGGTTTTGTGGTAAATTTCATGTGAAATTCATCTTGCGAGAGGCAGCAAATGAGGAAAGGGGAAGGGATAATGGGATGAAAAGTTTGTATATGAAGAAAGAAGAATGAAGGAAACAGGAACACTTGTTAGTTAGAAATATTTTTGATATTGGGAAAAGGGCGATTTGAACGTGCTCATTGAGCTAGGAATATGTGCATGTTAGTTGGAAATATTTAATTGTTTTTGAATTGTGCTTTGAGTGTCATAACTCATAACCTGCCTTGTTTCAGTTCAATATGAAGGAGTTTCAGACCGAGCCATTACTTTTTATTAATACGAAGATTCTTAGTTAAGAAGCCAGGAAAAAGCAATAAAGAAAGAAATCTGTTCATCGAGCAAAAGAGGGGAGGGATTTGAACCCATCCTTCTGGCCTTTAAAAGCGGTTGTCCTTATTGATCCTGGACCTGCAGATTCCTCTTAATTCCTTTTGATGCACTAATTCCGGGAGTTCATGGCCCCTGACCGTCAGAGGTCTTTTCTAGGCTTTGATAGTTATTTTATTGAAGCAAGTAAATTAGGTCTAGACTATATTCTTGCATCAATTGAGGTCATAAGGGTGATAGTTTTGGCAGGAATTAAGGCCCTTAATGAGATTTATATGTGGTTAAGATTCGTTGAAACAACTAGGCTAGGAGACTGGAAAGCGGCTTAGGTGATGCCGCAGTCCTGTGCAAAGTAACTGTTGTTTAGCTTTAGGTTTCCAATTTGATAGTTATTTTGGTGTGTGTTCGATTTGAAGTTTGTTTGATAGATATTGTGTGGTTTAAAGGCAAATATAGAGTTAGTTTGTTAACCGAAACAAGAAGAAAATATTTACTCTTGATGTACTTATATAGTCAAACAGAAAATAATATGCACAGCAACTTTTATAAGTTTAGGAGGATTAGTTTTAAACATATGCGAACATAAATAAGGCCGTAAACCAGTCCAGGATCAAATATAGACCTCAAGTTGATATTTGATCTTTGATTTGACAGCTCTGTTGTTGGCATCAATAGGATTCCATATGAATCTGCTTTGAAGAGGCAGCATGCTTAATCATTGTTAGTGTAGTGCTCCAATCATGGAGCATAATATCATATAGCATAGTGGACATTGTCCTGGCCCTTATTTCCCAGAAGCTCTAGGGTGAGGCCTCAGATTTCCACCGATCAACCAACAACCAATAGAACAAAAACCTTGGCACTTGCAGTCAAGATTTGTCTTGGAACATAACTCCTGGGGCAGACAGGCCGAATTATTGTGAGATTGATCTCTGGTTCTGTTGCAATATTAAGGATTTCCTATCTGAATCTATTTGTTACTCTCCTTTACCAACTCCATGGCCGAAGTCAGTCTTAACTTAACGACGGGTATGGTCTGTGGACCATCATTTTGTAGGACCAACACAGCTGCTGAAGTGTACTGCTCTATATAGCAGAATCAAGAAGTGGCAGCTCTGCTCTCTTTTTATTTATATATATATATATATATATCTTCGAATTTAAGATGTAGGAAAGAGAGATTTGAATTCAGCGCATTTAGTGCAGAGAAAGTATGCATCAACCAAGCTAAATGCTCGAGTGTTTAACAGCTCTGGTCTTAAGAGTGGTTATTATTAGCAGTAGAATTTAAGGATAAGGATTCGGATAATAACCTAATCCTTTATCTGCTAAGATGAGGAAATGTCAAGTGTTTTCATTTTATGGCCTGACTATGAGATCAGCAGGTGAAAGGGAGACGAATGAAAAAGAATAGATTTGTAGTGAAATTCAATTGACCAAAACAACCTATATATCTAACATAATTACGAGCTTCAATATATTTTAATTTTATTGGTGGATAGTTTCTATAAAAGAATCTCGTTGGAAAAAAGTCAACCTTGAAAGCTTAACAATATGTTAATAGAAACATGATAAAAAAAATTAGGTAATGAAAAATTAAGAAATCTTGGGAAATAACAAAGAAACGATGGCCGTTATCCCAGCAGAGGAGCATCAGCCGAACTAAAAATATAATATAAATAATATATAAATATGAAGATTACTGATTTACTATATAGTTTTGATATAAATTTTTAATTTTGCGAGTAAAATTTGATATTATTACGTTTAATTATATGTATTATGTTATTTATTGATGAATTTAAAAATCATTTTGGGAAATTTAAAAGCTAAATCAATATAATTTAGCAAAGCATCCCTGCACTCTCTCCTTGGCTTAATTTGCCTTGATGCATCCATATTTTTACAGTCACAACAATCCAACAACATGCTATTGTCTAAACATGAGCCGATACAATTATACGAGATTGATATAAATATTATAAATATTATATAAATATATAAATATATAAAATTTATAAAATATAAAATATTATTAAATTAAAAAAAAACATATAAATATAATATTTTAAAAACATTATTGTACGGAAGAATATATAAATTAGAAGCAGTAGTACTCATTACCTAGTTCATTGCATAACCGTCCTTGTCCGGCCTGCCAAGGAGGTTCTTAATCAGTATACAAAGTTAGGCATTTGACAGTACTTTCTGTTTAGTTACTGTATTCATAATAACGATAATCTATAGGTTAAATGTATCTTGATTTTGTCATAATTACATTAATAATTAGTACTCCATTAAATGTTGTTTGCTCATAGTGGTAAGACTCAACTAAAGGTCCGTGTGACTGTTCTTCGCTCTTTGACAAGCTGGATCAGCCTCCATCCCCAAGCCTCGTTCAAGCTCTCCATCACGAATCCCAGAAGACCTCAGCGAGAGGGGAAAAAAAAAGAAAATAGTTCAACACGTTCTAATAATTTAACTATAAAATATAAAATATTATAATGTAGCCCAAAGGGTTTTTGCTGCTTAATTAGAAATCACTAATACACACTGTTGCATGGCGTCCACAAGGAAAAGTATTTAAATAGTTTGCCGAGTAACTAAAACATTACTGACAAGTTAATTAATTAAGCACACGATAAGAACTTTCGATAAAAAGTATAGGTTATTATGGTTTCAAGATTTATTCTATAATGCCTGCTTGTCTTGGGGAAATCTATTTTAAAAGAATGCAGCCAGCAAGCCAGCAGTCTTTGATAATGTCAAGATTCAACGGAGGGGAAAAGGGTGGGGTAGTAGAAGCCAAGTGGAAGAAGTTAACGGTGCCTTCCAACCTCTGAATTTTCCACTTATGCAGAAAATTTTGAGTTTGGACCCAAACTCTACGGCTGATACCACTCTTTCTTTATATATAATATATATAGTGCTTTTGTCTTGTAATAATTTATAATTCCAAAGACGGTATTTGCAGCCGAAACTGCATTTAAAAGTTAAATTATTTTATTTATATAAACCTGGCTGGCTTTAAGGGCTAAGTGTCAATGGCCAATAATTAGAACTGATTGGGTTGATGGGTTGGGAGGTGGCTTTTTAATACAAAAAATCTAAAATTAAAGAACCAATGAAGGGATTCCACATGTAGAAAATCATGGATTACGCACTCAGGAACGTAGAAATTACACCATTCTTAAAAATAAAATAAACAAATAAATAAAAAGAAAAAAGAGAAGGAAGTCTAAATTTATAATCAGATGATTAAGATTGAGACTTGACACCTCAAATAAATATTAAATCAGATAATTATAAATATTTTAATATATTAAATCATCAATGATTGATTCAGATAATATATTTATTATTGATAAATTTTAAAATTATATATTTGATATTATTTTAGTTTTTTTTTTTAAATTTATTCGAATAAAATTTAATATTTTTTAATTTGAATATTTTCGTCTCTTAGATATCTTTACTTTAAAATAAAATAATTAAAATTAGACTCGATCAATGAATAATGAAAAAAATAAAAATTTTTACACCAAAAATTAAAAAAAATTAAATATTTAAAAAAGAAAACCTTGTTATCTTCTTGGAATTAAAATAATTCAAATAACTATATATATATATATATATTAAGAGAAAATTTTTTTAAAAATATATTAATTAAATAAAAATTAATGAATTATAGATAGATTAATTGATAATTCCAATACAAGGGAAGGCGAAGCCGAATGGATCGATCTTCATTGCGTGGACGGAAAGTCACACTCAATCTCCATCCCCACCCATCCACCACCGACTCCTTATTTTTTTTTTTTTTCTTAAACCGAAACTGGTCACCAATTTTCATTTTCTTTTCTCTCCATTTCTGTACTTGGAACCCACCTGCCTAATAATAACAAATAAAGCAAAATATCCCGTTATTTCTGTTACATAAAAAGCTGCCTTCTTTCTTTCTTTCTTTCTTTCTTTCTTTCTTTTATAATTTAATTTCCTTTTCCAATATATGAAATTAATTATCAATCTTAATTATATACAGAATGGTAAATTACTTTGGGTTTCAACATATAGTTAATTTCAGGTAAAAAAAAAGAAAGAAAATAAAATATATATACACTAAATAAGAACGAATTAAACATCTTACATATAATAGTTGCATCATACTTCAAAACAAAAATCCTCCCAATATTTTAGTTGAAAGTTTCACTCCCATTAAAAAATTCCTTCTATCTTTTTTTTTTTCTTTCAGAACAATTTTATCTACTCTCAACAATAACTTTCACCATAGGTTTGGCCAATTATTATATAAATATTATGTATATATTTTAAATAAATTATATGAATTAACTCAAATTAACCTAAAACTAACATGTAAGAATGCCGATGTTTTACTAATGACGTAAAAGCATTTAACAAGAAATAAATTTGGGATTGATTTCCCTTTAGCATATTCGAAATTAAGAAAAAAAAGGGGGGGGGGGACAAAAGAAAATTAATAAACCAAAGAAAAACTATAATTTGGAAATAAACTAGGGAAGCTTGCGTGCTGGAAGCATAACCACGTCGGCTGGGCACATGATTACGAGCCGATGCGCGAGTTTTCAGGGTTTTTGGTTGAATTACGAAACAATACCCACTGTTCATATGTTAATTAATATGTGTACTATTTACATTAAATACTGCGAGCGTATGCATAAATTTTGTAGGCTCTTTTAGGACGAGAAAAAGAGATGGGAAGCTGATGGATTATGTCGGCCAATTTTGGATTTATCTTTAAGGTATGATAGATCAACGTGGCGGCCGTGCACAGACGACAGACTAGCAGCCAAGTGGGGAACTAATGCTTCTTGCCTCTCCATCCCCCCACCCCTCTCTTCTCTCTCTCTCTTCATGTATACCAATGTGTATCCTTTTGTGCTTATATATAAACAATAGAGAATAGCTTTTGGAGCAAAGGGTATTATTATTTGATTAAACGTTGGTAGAATCTTTTCTCCTCCTCCTTCTTGGTTTTGTTATGGCTTACAAGTTATAGTCTACAGAAACCAGGGGGAAAAAAAATCCATAGAAGGGTTTAGTTTAGGATTTTTTTTTTTAATAGTTTCTGTCATGGAATTAGGTGATTGTTGTTTAACATCAAGTACGACAAACGGCGAGAAGCGGAAGCTGCATAGGCAACAACAAAAAGAGAAACCATTCAGAGGGATAAGGATGAGGAAGTGGGGGAAGTGGGTTGCTGAAATCAGAGAGCCTAACAAGAGGTCTAGGATTTGGCTTGGCTCCTACACCACCCCTATAGCCGCCGCTCGTGCCTACGACACCGCCGTTTTCTACTTGCGTGGGCCTTCCGCTAGGCTCAACTTCCCTGACCTCATATTTCAAGAAGACGATCTTAGGGATATCTCGGCCGCTTCCATACGCAAGAAAGCTACCGAGGTTGGGGCTAAAGTCGACGCTTTACAAACCTCGCTTAATCACCACGCTTCATCATCAGAATCGTCAAACCCTACTCAAGTTTTCCGGAAGCCCGATTTGAACAAGTACCCCGAAAGTTCTGATGAAGATTGAAGACAATAAAATAGTGATGATCAAATTGATCATAACCCAAAAATCAACAACTGTTTATAGGCACCTCTTCTCCTTTTTTTTTTTTTTCCCCTTAATGTCTTCTCTCATGGAAAAAGCAAGTGCCCAAAGAATAGAATCAATAAAAAAAAATGGATTGGTTCTGTTCTGTTTGATAAAGGTTTATGTGATTTACTCTGAGAATATAAGTTTAGTTCATGGCGTGTAACTTGTAAACATGGATAGTGATGAAACAGGGATTATATCTCTAGCAAGCTAGTTTGCTAAGTAAATTAATCTAATTTTCTTGATCAGCTGTGCTTTTATTTGTTTAGGTTATAACTATTTTATTACTATTTCCTTAACGTTTATTTTGAATGGAAAAAAAAAAGTTTGGGAAATTGGATGAAAGAGATGAGGAAGGGTGGCGTGAGATTGTTAGAGGATAGGTATGAAAATGAAAAACAAGGGCGATGGCCTACCAGCTTGGGTGTTGTTTCCCCATGTTTTTAGCTGCTGAAGCCAAACAAAGTGGATAAGGAGATAAGGGAGGGATACAGTCATACACATACGTAGGTGAAATAAGATAAGGAATTTAAATAATAATAATTGTTATTGTGTTATAAAAAATTTAAGTCGTAAAAATATAGTGAAGCTGTAATTATTATTTTAAAATTTTAAATTTTTTATTAACATTTATAAATAATATTTATTAAAATTAATTATAATAATATTACGTAGGTTTAAAATCGTAATTTAAATCTTCTATACAATACTTATGACTTTGCTTGATGGACACACAGCCAAATATGAGAGAGACACGGGAGAGAGAAGTCCTTGAGGTGAGCATGAAAGCGTGTCACCGTCATCAATGGTGGTGGGTGACGTTCGGTGGACGTTGATGGGTGATGAAAGGTGGGCGGTGAGTGATTTATTTATTTTTCTGTTTTTCTTTTTATACACTTTAATTAATGTAAGTTGATGCTTGCTTTTTGAGATTTGATTAGTTTCTATTCTATCTTGTTTGCTTGTTAAACCCGTATAAATGAGGCATTAATGGGACCTGGATCTTTCTTCGTGTTAATGAGGACCAAATATACAACATGCTTACACTGTTGCCGGTTTTTTTTTTGCTTTAATTTGTCATGGACGGTTGATTTTCTATCTGTCCTTTAGCTGCGAAAATCTTCTGCCCTTTTTTGTTTTAACTGTCATCCAATCAGAATTTTGACTTTCGAATTAAAAAGAAAATCACCGGCCGAACCCGTCGGCCCGGGACAGTTTTTTAATTCCGAGTTATATTATTCGACGAGTAAAGAATAATTTTTATTTTAAATATAATAAAATTATTAATATATTTTATTTTTTAAAACTTCAAATTTATTTCATCCAATAAATCGATTTCCAAGACCAATCTTTTAAATCCCATCCCTAACTTGACATTTAAATATATAAGAAAAAATGTTAAAACATTGTTTATTAATTGTCTATTAAGAATGATTAAGGGGAAAATTGTTGATTCAAAACAAATGAGAATCTCTAGACAGAGGAAAAATCAATTAGGCAGCAATAGGGCCAGCCAAGAGCAGTCCATGGAAGAGATTGGAAATTTCAGCTTCTGTTTTGAATATGATCCATCAACGGGGCGGCAATTAATGATGGTTAGTTGTTGATTGACAATTGTTTGATTTGCAAGTTATTCAAAGAGTCAATAAATGGACCAATAGAAACACAAAATAAAAGAAGAAATAATGATCTGTTATCAAACTATTATAAAAATAAAAATTAAAAATTAAAAATATTCCGTGCCAGATTGTTTGGCCTCACCTGTGTATTAATCTCTAGCATGTTGCTTGAGGAATTGTCCATCTTAAACTGAAGGCAGGCTGGATAGGTAAATACATTAACCAACCATAACCAGGTTGTCATCCTCGTACAATACCAATTTCAAATGCTACCTTCCACCCACCAATATCCTCAAGAAGTGGAGACCGAAGAAGACCCTTTTTTTTAAATTATTTCACCAAATGAATCAACAGACAGGTAGTGCATCCCCCTCCCCCCCACCAATAAAAGTGCACATTCTGCGACAGTATTTCGCCAGTATGATATCATGCCATACAAAAGATGCTTTGTAACGCATATGATGGTTTAGTTTCATCAGCAAGTAAAATGTTATCTATGGAAAGGGATAAAAAAAATATTATGATGTCGGTTCAATGGCATTACACGAATAAACTAATTAAAATCAACAGTTTTAGAGAATGTGCAATGTGGATTGACTTGAGTAGATGTTGATGAGACAAATTAGAGAGGAATATTTGCATTGCTTCATCCCGCATGCAGTGGCAAGACAGCTCTTCAGCTTGTCATGTTCAGTGGAAAGGTATAAAGACATTTTATTTCACCAGAAATAGAAGAGGAATTCTAGTTAGTATATATACCATAAAGCAAATGGAATCAAAACAAAAATGTCATATGAGAAGGCATTTAGTTAGTCGTGATGAGGCATGCCGATGACAGCAACAAGATGGCAACCATATAAGAAGAAATATATACCACAAAGCAAATGGAATCTAACATAAATGTCAAGTTCATAAGCTTTCAGTCCCATCAAAAGAACTATATATACCATTTCTAAGAGCGGGCAGTAACAGGTCAAGTATGCAACAAGAACAAAACATTGAGGATAAGATCTATGCTATTACAAATTAAACATCTTTCACCCTATTTAAGAGATTTGGACAGATGTTCAATGTCGTTCTTACACAAATACCTATAAAGATGAAATGTGTAATAGATTCATGATTATATAATATACAACCTTGGCATCATGTAACCCAAGTCATAGTATAGGTGACAGGAAAGAGTAAGAATAAGAATAGCAATAGCCAAATTGGTTGAATTTATGTAAGTCGAGTTAAAAACCTTAGCTTGGTAGCATATATCAAGTCCAAGAAAGATTTCGATTCTTTCCATTATGAAGGCCAATAGATACAGACAGAGCATTCGTATTAGCAAAAAAATAAAAAAATAAAGAAGAAAGAAAGAAAGAAAAGAAGAACAAAACAAGTCTGTTGGTTCTTCAAATAAGAAAAAGAAACTGGCTTCTTCAAACTCTTTCCCACCACTCTCCCCTTCCCCCATTTTCCGAACACAAGCACAGAGTTATGGATAGAGAGACGAGAAACCTATTCCATATTGGTTAACTCAGAGATCTGATAAAAGGAAAATGACCTGCAGAATTACAAGGGGAATGGGGACCATATAATACTAATTAAAAGAAGCATTTAATTATTTGTTTTCCTATTAGAAGAATGGTGCCTCTCTATATGTAGTTTCCCTTATTTCGAAATTTATAGAAAGAAAGATGATTCGCCTTTTTTATGTTCCTTTAGCCTGTCGTGGAGATCAAATCTTCTTGTCCTCTCAACTCATATCTATTCCTGGGATTTCCCATGTGCCACAACCCAGACTGATGCATCCCTCTAGCATGGTAACTAGAGACCGACATTAGTTTTACTCTAAAGGTGGTGCCTTTAGTGTGTGTACTTTTTTTTTTTTTTAACGTAGCACTAAAGCTTGCATGCCAACTAAAGAGTGAACGAAATGAAAGCAAAATTTACTCAGGCATGCTATAAACATCATTGTTCTAATGTGAACCCACACTCTTTCATTTCTTTAAGAAATGGTATGAAAGCAAATGCCAATTTGGCACATTGAAAAGAACTTGGGTAGTACAAAAAAATAACAATGTGAAATAGTATGTTCCACTTGTGTTTGAAAAGTAAAAACAATAGGTTAACAGTGAACTTACAAAACGAAACGAGAGTGCAATTCACCAGACTCGCTCTCAAAGTCTGTGAGACAAAGAAAGATACATAAATCTTCAGGAGTAGTTAATTTAGTGGCAATCTCATCATATCTTTCAAAAGGGGGGTGGATGTAAGGGTCACTCTATCAAGATCAAACCACATGTATGAGAAGACGACAAATTAGGAAAAGAAATTTCTTTTCGCTAGCTTTCCAATATTGTCACGACCAATTGAAACTGTAATATACAGTCCAAAAGCAAGTCACGATCAAGATCTACCAAGGCAATCTCAAGGCCACATGCTGGCTACACTCATTCTGTACTGGAAATTTTTTTTTTTTCTCAAAGCCTCATCTGTCCAACCGAGTTGTATGCATATGGACCACTGACCACACTATCAATATTAAACTATACCATTTACCAGCAGTCGTTATCTGTCCTAATCATCTTCCCCATCTCGACCTAAAACTTCAACAAACCATCAGCACTAAGAATTACTTAACCAACAGATGAAGAAAAAAGGCTCACATTACAAATCTTAGACAGACACCTAAACAAGTCCTCTAGCAAACAAGATATTTAGTTAAGATTTTCGACACAACGCATCAGATCGTTTTTTTATTAGAATTATGATTTTCAGCCATCTTTGGATTGCTTGTTTCAGTGCATGTGTGTTGATTCGCCCTTATATTATAATAAAATTTCAATTATCAGAAATTAAACATAATGTTGCTCCCCTACCCGCACAGTAGCAACCATAGAAAAGTTCATTTTTTGAGAAAAAAGTACGTAAAAAAAAAGATTTAAAATTTAGCAGGATATCAACACCAGAATGATAACCGTAAAGCAAAAAACTCATCAGCAATTCAACAAGTTCATTATCTTCCTCCATATACAAGCAATGATCAATCAAGAAATTACTTAAACAAAACCAATAAAAGCAACTATCAGAAAGAAATAAAATTGTTTTCTTTTAAACTGCGTAATAATCTGTTCTCCAGCTTGATTCAAATGATTCAAGAGTTACAATTTAATCAATTATTCAAGGTTCACGAAACAAAAAAATAGAAATTGGTCGAGAAACAAGTAAATTGAACAAGTAAAATAAATAAAGTGGAGAAACAGGGAAAAGAAAACAGTGAGATGGAAGAGTGAAGTTACCGGAAAAACCAGAGAAACGAGGCTTCCAGGAGCCGCGCGCGACGGTTGAGCGGTGGTGAAGTTAAGACTTAAGAGAGCGACTCAAGAAGAGTCACAGTAGAGAAACAGGTCATCGGGTTCCTGTCATTTGCAGAAATTTAAGAGCCCAACCCAGAAGATTCAATGTGATTACTCTAAAGTATTGGGCTTTTCACAAGTTTTTGATTGGAAATTGGTACCTCATCCCCGCAACAACTTTGTTTTTGGGCCCACTTTTGCATGTCCTCTTGGGCCCAGTAAAGTATATTTGATAATTTAAAGAAAATACAATTATACATCACTAAAAAATAATCAAAACACGATAAATATGTTAAAATTTATATAATATAATTTAGTAATATATCAAAATTCGTATAAGTATTTAACGTTCTAAATATGATTAGAATAAAAAATAATATGAATATTATAAAAATATAAAAATTATGTTTATGAAATATGATCACAGCATTTGGTTGAATAATAATTGTTTGATTCTTTTTAATGGAAGGTTAGGCTTGAATCTTCTTTCGTCAAATAACAAAAAGAATTGGCATGAAATGATCAAATCATTTTTTTATATTAAATGAAATGATTGTTTAATACAACCAATGTCAAAATAATAATAATAATAATAATAATAATAATAATAATAAGCATAAACCGTTTCAATTTGTTTACGTAAATCAAACCGTGATTTGACATCATCAAGACATCCACCTTTAGCCACACGAGAAGAAATCTTTTGAAATGTTGGAAGGGAAGGGTATTTTCAATCTAAGGAAGGAATTTTTTTTTGCTTAAACCAATGATGCATTTGGTATGAAAAAAAAAATAAAACATAGGGGAAAGAAATGAATAATAATAATAATAATAATTTAATAGTTGAGTGATTCATAAAAACACGTGTTAAGTTAGTTCAACGAATTAAATTAAAAGATTTTTTTTTTTAATTTTATTTTCTTGTAACGTAAAAGAAATTGGATTTTCATGTATCAAACGTCCAGCTATAGGTATTTATAATTAGAATGGGAATGAATATATCATCAATTTTTTTATCATATATAACGTTGCTACCATATCACTCCCCGCTCAAATTTTTCACTTGTACTTGCATCCTTCTTTATGCAATACAAGCCCGAGGATATATATATATATATATATATATATAACCAATGGCCTAATTACCACCTCAATCATTTCTCCATAGGTGTGAAATCTTTCATAGAATATTATATATATATATGCATGGAAATAAAATAGGATGCAAAGCTAAAAATTTAAATTTAAATCTTAAATTTATTAAATATTATTTTTTAAATGATCGTATGAATCAATTAAATTAAATACTTATTCATAGAATATATTAACAATAAATGTATATTTGTTCCTTAATGAAAAAATACTTAATAATTATATTGAGCATTAACCAAAACTTCATTTTTTGTTTTTTTTTTTGGGTATTCTCTTTGGTTTATTAGATTGCATTACTTTTTTTTTTTTTTAGCAAGGCAAAGAGGGAGGGAAGGACTAGTCTTAACCCCTAAACCAAGATTAATGATTTTTGGTGTTATATATAATTAATCATCTCATTAATTGGTAACAAACCTCTTGATTTAATGATGCATGTAATGATAACAGTTTGGGATTTTATTAGGGACTAAGACTTTCCTTTCATTCCCCCCACAACCTTTTTGTGAGGAGCTTTTAAATGCTATTGACTTTCATCCTCAAACTGAAGAGGTTTACACTTTTCATCACTTTCGAAGAAGAAAAGTCAGTCTTCGGATGAACAAGAGAAAAAGAAAAAATTAAATTTAAAAAAAAAAAAACAAAGGATCACAACTCCCAAATTTCACCAGCAGACAAACAAATCTAATATCCACAATGAGCAAAAAATAAAATTAAAAAAAAAAAAAACAGATTTGAAGAAATCCACTCTCCACCCTACTGGGATTTGGGATTTTGGCGGGAAAACCATATCAATGGCTGTGAAGTTCATGGGCCATACTCAGGTAGATTTCAAGACATAAAAAATGAACGTGAGACATTTTTCTTTTGGCACTTGAACCAATGCTATTGGGAGAGTGATTCATAAGCACTAAAAAAAAAAGTCATTGAGGGGTAACTTTATGATATAGCAAAATATATATATATATATATATATATACATAGAAGGAAGATATGCTCATGGGAAAGAGACGTTAGACTTTGAAAGAGTGGGAGGTCAAGACTCAAGATTTTAACTCTTTTGAGTTTGTGCAAACTCCACAAATAGGTTAAATGGGAAGGAAGCAAACGCAAAGCGAAAAAAGAATATAAAGAAAAAAGGAAGGGGAAAGTTTGTATAGTGAGGATATTTTCAGTGCCATCAATTCAAATTAATTGTGTTTGGACTGTCATCCATTTTACTACTCTTTTAGAACCAAAATCCCCTTTCCCTTTGCACAATTTGCACCCACTTTTCCCTTACACGACATGACAATTTTCTCACTGTGCCATAATGTTCCTCATTTCTATTCTTTTTTCTTTTCCTCTTTTCCCTTTCTTTCTCGAGCAAAAAAAAAAAAAAAAAGTATAGGGGAAGCCAAAAAAGCAATGGGAATTACACTGTAAAACACATAAAGTCATGAGCTATAAGTTTATATAAAGAGAAACGCATCCCCCCCATATCTCTAAATCTCAAGTTGGGAATATATTTTCAATCTAAACAATGATTATTTGTCGTTGCTTCCCACGTTCTCGCTTTATTTTGCATGATTGTAGAGTTGGGTCCGTAAAATAAACAGTATCAATCCATCCTTCTCTATCAATTTCCAAGCTGAAAAGGTTTCCACGCAAAACGAACACTAAGAGTATAGAAATATAAAGTCATTTGATAAAGTGGGTGAAGACGGCCCTTTCTTCTTTCGCTCTCAATCTTTCAATTTCTGCGATGACAATTGATGCCACATGTCATGACTTTTCTTCCTTTTTTTAATTTCTACCGACATTGCATTAGGTCATGGACCTTCCATTCATATCGATTATTATAATGAACTTATTCCAAGTTTCATTCTTTCCTATAAATAGATACATACATGAATGCATGCTAGAATTAAAATGTGGGTTTAAAACGTCGAATTCTCATGAGATATGGTCTTGATATTTTTCTAAGTAATCAGCTAAAACTATTTAACCATCCCATGCATTGATTTTTTTTTATTTTCTTTTCTTTGAAAAATTTGTGAATGCATTTAAAAACTTTAAAGTGGGCTTTGAGAACCCGTAAGATCAGTGGGCTACCAACCTCAAAAGGAATATATATGTATATATATACTTGCTAAATTATATCAGGATGTAAGCATGTAACAAATTCAATTCTTAACTTGAGATTGGATCTTATAATTTTGAATACTATATACAAAAAATATAAAAATTGTATTTATAAAACACGATCAATGTTTAATACAGGTATCGTACCATAGAAGAGGGGAGGTGCATATTAGGTGTTTGAATTTTTCTTATATTACCCTTTTTTTTTCTTTTTTTTTTAAGTGAACAATCCACTTAGTTTTATTATTTTCTTATATTTTTATTTAAAAAAGAAGTAATATTTATTTAATTTATTTTATAAATTTATTATATAATAAATTAATTAGCATGCATTTTATTTTTAATTAAGATAATTAATTAAAAATAGGAAATTACATTTAATACAAAATATTATTTTTTTAAAAAAATTTCATTCTATTCGTTATTTCTAATTCTTTTGGTTTTTATTTTATTAATTTATTTGTTAATATATAATTTTAATAATTTTTAATTATTATTTAACATGAAATGTAATTTTAATATATTTTTATTATGTAACATAAATATAATTTTTAATTATTTATCATATACAAATATTTTAATTTAGTATCTTCGATGATAATTTTCTCTTCTTACCATATACAAACATATCTCATCACAAAGCTATAATATTCAATTTCATCAATATAATAATTATAATAATTAATTACACTGCTATTAATATTTTTATTCTCATAAAAATTAAACTGATTACTATAATAACTAATTTTATTATTATTATTATTATTAATTTTATTATTTAATAAAAACCTTAATTTTTTGGGAAATTAATATTAAATTTGAAATTCATGTAAATAAATATGAGTATGACAGGGGGAGAAGTAACTTTTTTTAGTTTTATTTTATGATGGATGGAAATTGAGTTGGGTCCATAGACACGTGCAAATGATGGTATTGTCCTGCTAATGATGGATTCCCACCGCTTCTTCCACTGTGTGGGATCCACTCCTATCATGCATATTCTCCTTCACAAAGTCCTCTAATCCCCCTTTTTTCCTTTTTCTTTCTCTGAGCCAAAATAATAATAATAATAATAATAATAATAAAATGTCCTCTTTTTCTTTGACTCAGCCACACAAACGCACACAAAAAATCCCCTTTGCCATCCGGTTTCCGAAACGAAAAAACCTGACACGCAAACACATTTTTCATGGCTTAGGAAGAAAAATGTTCGCATCTATGAACATTCCCCATGATCAGTTTTGACTGTCCATTCATTTCACAACATGTGTCCTACCTGTATATTAATATTATAAAATTTATATAATATAAATTATTAATATTTAAAATTTATGTAAATATAAAAATTAGTAAACCTACGGTTAAGCTTATTGGTCTAACGGTTACTCTCGAATAAGACAATGTAATTTTTCTTTCATTTGAAGCCAGCAACTGCAATTACTTGGTCTTTGATCGGTGGGTTGGTGATCCAAAATGTGAAATTCTAGGCACCATTTGTGCTTCTGTTGAATCATTGCAGAAGACCCCATTTCTATTTTACTAGCTGTCATAGTACCTTACCGATTCATTATCAACTATTACTTTAGCATAATATCCGCTATCCATATGCTTAACTGAGCACTGAAGAAATTCAACATATCAATCTCATTTCTCCCTTCAACATTCGTATGGTGTGTGATTATGAGGATAATCGGACAAGATGGAAAACACTGTGATTCTCTCAATCATATATTTACAGCATCTTACCTTATCATAGTTAAATAATATATTATGAAACACTACATCTTTTTTTTTCCTCAATTTTATTTCTTGATCCTTTGAACCCTTTGTAAAACTAAGTTTAATTAGTAATTTTTTTTTCTTAAATAAGAATACGTTTACGATTTCCAAATATATATGAAAGGTAAGAAAAGATTAATTTGCCATAAAAGAAACAGATAAAATGTAATTAAACAGCAAACATTCAAGGAATAAGTAGGTAGTCAGCCTGATATGCATGTGAATGTGATATATATATATATATATTGCATAAACAAAATAAAGATAAGGTGCAGAATCATGGCGGCCTAAGTGGGGAGGAGGGGAAAAGATTAAAGAAAAAATCCTTTTCTTTAATATTTGTCGTGATTGAAGGAAATGGTGTAATCAGTTGTGGGATCAAATAAAAAAAAACTTACGTGAGGCCAAAAAATTGTATTATGGAGCTCAACTCATAATCTAAGATGTCAACACTGATATGATTATCCCACGCATTGTCGTCAAGCTCGAAATGACCACTTGGCCAATTGTAGTTAACCTCGAAATCGATACCTCTTCCAAGTAATCTTTCTCTTTTCAAGATAAGAGGCAGATTGGAAGGGTTATATTTTCTTTTAATTTTTTTACCAAAGCATCTTTTCACTTGACAGCTTAACAGTTAACTAGTAAAATCCTTGAACAAACTGTTCTTTTCTTTGTCTTTTTTGGGATAGTTATCATTTTTTCCCATGATTTTTAATGTTTCACATCTTCACAACTCAAATCTTCCTTCGAGTTTCAGGTTTTTATAACCTTAAAATTTAGAAAAAAAGACCAAAGAAAGCATGTTCAAATATGTTCTTAAAGCCTTTTTTCTATTCTTTCATGAGATCAAAATTAACTGGTTTTATAATCAAAAACATACTCATGAAGCAAGCACATTCAATTAGTTCATCTAGTTACAAAGATTAATTTAATAGGGTTTTTTTTTCTGAATTAATGTACAAAGATCAAGGTAGTTTGGTTCATATGCGACAACTAAGGTACAATGAAAAAGCTGTAGTAAATGACATATAATAAAAGTGAGTTCCAAGTCATGAAGATCCATGTGAAGAGCTTAGGATAAAATGAGCTGTTTAGCAAAAGCAACATCTCAAATACTATTGCAGGCAAATTTGTCAAATGTCTGGATCCTCTTGGCAGTGCATGGCCAACTCCAAGGTTGGAAGAGAAAGAGAAAGGTCAGATCTTCCCGGCAACAAAATCTCCAATGTTTGAATATCCTCCTTTTATTTTGATGATGGAAAGGGGGTATCTATGGCAGTAGATTTTGCATGCAAGTGCAATACAGCAATTTTTGTTACAATTTTGGGATACATTTCACATTTGAAGTTCTTGCTGTTTTCTATTTTGAGAAAATGACATTTGCAGTCCAATTATTTCTTTCCTACGAAAGCTAACCTACGCTATCATAATTTTTTTAAAGTATATATGACCGACATTTATGTTTGATATATATTTGAATATACGTATAAAGATATAACCCGAAAAAACTCTTAAAGAAATCAAATATATTCAACACCTACTCTCTAATTAAGTACAGTTCAAGGTATGTTTTTTTTTCCTCTAACTTCTTCTGGAAAAAATACTCTAAAATATATATATATTTATAAAGAGATAAAATTATTGGTCTAAACCTTAGTATTTTCAACTCCGCAAAATCAGTGCAAGGATTTATACTTATCAACTTTATTCATAAAAATCAACGAAAAATTTGCTAATACATGCATTTTAGTCATGCTTTCTTGAAGTTGGTTTCATTTTTTGGTCATAGAAAATATTACCCAAAACTTTGAAAAAAGAAACAAAATCACAGAAGGTGGAATTCAGAATCTGTATGTATGAATATTGACTTAACAAAATTGGACTTAAAAACAGGCAGAAAATAACAAGCAAAACTTCTTGTAAAAAGGATGAGAGTGACCCGTTGCTAATAATGGCGCCCTGTCTTTTTTGAATGAAAATAAAAAGGCAAAATCTTCTATTCTTTTTTCATGCCCCTTCTATGCCTCACTGATCAAAAAAGAATGTAATTAATGACCATAGAAAGGAAAAACAAAAGATAAAATATATATATATTTTTTTTACTTTTAAACAACCCTAATAGTTTTGGTGGTAGTTACTATGAACTTAGACAATTACAACATCAACAACAGCGGCTGTACTTATTAATTTTTTTAATACTATAGCAGATAAGTGTTTGTATAAATGAAGCACATGTGTGGTTTGAGTCACACGTGCTGAACCCTATCAATTGCTTCCAAAGTACCCAGTGATTGTGGTCATAAAATCCAGTTCTTCGTTCAAACCTCATCATGCAAAGTGGAACATGCAATTATTATTTACTGCCACAATCATGTATATACATAATAATAATAATAATAATAATAATAATATGTGCATTTGGATGGATTTCTTTAATATGTATATATCAGGACTCGCATGTTGCATGGTAGGTACTAGACCCAAGAGCTATTATTACCCAAAAAAAAAAAACCCAAATTAAAAAAAAAGTGGGGTTTGTTGGCTTTAGAAGATTAGAATATAGAATCTGGGAAATTGAGAGCAACAGTTCCCAAAGCAGAGGGTGAGCAAAGAGTCTTGGGGATATATTTGTCATGCACTCAGATATAGAATAATTTTTTTTATTTTGTTAATGAGTTTTTTTATTATTATTTTAAATTTTGTTGGTTTGTTTTTTTTTCAACATTCCCTACCTGTTAAAGATAGATAGACGACGGCCTTCACGATCCCTTTCTTTGTCTCTCATCGTATCCGTATCTTTGAAAGCAAAGGGAGAGTTCCATTTTCAAGTTTTGGGATTGGAGGAATCTTTTTTCATTCCTCTCCCACAATCGCTTTACACCTAAAATATATATATATATATATGAAATAAAATGAAAAATAAAGTTTGAGAGAGACAGAGAAGCAAAAAAAGTGGCCACCGAAAAGCAAGAACACCTTATCATGAAAGCAAGAAATATCGAAACCCACCCGATCGATTAGACTGGCCAACCCACACGCATTTACAAGCTCATGCATTCACCCACACGCTCATAACCCTTAAACTCCTCTCTTTTTTATTTTTTTTTTCATCTCTTTCGTGTTCTGTTCCCTTCATTCCCCTATTTCAACACTTATCTTCCTCTCTCTCTTTTTTTTTTTTTTGTTTTTTTTTCTTAAAGAGGGGAAATTATAAGTCAACCTCACCTCATCATTTGGTCTTGGTTCTTCAAAGCACCACCTCATATCCCACTTATCTTTTTTTTTTTAATTTTCTCTTTGTTTTTGTTTTCTGTCAATCTTCTATATAATTCACCACTCTTCTCCATCATTCACTCCTTCACCATGGGAAACATGAAGGTGCATCAGTTGGCACGTGGATTCTGGGAGCACGAACCATCTCTCTCCCTTGGCTGCAAGCGCTTACGCCCTCTCGCTCCTAAGTTCCAGCATCCCTCCTCTACTGATACCGTCTCTTCTTTCGACCTTAAGAGCTTTATTAGACCCGAGACTGGCCCTAGAAAGCTTGGCCCTTCTGACGAGAAGCGAGATTCTCCTCAGGTACACACACTACACAACTCCTGTTAATTGCTTGTACCTTTCGATCTTTCATATTCTGTCAACTTGGCTGAATATGACAATAGCAACCCTTGACTAGTTTGGTTTCCGTCTCACTGCCTTATGTTTTCAAACTAATCTATAAATAAACCACCCTGTCAGTGACCTGCATCCGAGTCGGTAAAAATATTAACACATACAATTATTGAAATGGTCATTTTCTTTCCATTGACAATTTGAGGAGAAGGATGAGATTTAGAACTTAATTAGGATCCCCTGATCTTTTAAGACTTGACGTAATTATGAGTTTTAATTTATTAACGGAAACTTAGTCAAGTAAAAAGAGTTTTATAAACCATAAACTTTTATCATGTAGGTGGAAACCCACCCAGGAGGCACGCGGTGGAATCCAACGCCAGAGCAGATAGGAATTCTGGAGATGCTGTATAGAGGTGGGATGCGAACTCCAAATGCACAACAAATAGAACAAATCACTGCGCAGCTGGGAAAATACGGCAAGATCGAAGGCAAAAACGTTTTCTACTGGTTTCAAAATCACAAAGCACGCGAGAGACAAAAGCTGAAGGGCAGCAGCCTTGGGCTTAGCCATTGTCCCAGAAACTCAGCTCCCATTACTACCATAACTTTGGATACTAGGGTATGTCCCTTGATTTAATATATAGGGTTAGTTTTACTTTTTTTTTTCCTCTTTAAACATAAAGGTTATCAGATTATCATGCATATTCTTATAGGTGGAAATAACAGAAAGATCTGAGGCGGATAGTCCGTATAAGAGGAAGTGCAGGAGCTGGTCATTTGAGTACTTGGAAGAAGAAAGCAGATCGTCATGTAAAGAGGACGAAAACAGAACTCTAGAGCTATTCCCATTGCACCCGGAAGGCAGATGAAGGGGTTTCAAAATAATTAAAAAAAAAAAAGGGGAAAGGAAAACCAAAAGAAAAAAACTGCAAGAAAACCAAAACTCTGTTCCCATTATGATCTGCTTTGATGATGATGTGCTGGCTTTTTCTTTCTTTTCTTCTTTTGTTTGGGGAAAAGAAGAAAGACAAAGTTGTCTCCTTAACTCTACTGCTTATTTATTCCTGACTTAAAACCACAGCGGAATTTGTGTCACTCTTTATTCGATCTTTCTCTCTCAGCTGGTGATTTTTTTTCTAGCTTTGTGATCCATCCTTTTGACTACTGGGGAAGAAACTCATTGAAATGAAGCTTTTAGGTTAAAAGCAGTCACCCATGGACACTGAAGTCCACGTACCTACTTTGCATCATTCATCCTTTAAGCTACCCTATATTCCCTCCCTTTGAATCTTGGTTTTTATTCGATTTTTTTTAATTGAGAAAAACAAAAGTAGGTCGATCGTCTTGAAATAATAAATTAGAATGCATGATGATCTATCTTCTTTGTGATTCCATTTCTCGGGAAGACTTTCTATAAAGTTGCAACTAGTATCTTACATCCATCTACTTCGCTATTGGTCAGTTAATTGATGTGATTTTATGTAAGCATTTAAAAGCAAAAGTTAGCAGTGTTTTGTGGGCCAGATATTGATCATTTGGGAGGGAAATTCATGGCAGAAGTATCCCACAGAATGTATTTTGAAATCGAAATGGAGGGTTTTCTCTCGGTAACCGAGAGTGAATCACTGATATCATTCAAAGAGCCTATGAAATATAAAAGAAAAGTGAGATTTTTTTTTTTTAATTTTTGGGCTTTGTTGCAGATAACTTAGGCTTAAGGATGAGGAAAAACTATATTATAAGTCGGATTCACTACGATCAAATTTGCATGTTTCTAAAATTCTCATCTATCCGCTTAGGCCTGCCACAAACCTCCGGATGCAAGCTATCCAGGGACTCCCCAAATGACCAGCCATAGACAATTCAATATTAATCTGTTTTCATGGCAAGTCCCAACATTTTTTTTAATATTACATAATTCCTAAACAATCTTCCTACTACCTACATTATTTGGCTGGACTGGACAAGAACGTGGAAACTCGAACTTAAAAGGGATCTCGCAAGCGCATCTTCAAGAGCTCCAGGGTGCCACCAAGCCGAAGTTCAGTTGGCCCCGAATGCCAATATTAACATCTGGAGAACACCTGGCGGAACCAGGGCATGTGACCTTTGACTAACTCTAATTCTGGGTCAGAATTTGTCACGTAGGAGCAACCACGCCAACCATGGGATTAAGGGAAGTAGGCTCCTTAGGATAGGGGGCCTACCCCTATTACTGAAACGGATCTCATGTTAAGGTATACGGACCTTACTTAATGGGCTCCAAAAGAACCTGGGCCCGTGACTTGTACCATGCATTTTGAAGCAAAAGTCGATCGGTCCAATTATTTTGATTATTATAATTAAAAAGAGACATGAGGAAGGATAAGTATCGTTGAAATACAGCTAAAACTAAAAGCACAGAAACCCTTTTTTTTTCCTCTATTTTTCATTAAAAGAAAACTGAAGACAAAACTAATTGGCTAATTAAAAAAATAATAGGAAAACAAAAAGAGACGAAAACATTAAAATTGTCGAAAGAAGTTGTGCTTTTATTTATGACGTACAAAATAAAAAAAGAAAAACACACCTTGGGAAGAAATTATTCTGGTAACCTTCGACGGCGGCATGCCACGTGTCATCTAAAAGACCCATTGGACCTGAGTTTGCCACACTCATCGGACCGCTAATTTCTTTGCAATCAAAAGATCCGACGGTGGAGATCAGCTTTCCTAAACGAAGTAGGGTTTCTTCAGAACCTTCCTATTATAAAAACGACGCAGTTGCTTCATTTCCGGTGCGGCGCAGTTCTTTCTGCCCTCCTCTTTTTTATTAAAAAAATCCAAAAAAAATTTCCTAAATTCCTATTTTTTTTCCGTCGTCGTCGTTGTCTCCCGTTCGGTTTTCATCCGATCTCCGACGAATCTATCCCTATTTTATCCCTCCCTCTCCTCTTTTATCCAAAAACCAGGAAAAAAAACTTTGTTTTTTTTAAATTTAGTTCTAAAATCTGTTTTTTTTCTCTATCGTTTGGATTGATAAACAAGAGGAGAGGGGAAAAAAAAAGAAAAAAATCCGAAAAAAAGGAGAAGAAACCAAAAAAGAACGATCTAGAATAGTTAGGTTTTGTTGATGGCGCAGATTCAGGTTCAGCATCAGGCGCTGATTCCGGGGCCAAACGGCGTTGCTCCCGGACCCGGGGGACCGCAGTTCATGCCAACTTCGCTCTATGTTGGGGATCTTGATGTTGCCGTTACCGATGAGCAGCTCTTGCAACTTTTTGGCCAGGTAGGTCCGGTCGTCTCTGTTAGAGTTTGTCGGGACTCGGCTACCGGTCGCTCTCTCGGCTATGGCTATGTAAATTATGACGATCCTCGTGATGGTTAGCCTTCTACTCGACTCTAAAAATTTACCTTGTTAAGTAATTTAGTAGTTTAAGTCTGTTTGTTAGCTAGTTTGACTGTTAATTCCTTTGGAATGTGAATATAGATTATTGATTTTTGGGAATCTTTATGAATATGTGGTTATTTGAAATTTTTTGAGGTATTATAGAATTGTGGATATTAATTAATGTACTTTAATCGGAATGTTATTCTAGCTGATTACTTTACTAATCTAATTTAATCGGAAATTTCACAGTATCTGTGTAATTTTCTTTGATGATGAATTGGTAATATATTGTTAATTTGAAGTATTGACCTTTGATTGTACGTTTTGCGCTGGAACTTTTCATAATATATGTATTCTTTAGATACAAGAATGTATCTTTGCAAAAGATTGGAGTTTTCACAACTTCCCCAAATTTGCCTCATTATCATCGCTAGAGTGGGTTGAACTTCTCTGTTATAAATCAACTCTAAAAGAAAAATGAAGCTTTATGATTCGTTTCTTTAAATTTCATGTTTTAGATAATTATCATTGGGGGGAGAATGAATTCTTTCTTTTGAATCTATTAGTGCCTTTTTGTTATTCTTTTCCGCAGCTGCTAGGGCAATGGATCTGCTGAATTTCACTCCACTGAATAACAAGCCCATTCGCATCATGTATTCCCAGCGTGACCCTAGTCTTCGTAAGAGTGGTACTGCAAACATATTTATCAAGGTATTAATCTCTTTTTAGTCTGTCTGAGTTTGTTTTTTTTTTCTCGTTTCTTGCTTCATGGTTGTTTGGCTCTATTTTTTTCCTTGAAATGACAAGTATGGTCATTTGTTTTTTTGATTCAGTACTGTTACCAGTGTGTTTTGGTGTACCATTTAGAGTTTATTGATATTTTTTTAAATATGTTTCATATATTTGTAGCCTATTCTCAAGTTTCTTGGTAAATATATATTACACACACATGCAACATACCTCCATTACATGCATATATATATATATATATATATATGCAAATAGCAATTTTGAAGTATATATTTGATATACAAATTTTTTTAAACACCAAATATATAACATAAATGTAAAAATATTTAAATAATTATACTTAAGTTGTTATTAATCAGGCTCTTGCTCTTACCTGCTTAAGCTCTGCCCATGCATGCTCTATGTTCATGCCTATATATATATAGTTTTTTCTTAGACTTCCGTCTTTCTATTTGTTGCAGCCATTCACAAGCATGCATGATTTCTCCTTTTGATATAATTGGCTCCCTATATTTACTTAATCCTTTGATTTTTGTCTTGACTGCAGAATCTGGACAAGTCTATTGACCACAAAGCATTGCATGATACATTTTCTTCATTTGGCAACATTCTTTCTTGCAAGATAGCTATGGATGGTTTTGGACAGTCTAAAGGCTATGGTTTTGTACAATTTGACAATGAGGAATCTGCTCAAAATGCAATTGATAAATTGAATGGAATGTTGATTAATGACAAGCAGGTCTATGTTGGACCTTTCCTTCGTAAGCAGGAAAGAGACAGTGCATTGAGTAAGACCAAATTCAATAATGTTTATGTGAAAAATCTTTCTGAGTCTACAAGAGATGAAGACTTACAAGCAATCTTTGGTGAGTATGGTGAAATTACTAGTGCTGTTGTTATGAGAGATGCTGATGGGAAGTCAAAGGGTTTTGGATTTGTCAACTTTGAAAATGCTGATGATGCAGCTAAAGCTGTTGAAGCTCTTAATGGAAAGAAGTTTGAAGAGAAAGAGTGGTACGTTGGAAAAGCCTTGAAAAAGTCTGAAAGAGAGCAGGAGCGAAAGGCCCGATTTGACCAAATTATGAAGGAAGCCGCAGATAAATTCCAGGGTGCGAACTTATACATTAAAAACTTAGATGATAGTATTGATGATGAAAAATTGAAGGAACTGTTTTCAGAGTTTGGTAACATTACTTCATGCAAGGTTCGTGAAATTCTTCTTGATTGCTTGATAGTTGATGCTGGCTGTTGTCTTCTTGTTTCTCTTGATATTTAAGTTATTGCCTTTTTTCTGCCAAAATTTTACAGGTTACGCGTGATCCTAGTGGAATTAGTAAGGGCTCTGGGTTTGTGGCCTTTCCAACCCCCGAAGAAGCATCTCGTGCAGTAAGTAGGAATTTGTTTTTTCTTTGGTTGTTCATGTAAAATATGAGATCATAATCCAGTACATATTGATGTGCATCTGCAGCTTGCTGAGATGAATGGTAAAATGGTTGTTAGCAAACCGCTTTATGTTGCACTTGCACAAAGGAAAGAAGAGAGAAGAGCAAGGCTACAGGTAATACCATTGAGGATGTTTTGTTAGCCATCTAGTTTTGGTAAACTTATTATATTTGTGCATAGTTTCATTTGGCTTTTAGCTTGGTCTTGGTTATCAATTTAATAAAGGGAGATGTGTTTTATACTTCTTAAATTTTCCAGTTCAAGTTCTCAATCTTTGAGATTTAAGTGTTTCTTATAATTTTATGAATCAATGTGCATCTCAATTAGTTTTCTCACATTTATCTGTTTCATTTTATTCAGGCTCAGTTTTCTCAAATGAGGCCACTTGGTATTCCCTCTGTTGCTCCTCGTATTCCATTGTACCCTTCTGGTGCTCCAGGTCTTGGCCAACAATTGTTATATGGACAAGCACCTCCAGCAATCATTCCCCCACAAGTAATATATCTTTACTTCCTCTCCATCCTCAGAATTTGACGTGCTTGAATTAAATATCTTTTCTCTTTGGCCCATCCTCATAAGTTGACATGCTTGTCCATTTGGATTTTTGGATGATTTCATTTTGTTGAGAAGAATCCTTTCTATTTCTTCCGTATTTCCTCTGAACAACTAAGAATCTTTCAGTACTATTTTGTACCTGTACATTGTCAAGGACATCTGAAATATGAAAATGGTTGTTTCCTTTTGTTATCTATGCTAGGCTGGTTTTGGTTATCAGCAGCAACTGATTCCTGGAATGAGGCCTGGTGGGCCCCCTATACCAAATTTCTTTGTTCCCATGGTACAGCAAGGTCAGCGACCAGGGGGACGACGAGGAGTAGGTCCAGTGCAACAGACTCAGCAACCAGTGCCATTGATTCCACAGCAGGTAAGCTGTATGCATATGACTACGAGCCTGCATTTATGCTTATGCTTTGGCAGAAGTCTTTTGTCCTAATTCATTCTGCTTGTACCAGATGCTGCCCAGGGGACGTTTCTATCGTTACCCGCCTGGTCGTATCATGCCTGAAGTTCCAATGTCGAGTGGTGCTGGGAGCATGCTTTCTGTTCCATATGACATGGGTGGCATGCCCTTGCGAGATGCTGGTGTTGGACAACCCATGCCAATTCCAGCATTGGCTACGGCTCTTGCGAATACGACACCTGAACAACAAAGAACGGTGAGTTCATTTGTTGTTTTCTTTTATGTTTGATGGTATTTTATTTTTTGGTTTGGTTTATTGAACTTCAAGGTCTGTATATTTTCATTGTGACTGGTAAGCAGCTGCTTGGTGAAAGCTTGTACCCCCTTGTGGAACGGCTGGAGCGTGATTCGGCGGCCAAGGTTACTGGCATGCTTCTGGAGATGGACCAAACTGAGGTTTTGCATCTCCTTGAATCACCAGAAGCTTTGAAGGCTAAAGTAGCGGAGGCCATGGAGGTATTGAGGAGTGTTGCTGCTCAGCAACAGGCCAACAGTCCAGCTGATCAGTTGGCTTCACTATCCCTGAATGATAACCTTGTCTCCTGAGTCCTGAATGACTGGAATCTGGGTCCTAGTATCCTGGTAGAGAAGTTGCTTAGCCCTTTACCAACACTGGGCTATTTTACTTTATGAGGGTTGAAGTTTGGGAACATTTATGTAAGCTTTGGTGGTTATACGGATTTTGATACCTACTAGAACATGGTTTGTTTTTTATTGGCTTTTCTATTTTTTTATTTACTGGCTTGTTGATAACCATAAGTTTGTTCAATGTCATCGAAGCTTTCTTTTAGATCAATAATATTAAATTAAAGGTATGGCGCCTGGCGGCTGTTTGCCTCTGAATGTGTTATGGAGTTTATAGTTGTAGTTTGCGGCATGGCCTAATATGGCTTAGCCTTGTTAGCGCTGACCCGTCTCTGAAAATTACGTAAAAAAATTAAAATAATTAAAAAGGAAAAAGGGAAAAGAATTTTCTGCCGATTTTGTTCGGTTCAGACATCTGCCCCCCGTATGCGAAACAGGTGTTTCTGGTTTTTCTAGTATGCGAGTGGTACCACATAATTCTCGCTTTATTTTCAGCCACGTGTTCAAGTGCCTGATCTGTCAGCTCATGGAGCGATAACAGCCGAGTCAAAAACTATCGTTTCTGCTCCAGATGAAGTAAAATGCCAAAATCCCTGGAGAAGTCCGTATTAGCGTTTTCTCGTTCTACCTGCAAATCACAATCTTCTTCAACCGCCAGCTAAGCAAATAAATCGAATCCAACGGCGGACAGGTTAGAAGATCATTGGGTTTTCACCCAACAAAAGCCACGGTAATTTTTTTTCTAGATTCCGTTTTTGACCATTCCATCAGTCCACTTGTTCCGCCGTCACCGAGTTCACGCATGGCCAACCAACGATACCCTCCACGTCTCCAAACCCCCCCCCCCCCAATTTTTGACTCGCGATTCTTATACCATGTTTTTGCGATTATATTTAGTTAAATTCAACGAACATTTGGTGCATAATGCATACACAAAATGTATCAATTAGAAATAAGTTTTTAACGTTGCAATCAAAAGTAGATTGTCAATTTGTTATTCATCTAATTAAATATAATTGTAATATAAATAATTTTAATTGATATAATCCAATTTTCACACTCTAAAACCCACAAACAAAACTTGTAAAACGTTGAAATCGAAGAAATAAAAAATTAAAAAAATTTTGGTAACAGAGTGATTTAAAAACATTTTCTAAAAATATGTTATGATTATTAATAAATATTTTTAATATAAATAAAATATAAAAAAAACTTACCGCACTCCCTAACAAAATTCAAGAAGCGGAAAGGAAAACGTCAGTAAGGAACACATACACGTGATGACGTGAATAGGATACTAACGCACTCGCGTTTTACTACAAAAACTCAAAACCCCACCCAAATCAAATTCCCTTCTCCCCGTTGTCTTGTTCTCTATAATCGAATTAGGAAAATCGTTTCTTTTTCTGATTCGACTAAAAAAATTTCCCAAAATGTTCAACAATCAAGATTTGAATCTTCCCTTGGTAGATATAGGAGGAGGAGATTCATCCTGAACGAGGTCCTTGCGTCATCTTCCACCAGGTTGTCGATTTTACCCTTCCGGGGAGGAGCTTCTAAACCATTATCTCGTCAGGAAAAACAGCTCCGCCGCAGCCGATCGCCCTGATATGTACGGCTACGATTTGATCAGGGAACTTAATTTCTACGATTACGAGCCGTCTGACTTGCCGGAGGGGGCGTGTTTTGTGTACGGACACCGAGGGAGGAAAAGGCACTGGTTTTGTTTTACGGAGAGTAAAGGGGGGAGGAGGAGTATAAGAAGGGCAAGGCGAGGGTTTTGGAGGAAATGGAAAGTTAGGGATGTTTTTGATGGAGGAAATGTAGCGTTGGGAACTAGAACTAAATTTGTATTTTATGAGGTTAATTCAGATAAGGCAGCAGTTAGAACTCCTTGGATTATGTATGAATATGCACTCCTTCACCATGTCAAGGTAAGAAAAAAAAAGTTCCTTCATTTTGTTCAATTTTCCTTTTTTATAAAAGTTTCTATGGGGTAATGTTGAGGAATACCATTTTTGCTATTGCTGTTTGGTTGGTAGTGATAAACTGGAACTGACAAATTTTGTATCTATTGCAGATTTAATTGTGTCCTCTCGTCTCCAACAAAACAATCTCTCTCTTTCTTTTTTTTTTGTAATTTGTTATTAATGTTCCTCTGTTTAATTGACTGTGACATTTTTTCTCTAGATATTTGCTGGGGGCCAAAAGGATTTTTCAAAAATAACTTGAAGTTTTACACAATTTAAGTGGGTTAATTGTGCCCCCGCATGTTTGTATATGGCTTTGCTTGGTTTTTGGAAGGATGTATTTTTTTTTTTCCTAAAATGCTTAAATGATGCATGGCTATTGATTATATTGAACATAATCTTGGTCTTTTGCTCAGTTGGTGGGGCAAATATATGCAAATGATTTGTTTTTTTGAAGAGCCGCATCAAAATTATTTGATTATTGTTTTTACTTTGTCAATTGGAGAAAATTTCACCTGTGTATAGGGAGTATTCTAAGTTCTCAATAACCTCAATAAAGTAAATTTCTGCCCCAAATATTGTAGTGAAATCTTAGTAAGTTCCAACTTTTCTGCACATACTCTTTCGGAAATATGAACTTTGATGTAATTATTTATGCTTGTTTATGAGATATATTATGCCAAACATGTGAACAAATGTTTAGATTAGTTTCAAAGGTGGGGTAAGGGTGTGGGGCTGTTACTTCCATGACAGTGATGTCTCTACCATCTGCAGGCTTCTTTTGTCCTATGCCGAGTATTCATCAAATCTCATGCGGGAAAGAGTGTATCAGAGAATGTTCTAAGTTGCGCAGAAGAAAGTGTTTCAGCTGTACGCCACATCGGTATTCAGCATGATGGGTTTCTTAGACCTGAAATTCATGAAGCTGAAATCAGTGGTGATGACTTAAGAGATAGATGATCCAATGGCAACTAGACCTGTTTCTGTTGCACGTTCTGAGTTTCCTTCAGGCGTCCCACCAGACCTGCCCAATGATCTGGTAACCTAGTTTGAGCATATTTTACTGTAATGGAAGTTATATTACGGCCAATTTCTTTTTCATTTTGTTTATACTTTTATATGGTGCTAGCAGACATGGCTTTTGCATTTTTCTTTTCTAACAAAGTATGCATGTATTTCAAATTTCAATTGCATATCAAATAACTTTAATTTTTTGCCATGCATCTAGTGATAAGCCCTCAGTTCTTTTCAAAACTAAAAATTTGCAAGACTTTTATATGATGTAAGTGTTTTCAAGCTGTCTTGCCAATGGTAATACATATTCAGGATTATGAAGTAATTATTGCCAACACACTCGTTTCCTTTCTTTTCTTTTCTTTTCTTCACTCTTTTTTTTTTTTAAAGTCATGGTTGAGTATTAAAAAGAAGGGTGCTAATCCAATCTTTTGAGTTCCTCACATATTGCAAAGCAGATAACCCCTGTTTTGCCCATATTTGCTTGTTGCACATCTCTATTGAAATCTTAACCATCTGAAGTCTGAACTCCTCCAATCTTAAGCATGTCTAAACTTTTATTACATGATGCACTTATTAGATGGTGCATTCTTTCCTCAAATTAAACAAGTTCTCTGTGCAATAACTGCTATGCAGGTGGGATCTCGGCTAACTACCGATAAGTTACTGTCAATTGTAGAGGGAGATTTTATAGAGTTGGAAGACCTCGGTTGATGATTGTACGTGATACAAACAATAAAGAAAATAGCAGTAGCTGCCTTCAGAAATAGCAAGAGAATGATTTATACATTCAAGAACCTAATGGTAAACTAGAAATTTGCAATTCTGATTAGAGAGAAAACTAATGGCAGAATCACTCACCTCGCAAGGTCATATTTCTTTCCTCTTTTCTGGTAAGCCGTTGGACTGATAACATTCATTAAAGTTTTATTAAATTTATCTGTTAGCTCACCATGCGGCTGCACACATGCGCGTAATGTCAGGAATTTTGCTTCGGAAGAATTTAAGTTACAGAGAAGCTATGCTTCAGAAGAATCAAATTATCAGGACTTTATCCTTCAGAGGAATTATGTTATCCGGAATATCTGTTACAGAAGAATTAAGTATGTGATACATTGGATGAGTGGGACAAATTTCAACATCAGGTGCTTCACCTGGGCTGCCATGATTGGGGGTGGAGAAATTTTTGTCCACTCACTTCTCAGGTTCTGTAGCGTGTTTCTTAACTTTCTCGTTGGGAAGGTGCACAAAACTTCTTATAAAATGAAGCAGATTTCCTTGAAGATCTGTATGGCCACGCCTTGGGGAAACCATTCTTTTCTTTAGACTGTCATTTACTTTGAACCCACCGCTGTGGTAGATAAACTATACTGTTGGATCTAAATAAATTAGGATGAAAAATCCGTTTGAATTGTAGGTGGTTTACTGTTTTTTCCTTGCTGGCATTGGTCGTAGGAAAGGATAAATTGCAGGTGCTTGATTTAAAAGCTAACTTTCAGCGGCACTGATTCGAGCATCCGTGATGGTTGGTGGCTAGCCAAGGATAATGAAAGGAAAAAAAACTTGAAGGTTGAAACCAACGTTTTAACTTCCTTCTAAGCTGCCATCGCTTCCCAGTTCCCACAATCCATTATGTGGTAATCAAAGCCCCCATTGGATTGAAATTTCGTGGCAAGCATCCTCCATTGCCATGTCAATAATCATTATCACTGCATTCAAAACATCCACCGCCTCTTTCATTTGCTAACGTAGGGGTGGGTCACTTAGTCTTTTGTTGTTTCCGGAACCAAAAAGAAAAAGGAAATTTGGGTCATATTCACAAGCTTTGCTCGCTTCACTTAATTGATTGATGAATCAATCAGTCCCACTACCCACCATTCTGAAAATAGGTTTTAAAGAGATAGATTGTCTAGGATTTTCGGTCAGATAATTGCTAACAACTACACCTGTGCCCTTAACCGACTAACCTTTCCCTTAAAATTTTATGTTCAGTCAGTCATCTTAATTGGACCTATTAATTTTGTATATGATATCATAATTTATAAGTTATGACATGATATTAAAAAATATAATAAAAAATATGATAATATTTTAAAATTTATATGATATAAAATATTAATAAATAAAAATTATATAAATATATAACGTAAACAAAACTCAGATACGTAAATTATAAGTATAATTCCAAGCAGTTCCTCTCATTTAATTTTCTCGTCCCCTTGTTTTTATTTTATGTTTCCTTTCGGAACTAGTGCCTAATGTCCAAACATTTGGTAGTTCTATGTATACGGAATGTGTTGGCGTCATATGTAGGTAGTCGTCTTTTTTTTTTTTTTAAGCAAAGGCCACGTTTCTAATATTCGCTTTGGAAGACGGGGAATCATCAATTCTTATCCTTTTAATCAATTTTCAATGAAAGAAAGATAATTACACAATGTGGTTGTGTAATCTGAACCCATATGTCCACAAATGGACGCATTGGTAGGATTAAAAAAACAGAAGGTAAAGCAAAGCAATCACCTTTGGATGGTTTGCAAGAAGAAAGGTAGAAAAACAGTAGAAGCTAAGAGGAAAGGGGCCCCTCATGATTATGATATGAACGGCAAGAGACAAAATACTATTAAACGAAGCTTGAGGGGCCAAGAACCTGCAAAAATACCCACTGGGGGAAAAAGAGGAAGGGGACTTTTGGGGTCATTGTATTCACACCTCTTTTAAGCAAAGCAATGATATATATATATATATATATATAGATACATTTGTATATATATTCTGTGCATTCAGTGCGTCTCTCCATTTGACATATTCCACCTAAAACTATAGGACAAGGAATTCAAGTTAATACCCCCACTCAAGACAGTGCCTAATTTTATTGTTCTGTATTTGGGATGTATTTGGCTATGACATCCCAAATACCACCCACAAGATTTAATTTTTTAAGATTCATGTGATGGTGAAAACAAAGAAGCAAATTTCCATTTATGGTCACAATTCTCAAAGCAATCAATATTTTTAGGTGTTTAGGAAAAATAAAATAAAATCAAGTCATTCAAGCGGGGTCAATTCCTTATTAAAACATACCAAAGCCAGGTTAGTATCTAGTAACAGTAGTATTTACATGTCGTTTTTGTATTTGAAAAATGACTAGTCTTTAATTAGGAATTTTATTGGGGTTTTTTTTGGGGGGGGGGGGGGAGAAGGGGGGGAGGACGGGTTAAAAAAGAAAAGGTTGCCACGGCTGGCTCCTCATAAAAGGAAAAGGGAGACAGAGAGAGAGGCATGTGGATGGATTAAAGGCCTAAAGGGAGGGGAAGGCAGGCAGGCAGGTCCTTGGCGTGAACGAGATGGTAACAAAGCAAACAGAGAGGGTTTAGTGTTTTGTGAGGCTTTTTTTTCATAGGGACCGCGTTGGGAGAGGGGTCTTAACTCTTAATTATTATCTACATATATTTTATTTAATTTATTCATACGTTGCTTTAGAGATAGAGAGAGCGAGAGAGAGAGAGAGAGGGTGAAGGGCAAAAAAATCTTTACAGAGATCAAAAGATGGAGACATGAAAGCAATTCGGTAAGCGGCCCAACAGGGCAGCTTGCCTAGTTATTGTTGCTTGTTTAAGCATTTTGTTTTTGTTATTGAATTCTTTGTTTGGAAACTGCTCTTATGACCATTACTCTCTTTTCTGTCTTTCTCTTCCTGCAGGGTTATTTGGTAAATTACAGGTTAATCCAGCTGTTTTGTTTCTTGTATAGAGAGTATTTTTCATTTCTCATTTCATTTTATCTTTCGAAGGCCCTCTCTCTTCCTCCCATTGCTCAAGTGTGGGTTTTTTTTTATTTGCTTCGTTCTTTGTCTTTCTTTCCTTGAGAAGGGAGAGGAGAATAGCTTCAAGACAGCTTTTTTATCCTTTTTCGTTGTCTCATCCCTTGTTTTCTTGTTAAGATTTTTTTTAGATCGATCAAAGTCTTATCATTTTCTACTCTTTAGGTGAGCTTTCTGGTTGTGTTTTCATGTTTATTTCTGCTGGATCGGTTGATTGTCAGATGACATACGGACGATATTCTCTCTGGGGTTTTTTTTCTCGAATTTTTTGGTTGTTTGGCTTAAAAGAGTGCTTGTTTCTTTTCACAGTTATGATTTTTTATGTTTTCCCCCCTTAATTTTCAAAATCTGCATATGCTTTTGAGGTCTTTCCTGTTTGCGTTTAAAGGGTGTAGCTTTTTGCTATGTTTTAACCGGATTTGTTTATATAATTGAGGCCGTCTCTCGTAACAGCTGATTTGTGGAGAGATTGTGCTCATAGTTGCCTTGTTTGACCTTAGATTCGCTATTGCATTTTGTGGTTGTGCTTGATTTAGTTGTTTTCTGTCTTTTTTCTTTGCTTTTTTTTTCTGTTGTATGGTGGCTTTGGGGTCGGCTTAGGAAACGGGGAGGAGGTGCTGACTACTGAGGGAAAATTAGTAGAGAAATAACTACAACTGGAATGCATCTTTCTTGTTTATGAGTCGAGTTCATGTTTCTTTGTATGGTTTTGCCTTTTTGTTCTATATGAAAGCATGGAAGCCTTCACCTTATTATATCTATCTGCTTTCATTTTGGTCTACAGTTGTGTATCTGTTGCTAGTGGATGCTTATTATTGTTTGATTTTGGTTCCCTTCAAATGATTTATAATTTTCAGATTTAGTTGCTCAATTTCCTTTTGTGGTTCTATGTTTTGCTAACGTAGTTTAGGATGGTGGTTTCAAACTTTCTTGATGTATAGAACTGTCTGAATATCCTGTGTGGATGAATTTGGGATCACTTCACACCAGGATTGGTAAAGTTCTGTTACTTTGCTGCTAGCAGCAGCACATTTGGTGGTCTTTGTTGATGCTATTCTGCACTGGACCAACCTTTCTCATTATTGATCCAGTTGCATTGTCTAAAACCTATACTACTAGTTTGCTGATTGAGTGACCGCTTGGCTTAATTAGTTACTGCCTGTTGTTCCCACAAATTACTGCATTTGCTTATATTTTCCGGTTTCTGCCATCTTCAGCCCCATTGTATCCCGTTATTACACCATTCGAAAGTGTTAGATTTTAGATGCTTGCCTTCATTTTTCTCTGTATATGTTACTTGTTTCTTCTTTCTTGTTGTAAAGCATGCATATAATTTTGAATCATGCATTATTGAAGACTTAAAATAACATTTTAATGGTATTGCTATTATTTGCAACAATTGGTTTCTTGATATCTGAGGCAGGCAACATAACTCGTACTTGAATTACTCTCGTAATATTAGAAATCTAGAAATAGATTGAAACATCTTTATAATATTTTGTTTTGTAGTTTTATGCACAAGTACTCTGTCTAGTAGCGTATTTAATGCATGCTTCTCTTTTACTTTGTCGTGTCTTTTGGTGGCTTACAAATTTGTGTTGGAATATTCTTCAGGACTTTGCAATAATTTGTACGGAAGTTCATAGAAGCCCTAATGCAGGGCCAAAGGGGTACTGTTGGTTCCTTGCCTGAAACCTTATTTGACCATGGCTCTTCATCAAGTAATGCTAGTATAGACCAGCAGGTTTGCTGGAATAATATACGAAATCCCATAGAAAGCAGACTGTCTGATTGTTTGCTGTCAGCTAATGACATGAACGTTGTACATGGGAATTCTATTGCTCGAGAGGAGCAAGAGCTGGGTCGATGGAGCTTGGGAGAGCCTAGCTCTAGTGGAACACAATGTGAGGTAAGCCATAATGAGCTGAAAACAGACCATGGATCGTCATCTTCCATGAGTGCTTCTGCAAGTGCTGGTCCCAGGTTGGAAGAGTGGCTGTATGAACGGAACACTCTATTTGGCCAAAGTTCCAATTCTAATAGGGTACCCCAGAATATCAATTTAAATGCAAGCTTAGTAGATCATGATGATAATAACTGTCAAGGTACAGAACAGTATAATCTATATAAGCCCAGTGGATCAGAAAATGATCGGATTTCAGCTGGTAAAAGTCCCGAATCTCTTCTACTTTCTTCTGGGTGTGGTGGGTATGTTATGGATGATAATGATACCAGACCTGGTTGCCCTTATGAGGGTCGTCGTGCATCCTGCAAAAGAAAGGCTTTTGAAGGTAATGTTGGGCAATCCTCTTCGAATGGAAGTTCTAGTTACTTTGATCGTGCTGAAAGTAGTGCATGTCATGGAGTTTCTGCTAGCTATAATGCAGGAAGCAGCGTGAATTTATCTGTCCCCTCGAGACGGGTGCACCCTCGACTTGGGTTAGATGTAGGAGGACCTGCTTCTGACAGCAGTCCTGGATCAATTATTTTACCAACTGCAGAGGGTGCGAACAGGAATCTCCGCCTGAGAATAAATTCTTCTAGTATACAAGAACCTATTGCTCAGATGTTTTCATCGGTTGGTATGGCTAGGCAGTCTGTTAGTTTGTCTTCGCAGCCGTCGTCAAGACTTCTTCCACCTGATCGCACTGTGGGCATAAGGTCAGCACCAGTGTCAGATAATGCAAGTCCTCAAAACCCAAATGTTGTAATACATGTTCCAACCTTGCCACAAAATGTGCCGCCATTTAGGTGGAATGGAGGTTCTGGCTTAAGAACTGGCAGTTCATCAAGTTCTAATGTATATGGAGATAGAGATGCTTTACCACGTGAGGGACATCAATCGAGAAACATGGCTAGAAACCTAGTAGATCATCCTATGTTTGTTCCTGCACCTGAACTAAGAGCTATGGTTAGAAATCCAACAAATCGAGGATTAAGCACTGGAAATGCTGCTTCCACATATTACAGTGGCTCAAGTTCTGGTACCAATGCATCATCTGCTTCTGCATGGGTTCCTCATCCCAACCCGTCATCACAATACCCTCGGAGATTTTCAGAACTTGTCCGTCGATCATTGATGTCTTCTGTCGGTGGTGAATCTGGACAACATGGCAATCATTCCTCACTTTCTTCGGGACCTACTGCTTATCCAGAAGAGATGCTGCTTTCCTCTGCTCTAGCTAATCTGGGGCATCATCGTCAATACCCTAGGTCAGTGTCGTGGTTGGAGAGACAAGATGCAGGTTTTCTTGGAATTCCTCATTCATTGCGAACTTTAGCTGCTGCAACGGAAGGAAGAAGCAGGCTTGTTGTGTCTGAGGTCTGCCCTAGAACTGCATTCTTTCTGATTTTAATAGTTTTCACCTTCTCTTTTAAATTCAAACATCTAAAGGAATAATTGTGATTCCCTCATCATTATTACTTGTTTTGCCACCAATCTAACTTTTGCGGTACAGTACATGGTACAGATATAGGAGAAAGTTCTTTTTCCTTGCTTTATTTCCGTAGTTGCTTTTGTTTGAAAGACATGCTATTGGGCATTGTTGTCCAAAGTGTTTGCGTTAGTACTATGAAACACTCAATTCATTTATTGCACTTAAGTCTTTATTTTGATCACACAAAAGTAAAAGCCATTTACCTTGTAAAAGTCTTCTTTCTACCTATGCACAACTTATTTTGAGAGCATTAATTGGTCTTTTAGCAAAAAACTGCTTAACTGGATCTGACAGTGTGTTTATGGGGCAGCTTCGAAATGTCTTGGATCTCATGCGTAGGGGTGAGAACTTGCGTTTTGAGGTAATGTTTCTGATATTTTATCGTGTAATTTGATGCAGTTCTGTCTTCATCAATTAAATATGGAGGCATGAAAAATTTGCTTTTTTCTTTTATTGTTCGTTTGTTGCAATCTTCATATGGGTAAACCATTCTTCAAGTTTGAGCGATTATGGGCATAGAGTGGTCTTGTAATGTTAGACAAGTTTTGTTTATGGATATGAATCTACTTAATAAACAAATGACATTTTCTTTCTAATACTGCTTATATGGATGTATTTATGGATATGAATCTACTTACCAAACAAATGACATTTCTTTCTAACGCTGCTTATATGGCAGGATTTTATGATCCTTGATCAATCTCTATTTTTTGGGGTGGCTGATATTCATGATCGGCATAGGGATATGCGGCTTGATGTTGATAACATGTCATATGAGGTAGTATCTTTATTCTTTGACATTTATGTCAACTGGTATCCTTTCTAAGCAAAAGTTCTCATAGTGAATTGTTTTGTGGGTAATAGGAGTTACTGGCTCTGGAAGAGCGCATTGGTAACGTAAGCACCGGGTTGAGTGAAGAAACTATATTAAACCGTCTGAAACAACGAACGTACTTATGCACACCAGGAGCTCAGTTAGAGGCTGAACCATGTTGTATTTGTCAGGTAATGAATTTTATCATCTATGGTTTCTTTACTGATTCTGTGAAACCCCTTAAATGATTGTTTACAAACATGCAGGAAGAATATAATGATGGAGAAAATCTTGGGACTCTGGAATGTGGCCACAACTTCCATGCTGATTGCATTAAACAATGGTTAATGCACAAAAACTTGTGCCCCATTTGTAAAACGACGGGTCTGACCAAATGAGAGACGACAGTTGTTTTCATGTAGTTAGTTCTTTGCTCGTATCGGAGAAAGACTGGCATTAAAGTTTGTGGCTTGGCTTTCTGTAATTCATCAGACTTTGATGCCTTCAAATGTGGCATACGACGGCCTTCACAGTGTTCACTCCGAGATAATCCGTTGCAATTCTAACTGAATTGCCAAAAGGCATTTTAACTTCCAATTATGTCAAACAAAGCAATATTCTGGGATGACACAAAAAGTTTGAAGCACTGGGAACACAAAAGCTAGTTTCTAAGGTTTTTCATTTTATCATTGCACTATTAGTCTAATGTATGAATTTTCAGCCCATTGGCGTCATAGATTATTGAATATCTTTATATTTTGATGTTCCCCCTTTTTCTTTCTTTTTAATTTTTGGGTAAATAAGGGTTGTCGAGTTCACTGTTCAAAAACTAGGGATTGAAGGGACTTTCTGTCATGGAATGGCTTTAATGGAGTCTCTCAGGTTCTAATATATATTTGAAGAACTTTCAATTATGGAGGCTTGAAACGCGTCTAAAATCATTAATCTCATTGTAGTCTAGTTTGATTTTGATCTGCCCCGTTGATTATCTTGCACGATTCGTATGATTGGTTATGACAGCAACTTTCCAACTCGAAAAGAGTAATTGCATTGACATTAAAGAAAGTTTGAAAGCAACCTCCATTATTAAACATAAGCCTGCAAACAAGTTCAACCCATACCTTGTGAGAGTAGCGTATTGGCAACCAGGACTTGTTGCTATCGTTGGAGAGCAGACTTTTTAAACAATTTGTTCAAAACTCAACCTGACAAAATGTACCAAATTAGACACAGAAGAAAGTTGTCAAAATCTGCACTCTCCATCTTTCATGGCAAGCCAAAGCCGTGGAGAAGTAAGGAAGAATCTTTTGCCAGATGCCAGGAACAACAGCTACCAGCAAATTCTGAAACATTAGCTTTGTGTCCAGTAAAGATAGAAAAAGGAAGGGTTAATCTATTCTGTAAATCCTAGAAACCCCATAGTTGATTTTGTTGACACAGCTTGTTTCTGACACGCCACTTAAAATTAATGGCATCGGGAATTGCAGTATTGGTAAAAGTCTTTTTTAATTAATGCTGTTTACAGGCCTTAGCTGACGTTTGGTTGGATAGGACAGTGAAGGCTGAAACTTGTCTCTTTGACCTTAACTTTATCTTTTTATTTTTATTTTTATTTTTTTTCCCTTTGTTTTTGTTTCTTCTTGCTAGCTTGTTTTCAAGGCAAATTACATTAATAACACCGACGTCCCTTGGATACTCCATATTATCATTCCCATCCCTCAAGGACAAGATATTTCGCAAATATGGTCAAATAAAAATAAAGTATATATTTAATAAATATTTAATTTATAAATTTATATGTTGGTAATAAATATTATCATAATATTTTTTTAATAAATAAATATAAAAATTTAAAATTTTTAAAAAATTAATACAGATTAATTATTATTTTTTAATTTACTATCAAATATATACATCAATAGCATAGTAAATATAAATTCATAAAAATAATCAAAGTTCAATTATCATTTTTTTAATAAAATAATTATATTTTTTAACAAGTAGTATCTCATAATTTACTTTTAAATATATAAACTAATAATATATTAAATAAAAATTCATAAAAATAATCAAAGTTCGATTGTCGTATTACTTGAAGGTATTTAAAATATTATTTTAAAAATATTTTTATATTTAATCAATTATTTTTATTAATTTTTATAACTGCATCTTTAATTTAAGTAAAAAGAAAAATCTTCGTACAATTGTTCTATATTGTTGTCCTTCATTGAACACGAAATAAAAATTGATTTTATTTGGAAACTTGTTAGATGTTATCATAGTTGTGCATCTTCGATGGAATTTAATAATAAAAAAATGATTAATACTTTAAAAAATTAAAAAAAAACACTCAAAATAGTCAACTTATGTCACGTGAATTTTTTTTCTATAAATAAAATACATTAATTTAATTATGAAACAATGGATCTTTGTCTTAGCCTTCGAGGAATTTAAGAATCTAAATTATCAAATTCTATTATTTGCTGTAAACAGACAACCATAAATTAGGTTTAAAAATTTGGCTAAAAATAACAAAAAAAATCCAATATTAGCATTTTAATAATAATAATAATAATAACTGGAAAAGGTTCGATTCCCGTTTTTGCATTTCAAAGAATATTTGGTGGTAAAGTTAAAATAAATATAAAAAAGGACCTAAAAGAAAATAATAAAAATATTGGACCGTCCGTCTGATTAGGGCGGGAGATTAATCAAAATTTGATTATGCAAGTGCAACTTTAGGGGAAAGAAGGAAGTTAAAGCTTTCATACTCTGTTTACTTCAGTAATCATCCGTTAACGAAATTTTCATATTAATTTTCCTTTTTGAAAAGGAAAATCAGTTTAAAAAACGAGAAGAACCCAACAAAATCTTGCACAGAAAAAGATAAAATAAAGGAAAAGAAGGAAGTGAGAAAAAGGAAGAACAACGACTGGATCAGAAACGTTTCTTCTTTTTTATGCCTGCGTCGATTCGGTTCTATTTAATTTCTTTCTCTGACTAATTTTCATGGCGGATCTGTACGGAGCGGCTCCTTCTTCGAATCCCGAACCCGAAGAAATCTCCACGTTACTTAGCCAACTCCTTCACAATTCCTCTTCTTCGTCATCTTCATCTTCTTCCTGCATGCAATTCAAGGCCGAGAACATTCACTCTTTCCCGTCTCGAGTACCGGGTTTTACAACGCCAGCAGCTAGCTCCGGCGCGGGAATGGCGATTCCGGTTATGGATCGGTACGGGCTCGGCGGATCGGCTGTTCGGGCCGAGGTAGATCATCGAGTCAATTTCTCTGATCCTGAAATGTATTTTGGAGCCACTGTTAAAGATAGCGCCGACAATGCGTTATCTTCTGCCGGCGATTTCAGTTATGACAGCGAGGTAAAAGAATTTGAAGTAATATTCTTTAATTTTGAAAGACATTTTTCCTTAAAATAAAAAAAGGTGAAATCTTAGATATTTTTTCCTGCAATTGCGAAAGCTTGGATTAAGATTACTTGTTTAAATCTAGAAGGTCCCGGACGCATCGGAAGTGCCTTCAAATCAAGAACGGCCACGGAGTTCATCGAAGCGCAGCCGAGCAGCCGAAGTCCATAATTTGTCGGAAAAGGTTTGACCTTTTTAACAGTTTTATTTTTAAGAAATTGCAATCTGTCAGAAATTTCATTGTTTTTGTTTTTGATTTGTTTGGCAGAGGAGGAGGAGTAGGATTAATGAGAAAATGAAAGCTTTACAGAATCTAATCCCAAACTCGAACAAGGTGCTCTAAAACTTCGATAACCAAAAAAGCCTTCTTTTCCATTTTTTTTCCCTTCTAATAATTGATTTTGATCTTTTTTTCGAGGGATAGACGGATAAGGCTTCGATGCTTGACGAGGCAATCGAGTATTTGAAGCAGCTTCAGCTTCAAGTACAGGTGAGTGATCTCTTCTGCTTCTGCCATTTTTTTTTCTGGGGTGTATTACGATGTCGTCATCTCACTGCTTTTGGGCTCTTCTGCTCCCCTGGCATTGTCTACTTTGCTTTCATGCTTGGTCTTGCCACCCGTAACCTCATTACCACGGTTGGTGGGCATTTCTGCTCAGTTTGCCTTGGTCACAGCAATGGCCTTTTATAGAAAGTCTCTAGCGTTGATGAAACATCCCTAGAGCTAACATTATATGCTTGACTTATTGGTAGTCACTAGCCAGCATATTTCTGAGCTTTACAGCTATAGCAAGGATAACCAACCGCTCCACGTATGACTCTTTTAAGTTTCCTAAATCACAGAAAAAATCTATGCGGATTATATTAAAGATTCCAAAATGTTGGCATTTAAATGTCATATCACTGTCTAATTTTGATAATGTGTATTACCTGAATTTACGTAGAAGAGGCAGGTATGGTGCTCTATTCAATGACCCTAGGACAAAGCAGTTTGTGCAATCGTATGCTACTAATCAGTCTGTGCATTTTTCTATGCTTTTGATCATGCTTTGGAGAAACTTAGTGTTTAGGTATCAAGACTAGAAGCGGGAGGAAAGGAGAGGTTAGGCACTGATGTGATGCTTTTAACTTCATACTTAGATTATTTTGCTTCTGATGATGGCCATGAATGTGATCCGAAGAGAAAGGGATTTGTTTTATTTTATACGTCTACGTTGTGCGACGATGATAAGATCTGTTGTTTGATTTGTTGCATATGATGGTGCGGAAGTCTATAAACTTATGTTATTTGGACTTGGTTGTGAGTGTCATATATGAGTATGTGTCTGACACTGGTTTGTTTAATTTTTTTGTAAAAGTTTTCCTATGTTCTTGGAGAGTTTTTGGAGACTCATATCCCTATACCTATATTCGAATATATGTCGGACATGGGTGTTAGATACGGGTACTTCAAAAAAAAAATGAAGAGTCGTAGCAACATTGCCTTAAACAATATGTGTAAATGAAATGATAAAAACTGGATTTGTTTTTAAATATTCAGTTTGATTTGTGGGATGTTATGGTGCACTAAAACTGAGCTAGAATCATAAAAAGTTGGTTTGATTTGTTTTCATTGCTGTTGCAGATGTTATCTATGAGAAATGGATTGAGTTTGTACCCAATGTGCCTACCTGGAGCACTACAGCCAATGCAAATGCCTCCCACTGGCATGGGATATGACGAGGGACATGGATTCTTCAATCCCAACATAGGAGCAGGCACATTTTCTTCGAATGAAGAAAGCTCGATGAATACACCTTTTAATCTTTCCAATCCATGCGCCATCCCGAGTCTGCCAGTTGTTGCACCTTCTGTAGCTAATATGTCTAATTTGGAAACTTCAATTTGTTTTGAATCATCTGCCGGGCCACATTATGGATCCTTAGGCCACTCAACATCTTCCAAGGTAATTTTAGCAAGAACATGCAATGAATATGTAAGAAAACTTTAGGGATTAATTCAACGCAAACTTATTTATTTATTCTTGTGTGTGTGTGTGAAGGAAATCTGTAAGGAAGGCAGATCACAACTTCAATTAGAGATGAATCACGCTGGGACTAGCTCTTCATCAGGTGTGTCTTAGCCAAGCAGAAATCCCAAAGAAACAGGATGTATAATAAAACTGAAGTCAAACTGTTCCTCTGGTTCAAACACCATAGAAGCTGCAAATGATATTGAAACTGATAACATTTTACACTTGTGCTGGTTATTTAAGTTATAATTAAGTTGTAACAGGTTGACACTATGGCATTGATGCCTACCGGCATCCTTTTCATGTATATGGGAGGAAAAAAAACCATGTTCATGCCCTGCAACTGTGCTTAACAATTTTTTTTTTTATATATTTGAGGTTGTCAGGTTTGATTTCTGAACATTAAAGAGTTCAGAACTTCACTAGCGAATCATGTTTGTTGGCAACAGTGCTTATCAATATACCCCTGCTTAAAGTGACAAATACAATTACTATTTATCTGAGAGTTAAAGGTTTTTGCTGCGTTTCAGTATCTTCTTCTCAATCAAAATTTTCGCCATTTTTACCAAAGTGTAGAAGTGAGGCAGATTTAGTTAGAATGAGAGACCTTGAATGGCTAACAAGTAACGGTTTCTTCAAACTTATGTTAATGACAAAAAGGCATTTATCTCAAACCGAAATGGAAGTAGAGGTGGTCCCAGAAGAAAGAGAACAGCAAAAGGGTGGTTCGTTTTGCCGAGCAATGATGGATTGGCAAAGCACTTATATAAATACAAAACTTCCAGCTTTAACTTTGTTTCTTTATCGATCGTTCTATTCTACGGAAATCTTCAAAAAGTTTTGATAGGTTACACTTGACTAGCTAACTGAAACTTTTGCGTTTTATAAATGACTGTGAGGATACAATCCATACTACAAAGAAGAAGATTAAAATCATTGTATAACTTGATTGATCCACGTTATTATTTTTTAAAAAAAATAATATTTAATTATTAATTTAAAATTTAAATATTATTATCATTTATCTAAGTTAAGACTTCCACTTCTTTTATATTAACAAAATAATAATTATAATTTGCGGATTCATATTGCTTGAACAACTTAAAACAACTTTAATCATGGCTTGTTTAGTAATTAGCATTTTGCTGTTTGACACGTCTGGGTATCTAACATCTTGCTGGCCAAGAGCTTCTTATGTAGCCCCAAATTTACTCGGATTTTACACATCTGCCATTTACCTTTTTTTTTTTTAAATCAGTATTTAGGGGTGGCAAAGGGAAAGCTTGTAAATCACCCAATCTAACTCCATTCAAATACTAAGTATCACTAGTTCTAACTTGAAAACAACCCAAAAATTCTATCTCAAATTGTAAAATAAAGTGTGATAATAAAAATTAATTTGATTTCAAAAAGCTAGTATATTCATCTTAAAACTAGTAATTGTCCTATTTCTTTCCTTCTCTCTCAAATAAAAAAATCAAGGAAATTTTTCAAAGAAACAACCAAATTTTACCCCTAATAATCAAAATTCAAAATGATTTAGAAATATTAGAAATAAATATATATATAATATAATATATTGATATAATATTATTATAATATTAATAAAAGTAATTATAAATGAAATAAATAATATATTAATATTATATATCCCACTATTTTCTTAGGGACTATATGCTATATTACTTTTCTTTTATTATTAATATTATTTGAGCCATGGAGATTGAACTCTTTGAGCATAGAATATATACATAATACATATATCGATGAATCAAATAATTATATGTATTCAAAAGTCTGAACAATGAGAGAATGAGTTTTCTTTTCCTTGTCAATTAGAATTAGATTATTATAAGTGCATTTTATAAATAAAATTTTAAATACATTAAATTTAAAAATTTTAATAATTCAAAAAAAGATTATTCCTAAAAAAATCTGAAAATATATCATCTAAACACCAAACAATAATAACAATAATAAGGTGCTTGTAAAAGATTTCTTGTGAAAAAAGAATAAAAACATTGTAACACGTCAGTGTTGTAAATAAAGGGAAAAAGAGGGTCGAAATACGCGGGCCCCACTGGAGTTCAGTGGAACATCTGAACAAGGAGCTTAGCTTCAGTTTTTTGCCTGGAAGCCGAATATCGGCCCATCATTCATTCATTCATTTGTCTTCTTCACTTCTTTACGCTTTGTCACCCTTTTTTCAAAAAGCTAACTTTCTCTCCATACTATAACTATATGCAAATCACTCCTATCTTCAAAAGGAAAAATCGTATGATAAAATTGATGATAAACCCTTTTTTGGGTTCCTTTTAATTCTCTTCCTGGTGGAATATTGATGAGGGAAGTTTGGTTGCTGTATTGAAGAAAAATTCAGTTTGGTCATGAAATCCTATAATTCAAGTTCTAATAGCTCCAAGATATAGATATGGAGATGGATACAGTAGCCGTAGCAAAGGTGGGTCAAAAGAGAAGTAGAAAAGGAGGGCTTAAAGCTGGAAAGGCTAATGGTTGTTGTGGTGCTGGTGGTGGTGATCAATCGGAGCATGGGATGATACACATTCGGACAGAAAGAGAAAGGAGGAAGAAGATGAGGAACATGTTCACTGGTCTTCAAGCTTTGCTTCCTCAACTTCCTGCTACGGTAATTAACATATATTTCAGATGAAAAAAATTATGGCCTAAGGGAGATGGAGTCAAATATCTATATTCATCCAGCTTTCATCACTTGCATGAACGTTTACTCCAAGGAAAAAAAAAAAAAAAGAGAACAAATTTTGTTGTTTTGATTATTAAAGATACTATCTAAAGTTTATATCCGGGGAAAAGTAATGGCGTTTTATATACTGCATGCCCTTGTCATTATTTCTGGTGTGAACTGCCCTCTATTCTTTCTAAAAGAAAATTCTGATGAAATTTCTTTTCAATTTTCCTTAAATATTAGCAAATTTTCAGTGCATTTGGATTGTTTTTTGTAATAATGTAGCTGATGGTAAACTCGAGATATAAAGAGCGATTTCTGATATGAAAGTAGATCAGTAGGAGGAAGGGGATTATAACTTTCCCTCGACTACTACATGCTGCAAGCCTTGGAAGAACAAAAATTTCTCCTTGAGACTTGCATTAATTTTCTTCCGTATGTCTGTTCATAATATTTCCTTCTTCATGCATAAATGTTATTTATTGGTCTCCTGATTTGGAGATATCTGCTATCTGGCACAGGATACTTGAAATATATTGCAGATGGAATCTTAATGTTGTGTTTGATTTTGTTTGACTCTGAGTTGAAAGCAAAATTTAATTTAATTCATTTATATAATATTTTTTAGAGATGACGTTTAATAACGGCAGTACAAAGCTTAAAGTTTGTAACCTTTTTTTTTTATTCTCAGACTGTTGTATCTTTTGCATTAAAAATACGTTGACTTTTAGTTGCACCAATATCCGACTCATGTTCTTGCATGTACAGGTTACCATTTTTATGACATCTGCAGATTTGTTATTCAGAAGAAAAGTTGAAATATATTCTAGTACATAGCTTGAAGCAAATAGGGCTAATGCTATTGGTATTAAATACACCTGTATGGACTTAACTGTTTAATCCTTAAATCTTTTACAGGCGGACAAATATACCATTGTTGATGAAGCAATAATATACATCAAAAACCTTCAACAGACTCTCCAAACACTTCAAAAACAAAAGCTCAAGAAACTAAGGAGTTCAACAATGGTTGATTGTGATCAATCACCCATAATCACAACACAGGTGCAAGCTCCTGAATCAAGTGAAGCATTAATGTCAGATGAAGCTCCTAAATCAAGTGAAGCATTCATGTTAGATCAGGGACCAATTACAAATAACCATCCAATGAACATGGACGTGTCTCAAACAATTTCAGCCCAAATTTCTCCAGCTTGCTTTAGGACATTGTTTTCTCCTAATATCGTCTTTAGTATGTGCGGGGATGATGCACAAATCAGTGTCTGTTCGCCAAAGAAGCCAGGGATTTTAGCCACCATTTTGTTCGTACTAGAAAAGCATCAGTTGGAGGTGGTGTATGCTCACATTTCTTCTGATCGATGTCGTAGCATGTACATGATCCAAGTCCATGTAAGTATACACTGAAGAAACTTGGTCTCTTGACATTCTTTCTAAAATTAATATATTCTTTCATTGTTCATTATTGAAGCTATCCAAACTGCCAGAGGTAGCGTCTTTTCTCTCAATTTAATAGGTGGGAAAGAAAACTTTGGCTAGAATTACTCGGGAGTTTTGCCAATAATACAGATTTCACCAGATGTTTTTTGCTGACATCTTTTGGATACATGGAGTGAAAAAAACATATAATTATAGTGCAGTAATTCCATTAGACTTTAATTGGTGGCAAACCACAGGTAAATTAATTGAATATGATGAAGAGTGAAGAGACTATAGAAAGAAACCATGGTCCATGCCTCCGTGGCACAGTAAGCAAAAATACAAAAAAGGTCACCCAAAAATATGGTTCTTTACTCTTTTCTTTAATAAATTTTAGAAGACGGCTTACCATTGAAATTCGAAACTCCATAAATAAATTGTCGGTGCAAGATTGGTAGTATACTTCAATAGCTGCCCTTCAAAAAAAAAAAGATGTAATCTGATTCGTTTATTATACCTAAAGGATCATGTCTGCCGTATTAAACTAATCTGCCCGACAATGCGGGGTTCTTTTTCCCTGGATCAGGCTGGTGGAGCTTCTGAGCACTTGTCGGAGGCAGTGTCGGTGGAGGAGATATTAAAGCTGGCTGCAGGAGAGATGAACTTATGGCTCTTATCATGTTAATACTAGAAAATCGACACAAAGCTGGGCCAGTAATTTCCATTTGTAGGGCTTGAGTCCTAGTTTGCCTTCCCTACGGGAAATTGAGGCAATCCATTGCTGTTGGGTGACAAATCGTTTTCAAGCTATAGTTGAATGTTCAAACCTGAAATTTTGATGATATGTAAATATGTTGAAGACGATAGAGTTTATAGAGTTTAGTTTACCAATACTATTTTCATTGGTTTTTTTTTTTTGGGCACATCTGCTCTAGAACGATTTGTTAGCCTGCAGGTGCATAGTTGAGAATCATGCTAATAATTTATCAATTGAAATGGAAATCTAATTTCGTTTCAGGTTTACGGAACAGTCACTGTAAATGGAGAAAAAAAGGGTAATATTGAAGCTTGGCCTCGAAGTCTAGCCGCATTATGAGGAGGTTTCTTGAATTGCTACACATCTTTATATCTTTTGCAATCTCATCAATGTGGCAGAGACACATTGGTCGATGCCATTAATTTCCTCTCTTTCTCTTTTCCTTTTCCTTTGCCACTTGCTGCATAATAATGCAAAAAATTGATGCCAAAAATCCCACATGGAGGGTTCGTCATGACGGTGTATGTTGAAAGAAAACATATCTTTCACAAGAAAAAGGATCAAATTTAGCAAGACAAAAATAGCCCCAAACGCTAAAATTCAAGGCTTCGCTTCACATCGACTGCCATATCTAACAATATGGGCATTGAAATCATGAGATAAATGTTATCGGTGACATTTAGTTTTTTAATCATTTTGGAGTCGATGTGAACATCCGTTGGAGAAATTTCGTTGTCATGGGTGGGCAACGCCGACGGACGACCCTTCAATAAGCCTTTCGCTTGCACCATTTAATTTTATTTGGCCTTGTTACTTTTGCATATCAAAAGGCCGCAAAAGGTTGGTTTGTTAATGGTGGCGTATGAGGAAGCGAAATTTTGACTTCTCTCCCCATGTGACAAATCGGTCGAACATTCAACATCTCTAAAGCGAAGAGACAAGGATCGCCGGGCGCTTTTTAGTTCAAAATTTTAATATAGACCGTAAACATTGATGGACACTGCATAGATGAGACAAGTAACTCCGTCACGTGCCTGATGAAAAAACACCCCGAAGTTTTATTTTGTCTTTTCTTGTAAAAGAGTGTATAGCAATGTAAGTAAATTGAATTTAGGTTGTCCTTTGTAAACATTAGATAAGACGATATTCTACATTGAATGTATTTTAAATGTGTAAGCTTATAAGAAATTTTATGTTCAATAAAATTATCATAATTTTATTAAGTAATATAATTTCTTAATAAAAAATAAAAATAATATAAAAAATAAGATATAATATAATACATTTTATAATAAAATAACTATCTTATATAATGATAGTGGGAAGAAAAACTTTTATTAATAAATTGTATGAGATGAGTCAAATCTAATGAAATATACTTAAAAATAAATAAATAAATAAAATATATATTATTTTATAAATTTTAATTATTAAATTTTTTATTTATTATTATATTATATTTATATCTATACTGATAATGAAAATGTAAAATATAAAACATATATAAGAATTGGTCTTTAATTTTTTTCTTAAAAAAAAAAAAAGATGACAGGGTGGAAAAGAGAGACTGCTTCCTGATTGTAAACTGTAAGCTCAATTTTTTGGCTCTTTATAATTTTTTTTTATTTTAAAGAAATTCTTTGAAATTGGTTCATGGCATAGGCAGATGGAGGCTGACACCATTCCAGGTGTGAGGGTCGATAGGCTGGCACGAACGACCCATTTCAGGGCCTGGACCCAAAAGTTAGCGGCATGCCACGTGCATGACATTTGGCGAATAAGAAATAAACAAAAAAGTAATGAATTATTTTTCATAAATAAATATTAATATAATAAATGTTAATATGTAAAGAATGAGAATAGTAACTATAACACCGGTGAGAAAATTTAATACTACAACCAAATCCAAATATACCTAACCTCAAGACCTGACAAGTACACAATCTTTATTTAATTTAACAAAAAAAAAAAAGCACAATTAAAAGAGAGTCGAAGGGTCCTAAACCAAAGTCAAAACGTACACCACAAGCAGCCAAATTTTTATTTTATTTAAATGTTATTATATTAAACGAAATAATTCTCCTTTCCCTTCTTGATAGTTATATGATATTTTTATTTTATCTCTTTCTTTAATCTTACTCGCACGAATGACCCCGCCCTCCCCTCCGATCGTATCCAAAATCATCACCTCAAGATGTATTTAATAAACGTAAGAAGTTTAATTAATATATTTATGATATATTTAAATATAATTAATATAATTATTTAAATATAAATTTTATATTTATATTATATTATTTAAAATTTTAAAATTTTAAAATTTATTTTATATTTACATTTATATTATTAATAAAAACCATAAAATATGATACATATATAATCTATCATATTTGCTGTTGTCTTTTCATATGGATTTAAAAAATGTTAATGCGATTTTGTATCACAATAAATAACTCTTTTATTTTAGTATATCAAATTATTTTAATATAAAAACTAATTACATAAGTTAATGATTAAAAATAAAAATATTATATTAATAAATATTATTTTTTATATAATTAATTTTATAAAATTAAAAAAATTAAAAAATACACAAAATATATTTTTTCTAAAATAAATATTTATATACTTGTATTATACTGTAACATCACTAAATATATTCGAGTAATATTATATTAAAATAAAAATATTTATATCATGATACACTTAATATAACTAAGAGTATAGTAACATTAACATAAGCTTGACTATAATAAATTTCCCACTATGATAAAATTAATATTGGACTTTGGAGATCATTAAATTAGCCACTAAAACCAAAGAAAAAACACTTGACTAGGAGGGTTTGCCAAATTATATCTCTTATTATAATTGTAGAAGTCCCATCATGCCAGCTACCGCTCTCCTTTTCTTTCACTCTCTTCTAAAATCCCACTCTTTGACTCTCAGTGTCCCACTGTTCTAAAAGCCTGCTCCTCACATTCTCTCTTTCCTGTTCTACATTTCTTGACAAAAAAAAAAAAAGTGGATTATTTGTAATTTGACTCTTTTTTATGCAAGAGAAACAAAATCCAAATAACCAGTGAGAAGAAGAGGAAAAGACAACTGGAATAATGTCTGATTATTCGTTCTTGAACGATCAGCTCTCGAAACGAACCTCAATTTTTGGTTTGCGTTTGTGGGTTGTTCTTGGAATCTGCGTTGGAGCTGCTATAGTCATTGTTCTCTTCCTTATCTCCCTTTGGTTCACTTCTAAACGCCAAAACAAAGCAACTGGCAGCAGCGACAACAGCGTTAAGCCTGCTCATAACTCTACTATCCCAAGTGTTTCAAAAGAGATTCAGGAAATCCGGGTCGACCCATCTCTTCATTCTAACCCTGACCCTAAGCTTCACCAAGCTTTGAACCCTGACCCACTTCCAGAATCGGAGCCTGTGTTGGTTCTTCATTCAGAAGAAGATAGCAGCGCTGTTTCTGGGCGCAACAGAATTCACATTGAGATAGGGAAAGATCATCGAATTGCATATCCGGAACGTGGAGCGGGGTCGGGGCATGGATCGGGTGAGTCCCGGTCTGGTGATCAGGGAAATGCGATTATGGCGGTTCCAGAGGTTTCCCACTTGGGGTGGGGACATTGGTATACTTTGAGAGAGCTTGAGGAGTCGACTAATGATTTTGCTGCTGAGAATGTGATTGGTGAAGGCGGTTATGGAATTGTTTACCGTGGCATTTTGGAAGATAATACTAAAGTTGCTGTGAAGAATCTGCTAAATAATAGGTAAAAAAGAAAGGTTTTTTTTGTCCAATTGAAGGTTATTTGGGAGTCTTTGATGCATCAGTATGCCTTTTTTAGAAATGATAGGGATATTTATTGCGTGGAGTTTTCTGTTGGGGAAATTTGAGTTTTCTTTTGGTTTTTTCTTGCACTTTCCTTTAGGGGCCAAGCTGAAAAGGAGTTTAAGGTTGAAGTGGAAGCAATTGGACGCGTACGGCATAAGAATTTGGTGAGGTTAATTGGTTATTGTGCAGAAGGAGCTCATAGGTATTCTTACTGACCGATTCTCTGTTATTTGTTGCATGTATATCTTTATTTGCTGCATTTAAAGTTTGGATTTTATGTTAATGCTTCCTACTTTTACTAATTGCAAATTTTCACCATCATGCAAGGATTTGCTAACATACTGAATTGGTGGCTATAGGATGCTTGTTTATGAATACGTTAACAATGGGAATTTAGAACAATGGCTTCATGGAGATGTTGGGCCTTGCAGCCCTCTTACATGGGAGATCCGCATGAATATAGTGCTTGGAACTGCTAAAGGGTAATTTTTTGGTTGACAGAAAATGGTAATATAGCTTGAATTGTCCTTGGTTGTTCTCCCTCATGTTTTCTGACAATGTTGTCATCTGCCAAAATTGAAAATTGATTTAGGTTGACATATCTTCATGAGGGACTCGAGCCTAAGGTCGTTCATCGTGATATCAAGTCAAGCAACATTTTGCTTGATAAGCAGTGGAATCCAAAAGTATCTGACTTTGGCCTAGCAAAGCTCTTGGGTTCGGAGAGGAGCTATGTGACAACTCGTGTGATGGGAACATTTGGGTAAAGTTGAACTTCTTCTTGTGAAAATCTTTTTAGTTATCTAATGTTTGGATATGATCATGGCTGATTGATTTGTACTGGCTTTGTTTTGTAGATATGTGGCTCCTGAATATGCTAGCACTGGCATGTTAAACGAGAGAAGTGATGTATACAGCTTTGGCATTCTTCTTATGGAAATAATTTCAGGAAGAAATCCAGTGGATTACAGCCGGCCTCAAGGAGAGGTTTGTAGGCATTAATTAAGTCTATTGCTAATGTTTTCCTATGATCAATTCTAGATGGCTTTTCTTGTTCTTTTTTGTTTTCAATGTATGTAAGTTGTTTCAACTTTTAGGTAAATCTGGTCGAATGGCTTAAAGCAATGGTTTCCAACCGCAATGCAGAGGGTGTTTTGGATCCAAGGTTACCAGAAAAGCCATCTTCCAGAGCATTGAAGCGAGCCCTTTTAGTTGCTTTGCGCTGTGTGGACCCAAATGCTCAGAAAAGGCCAAAGATGGGGCATGTGATTCATATGCTTGAAGCTGATGAGTTCCCGTTTAGAGATGTAAGTTGACATAGATCATTGATGCTTGCACTTAATGATAGTAGCATTATTATCTCCGATATTCATATTTTTATTTTGCTCTGAGCATTGCTACTGAGTTTTAACCATGTATATCCCTATGCTTGTGGTTTTTTAAAAAACTAATGAAAGAGCACAGGCATTTCCTAGACAAACTAGTCTATGGTGGATTTTGTCATACAATCTTTGCTTCCATGTGTTTTTCCTAGGTGTTTCATTTTTAAGGCAATGTGTTTTGGTCAATTTAATACAACAAATAATATTCTAGAATTGCTTGGGTTAGCAAAATGTATACTTGTCATGTATTCTCTGTTCATTATTATTGTCTTTATTGGTGAGAAATCAAGACAAGATTAGCATGTTTCCAATGGATGATATTTTGCTTCAACTTTGTTAAGAAAATGCTTTTGCAAAATCACATTTCTGCCACATGTGTCGGTGTTATTCTGCCACATTGTTATTTTTATTTAGTGATTATGATGTTTCATTTGGTTCTTTCTTGCTGCATTTAAATTTCAGGACCGCAGAGCAGGACGTGAAAACATGCGGTCACTACGAGATGGTGTGAAGGATAGATTGACAGATAAACCTGTAAATGAATCAGGTGACAGTAGTGGGTATGAAAGTGGTGCCCAAATTCATAGATCATTGTGGAGAAAACCAGAATCTGAACAGCAATAGCTTTGCAGAAACTCAAGTTAAGGTGAATTTACAAGTCTTCTTTGGCTGATTACTTTCATCCGGAGCCATACTACTTCCAACTCTTTGTGTATGTAGTATTCATATTGTCTTTAAATGCAATTTTTTTTGGTAGATTATGTAGGATTTTATGCCAATCTCAATATTTGCCATTGGCTATTTAAATGATTGTAATACTGTTTCTTTCTATATAGTTTCATCTGGTGACATGACTTTACTAAATTCTTGACTTATCATATCATTAAATGATACTTTATTAAACTTAAGAAAGTAACAGTATTTTTGCTGTGCTCTGCTGTGATGTGATGCCGTAGGCAAGCCGTGATACCATGTTACTATTTTTAATGCTAAATACCAACTATTATTTTGTTTATTTCATTAGTTGTTAGTTTCTCAGGTAGACAATTATAGTGTCGGCATAATCTGAAAATTCTTTGATGAATCTGGGATAGCTGAAATTGGAATCAAAGTAGCAACAAAAACCAGAGTGTTGAAAAAACCAGCCAATAAGATTGGTTCAACCGAGAATTAGCGGTATATATAAAAGAACCAAGATGCCTCGTTACATATAAAAGACCCAATGGTGTACGGGTAAAAAAATCGGTAAAAATCAGCATAGAACCAGATTAAATCTGTAAAAATTTGGATTTTTTGGTTAATTTTTTATTTTTATGAATTTGATTTTGCAAGTGATGAAAAATTATATTGTTAAATCAAATAAATTTTAATTAATTAATTATTTTATATAATATTTATTTTATTTTACCTACAATCGGAAAGTCTGGCAAGTTTAAGCTCTGGTTCGATTTTCTCTTCTATCGGCAAAATCCAATTTGTAAACATGAATCTAATAATTTATTTGTAACTCAATTGCCGACAGGCGACAACAAATTACATCGATAGATTGTTACAAAAAGGGTTTTGCTGGCCAGCAGCGCGAAGAAGCATATAGATTTTTCAACAGTTATGTGTAGGTAGGTAAACCATAAATGAGAACATGATTTGAGTGTTCAAATGCCTGAACTTTGAACACTAATTCCCTTTGATTAAGAGCTGATTAAATGACAAAATACCCTTTTGTGCATAGTTAGGTAGCGATGTTTGATTCACGTTATTCTAGGAAGCACCCAAGATGAAAAAGTAAAGCTCACGAAGTCTAAGGTCCAAGATAAAAAGTGAAGCTCACAGGGCTCTTGACTAAAAGCTTGTTTACTGGTTTAAACTATCAAGCCACAACCTTCTTTTGTCTAGGAAAAAACTTGACCCTCTGGTCGGGAGAGAACCGCATACCACAGTTAAAAACAGCCACGAGTATTCGAAATATTAGGTCATTAACTTGAGCATTGAAGCTTAATCTGAGATCCTAACTCTGACCTCCATTAACTTTTGTTTGTCCTTTGATAGATAATAGATTCAAGCCTTTCTCGTGCTCTTTTCCATTATATATCATAAAAACCTCAACATAATGATTGAATATTAACATTGGTCCTACAGTTCACATGCATCTCTATCGAATTGCGCTCCAGGCTTTAAAGGGAGTGGGGGCTTTGTTTGCGACGTGAGAAAAAAACCTTGACAGCTAAAGGTGTAGAAAACTGAAAAGGGCTTAGAATCATTGTGCCTCTCCTTTTCAGTGGTTTTTTTTTTTTTTGGGGTTTGCCCCCTATCCTGATTAGGCCTTTGGTTCCCCAACAACAAGACTCACTGCCTCTTTTGTTGGCTTTAAATTTGCTGATAACTCTTTTCTTTTTTTGACTTTATCTTCAAATTTCGACTGGTTTACCTGCCGAATAACTTTATATGAGATTTGCCTATTTCACTTGTTCATTAAGAATCCCTTTCACAACATAAAGCTCAATGCAGATTAAATTTCTACTTCATATGGGGATTCCAGGCTTGGCAAATATGATAAGCCTGGATTTTGGACCCATTTTTAGCATTCATTGAATAAAGTTTGCTTTTGTGTATGTAAAAAAAAAAACCCTTAAATTTATTTAATATATGAAAGATCACTTGAACTTTCCGTGCAGGAATCTGGTAATAACTTCTAAAATTCTGAAGATAAGATTATATTGAACTTTTTTTTTTCCCTGTAATGTAGATAAAAACCATAATGAAGGTAAACAGTCGCAGTTGGGATTTTGAAGGTTTAGGCCCTTTCGGCTTAAAGGCGTGAATCATCCGGTTGCTGGGGGATTTGCAGCCGTCGGGTAAACCGAAAGATGACCTGTTCCTGTGACTTTAGGGGTACGACAGAAAGAGCACAGCTTATTAGGGTAATAAACAGATATTATTTTCTTCATTCGTGGTGTGATGAATATACATGGATAAAGGGTCTTACCCACTGGTTGAGAACTACTATGGGGCTTGATGCTCTATGCGAATATAGACCAGACCACTTGATATACCCGAAAACCACCTAGGGAGGTTCTTCACTAATCTCTACACCCACAGCAAAATTCTGCTTCTGATACTTCCCAGTGAATGCTCGACACGTAGGATTTACTGTTATTGTCATCCCACTTGAAGTTGTTGCAACTGCCTGATAAATGGAATCGCTACATTAGACACAACCCGGGTAAAGTTCTTTACTTTGAAAGAGCTGTCATCTTTGCTAAATATTGCTATAAAGGAAGGATAGTTTAGTTCATTCCTCTCTTGGCTGCAATCCCATTGACTTCGTCTAAGAACAGCTCTCATCTGCGTGTCATTGTAGCCAAGGATTCACAGGAAGTTGATGTAATCCTGGAATTCAATGTCGTAGATGAGTCCAGGATCCATGGCTTTTTTGGGTTGATATGACCTGCCCCATAATCAAGAGGTGTCCCAGGGAGGTCAAGAAATTGGTTTGACACAGCAGTTCCGTTGTTGTTAATTGCATATGCGGTGGTCATAACAGCTGATCGGATGGCTGCCGGGCTCCACTCTGGGTGAACAGCTTTCAACAAAGCTGCCACATCTGCGACACGGGGTGCTGCCATTGATGTGCCTGAGTATAATGCGTAGTCTGTCACCCACTCATAGTTGCCTGTTTCAATGAAAGCCCTGTTTGGTGCTACTGCTGCCCACACATCAACTCGTGGAGCAATAATATGAGGTTTTAAAACTGTTGGGTTTACTGGATCTGGTCCTCTCGAAGAGAAATCAGCCACTTCGGGTGCTAATTTTATACCCAAGTTTGTAAGCATGAACCTCATGGTTCTGATCTCTGCTTTACTTGCATTCATTACATAGTCTCTTACCAAAATTCCTGAACTTGTTGGCAGAAATATTCCCACATAAGCACTTATTCGGTCGAGCTCCTCCATTTGACTATAAACATCAATCTTGCTGCTGTTGTCAGAGATTACTACCTTTCCAGCAGTTTCTTTTGAATCCAGTGCTCCTATGTAGCACATTGCTTTATTTGCATCAGCTTTTCCATAATACATTTGTGTATTGCTGGTCTAAACGCTCGTTGGGAAGCATGATGTTCCTTCAAAAGTAAACCCGTAACCTGGATTGACTTTGGCAGTGAAACTACGATCAAGTGTACTGGCCCCTAGAGTCGTGATCCAGGGTGCTCCATTGTATGTTGTATTTCGACCTCTGTCATTGCCATCAGCACAAAAAACAACAATCCCTTTCTCCACTGCTGAAAGAGAAGCAACAGCGATCATATCATTGAAAAAGGTAACCGGTCAAAACCAAGAGATAATGACATCATATCAATGCCATCAGCAATTGCTTGGTCCATCCCAGCAAATACATCACTTGCTGCACTATTTTCTGAATCTGTTTCCCTCATGACTTCATGCATGGCATATGCATGTGGTGCTACCCCGCTCACTGTGCCTCTGGCAAATCCAAAGTGACTCACTCCAAGTACATGACTACCTGCTGCTGTGGATTATGTGTGGTTTCCATGCCCATCAAATCTCTCGGTCGTAGTCTAATTCCTTGGGGATATTTCCTAATGCAGCTTGGATTCATTTGTTAAATGATCAAGCACCAATGAGTTTTTTGTTGCAAGCTGAAGGGCTAAGGTTGTGCCATTCTCGCACTTGCCTTTCCATATCTGTGGTATTGGCGGCATTCCCTTGTCACTAAAACTCATTTTCTGGCCAAATTCCCGTATCAAGAACACCTATGATCACACCTTCTGCATATGAAGCAGCCGGCCATAAGCCAAAGTTATGTTTTAGTCCAGGGAACTTCATAGAGCGCGTAGTGAACAGCTTGCCAAATGACTCCTGATACGTAGCAAGATGAGCTGGAGATCTCTCAATGTCAGACGGCTGAGAAGCTGTAAGCCTAGCACTGAAGCCATGAAAGATGTGATTGTAAGATTAGAGCAACATTTGTTCATCATCAACCGGGTTGGACAATGATCTAAGAGTTGACCGGTGCCATAACTCGTGGGTTGAGAAAGAAGCAGGTTTATGAGAATGGTCCATGTGGACTATGTATGTCTTGTACTCTCCAGGTTCTCCCATTGCATGGTTGATTTCAAGCAACAACAACAAGAGTAGCCAAGAGAGAACAAAGAGTGAGTTACTGTGGAAATTCATCCTTCCAGTCATTGCTTCGCAGAACAAAGACTGTGGATCAAGAAGATTTAAATTTGATGGTTTTTTGTCTTGCATCTATGAATATTTCTGTTATATTTGACTTCTTTTATGAGTCAAATTCCCATGGCGTCTTCAAGAACGTTAACTTCAACCTCAGTGAGACAGATTGGATTTTGTTCATGTACTTTTGCAAGCTTCTCAGACTCAAATGGAGGTTTGTTTAGTTCATTTGGTATGATGCCAGTTAGCTTCTCAGATGTAGACGATTGCTCTTTAATCATTGAATCGAAGTCAATTAGATATAGGCTATGGTACTTTCAAGTTCTTAGGATTGCAGTGATGGTTCTTGGCAGCAATAATAGCAGCCATTCTAGCTCAGTGTACGAAAGATAAGTTTAAAAAATCCATTCTTTGAATAATTCAGCTGGACAAGGAAGATGAGGAGGATATATATTTCAAGGTTTTCTATGTAGCCAGGCATCACTTTTCAAATGCATCTACTCGGCCTTAGCCTAGATGACAAACAAGACTGAAATTTTTATATTTTAGATTCTATTAGACTTGTTGAATATATTTATTTATATTTTTGATCGTTAGTTGATAACGGTGTTCTGTGTATGTAGCCGTGAAAGAATTAAAGAATCAACTAGAAGCTGGTGCCTGATGATTAATCCTTGCCAGTATGTTTTGCTTTATCATTTACAGAATCTATCAAGGATTTAAATAGCGACTGCACTGTGGCGGTATTTACCAAAATTAACTACGATAACATTTATTATGTCCGGAACTGCAGTAAGTGTGACGCAACAGAAAATGCGTCTGCAATCGCATTTTAAATCCTTGGTTATCACGTATATATTCCTTTACTTTTACGCTATGTAAGTCTGAGATGGAGGGAAGCTTTGGTGATAGCCTTTGTCAGGCAGTTATGCTAGGAGTATGCAATGATCCATGTAGATAAAATTCTGTTTCCAATAATCTTCAAGGCCTATATTTTGGATCCTGTAACAAAAACAATATATGGCCAGTCCAGCAACTATGTTGTTTAAGAAAGGGTTGAAGAAATATATCCTTCCTGTTCTTTTTCTTTCCCTTGGGAAAGAATATGATTTTTAGAATGATTCTACTGCCAATAAATTGATTGTAAAGAATTAGAGATCTCCAAATTCCAATTCAGGTTTGCCTTCAGTGATAGAATTAAGAAATTGAAAACATTAATTGTCTTCTACCGGGCACATTATTACGATATGAATCTATGACCGACTGGTCTGTCTCAAGGCTTTATATCTTCAGGATAAACAATCAAAGGATTTAGAGATTAAATGATTATGCTAAGAATGTCGGCTAGAAATTCAGCACCACCACAGGGCTTGCAACGATGTGGTTACTTTGATCAACCCACTTCAGATAACCGTAGGCCACTGGAGGAGCTTTCCCGTCCATCTTTACACTAACGACGAAATTTTGCTTTTGATATTTGTTTGTGAAGGTTAGAGTGGTAGGCTCTACTCTGATTGTCATCCCATGGGTTGTTTCTGCAATCGCCTGGTAAACTGATTGGTCATCTCCCACGTTGGTCACAACCCTGGTAAAGTTCTTCACATTTGAAGAGCTATCGTTTTTGCTAAATATGGCAACAAAAGACGGGTAGTTTACGTCGGTTCCCCCTTGGCTGCAATTCCAGTGGCTTTGTCTAAGAATAGCTCTCATCTCCGTGTCATTATAGCCCAGGCCGCATAAGAAATCGACATAGCCTTGCCAATCTATGTCATAGATGAGTCCGGGATCCATGGCCTTGTTTGGATTGATATGACCTGCCCCATAATCTAGTGGTGTTCCGGGAAGGTTGGTCACTTGGTTTGTCAAACTAGTTCCATTGTTGTCAGTGGTATCTGCTGTTGTCATCAAGGCTGATCGGATAGCCGCAGGGCTCCATTCAGGGTGAACAGCCTTCAGCAAAGCTGCCACTCCAGTAACATGAGGTGCTGCCATTGATGTGCCTGATAATAATGCGTAATCTGAGGCCAACTCATAGTTGCCAATTCCTCCAACTGGAATTAATGGTGGGAATGCAGCCAACACTTGGACCCCTGGAGCAATAATATCTGGCTTTAGAATGTTTGGGTTGACAGGATCTGGTCCTCTCGAGGAGAAATCAGCCACTTGTGGTGCTGGCTTGGTGCCGAAACTCGTGAGCACGAATCTCATGATATTTACCTTTGCCTCATCAGCTGCCCCTATAGCATACTTTCTAATCAGAGCACCTGAAGAAGATGGTAAAACCAGGCTGGGGATGCTGAGTCCATCAACACCGAAAGGGGTCAAATCTGCCATAAGTATTCCTGCAACTGCATTAACTCTTTCAAGCTCTGCCGCTTGGACAAAAATGCTAGACCTACTACTGTTGTCACAGATGACCACCTTTCCAAAGACTTCACTCACATTCAATGCTCCAGGGCTGCATATTTTTTTGTTAAAGTCACCTTTGCCATAGTACAAAGGTGTATCTAAAACTATGACACGCTCCGGAAACTCTGATTTTCCTTCAAAGGTTAGGTTATTCCCTAAAGTCACTGTCGCAGTAAAACTCCGATCAAGCGTCCCAGCCCCAACTGTTGTAATCCATGGTGCTGCATTGTGTGTAGAATTATGTTCTCCATCATTCCCAGCAGCGCAGACAACAACAATCCCCTTCTCAATTGCTGAAAGAGAAGCAATGGCTATGACATCTTGGAAATAAGGTGTCTGCTCAAAACCAAGAGATAGTGACATGATGTCAACCCCATCTGCGATCGCTTGATCCATAGCAGCAAGAACATCACTTTCTACAACAAATGGTCCTGATGAGACTTTGTACATAGCAACATGTGCACGTGGTGCGATTCCTCTTGCTACGCCCTTTGCGTATCCAAATTGACTTGCACCTGGTGCATGGTTACCAGCGGCAGTAGATGATGTGTGTGTTCCATGTCCCAAGTAGTCTCTTGGTGAATCGTCCGGTGAGTCGGTTTTACCAGCAGCTTGACTCCCTTTGATAAATATTTGGGCACCAACGAGCTTTCTGTTGCAAGGAAAAGGAATAGTACTGTTGTGGCACTTGCCCTTCCACCTCGTAGGAATTGGTGGCATACCTTTTTCATTGAAACTTTCACTCTCAGGCCAAACTCCTGAATCAATCATTCCTACGATCACACCTTCTCCATATGACGATGCATTCCACAACCCAGAAGAATGCCTTAATCCCATAAACTCAGGGGAGTGTGTGGTGAACAGCTTGCCAACTTTCTCCTCGTGTGTTGCAACATGAGCTGGAGATTTCTTGATTTCCGATGCCTGAGATGGTGTGAGCCTGGCACTGAACCCGCGCATGACATGGTTGTACGAATAAAGCAACATCTCGTTGTCGTCAACGGGTTTTGACAACGATCTCAGGGTGGCTCGGTGCCAAGATTCATGGGTCAAGAAAGACGTAGGTTTAAATGAATGATCCATGTGGACTATGTAAGTCTTGTATTCTTCAGGTTCTGACGTTGCATTGTTGATTCCAAGCAACAAAACCGATAGCAAGGACAGAACGAAGAGGTAGTAATTGCAGAAACTCATCATTCTAGTCTGGCAGATCGGGTAATAGCTAGACTTGGAAGATATAAGTTTGATCATTGTCTATACCACATATTTAAATGTCAGAAATGAAACAAAACGACATGAACTGCTGAACGTTAAATCCAACACGGTTTGTTTTCATGTTCGATTTCTTTTATGTGTTGATTTCTCTTAAGTTCTCATGAATGTTAGCTTCAACCTTGTTTAATGCCGGTCGGATTTTTTGTCCTATCTCAATTATTGTTGGAACATTTTCAAAATAATGTCAAAAGTCATGTTTTCAAATATTATTTCTTTTAATTATAAAGACTGGTGTCTCTTGGTTATTTACCAAGTAGTGTGACTATCCAAATACATATGTATTTGAAAAAGTTATGTCTATATGAAGAGGCATTCTTTTGCCTATAAATAGAACCTCTCTCATTTAAAAGACATAGAGAGAAAACTAGATAGAAAACCACAAAAAAATTTTGGTAGTTTTGTCACATACTGCTTAGTGCATAGTAGATCGATGTCGTCAATACAAAACGCCATCAATCGGAGAGCTTCATTGTATCCTCGAGGTTTATACGCCAGTAACCCTTTTGCATACCTAATTAATGGTGGGGGCGAATAAAACCTTAAAGAAAGTGGCATTGTTACACACCTTGAAACTTTCATCAATTTCTCGTATTTTTTGGTTCCCCACGTACTAACAATTTTAAGGTTTTATTTGTGTACTTTTATGAGAAATTTGATTGAAGGTGAAGGAGGATACAATGAAAGGTGCAGGACCTAGAATTTAATAAACCGTTGTCTAACATAAGCATGTTAAGATACAAATGTTTGGGGTGACATGGCAAGAGTAAAGAAATGGGCGTGGCTATGGTCATATTTTAAAGCCAAAGAGAATCTCCCACCAGCATGCCAATATGGCCATTTTTCACATTTTGACTATGACCCAATAACATTACTTTAAGAATCTTGTGTTAGGCTTGAGTCTTAGATTATTATTAGCATAAAGTGCGACACAATCAATGAATTCGAAGGAATTTGGCTTCCATGTGTTAGTGCAAACGATAAGTTTAAAAGAAAAGTTACGGAGCATTAGGTATGTATTTTTTCTTTTACATATTTAATTAAATTTGTAATACAAATAAATTGAAGTGATAAAAGAGACAATCAATGGAGGCTCAAGTTTTCATAATGCTTACGTCCAGGTATGTTTTGTGAATTTTTATTTAAATTAATTATCTATGTGCAAAATCATTGATTTTTGGATAGTTATTAAACTGTATTAAAGTCTCTATAGTTTACAATGAGACAACTATGAAAGTATTTGAAAAGTTACTATTAAACTTTACTTACAAATTATTATATTAGTCTTATGATTCATGTTTGTTGTATATTGTTGGTGGCTTATAATATGAATCTTTTATGAATAATTATGACTATGCAAAATATATATGTTTATATGCAATTATATATATAATAAACTAAATAAAAGTTTATTA
>JBBYHO010000015.1:18314118-18327824 GCA_038382025.1 Adansonia gregorii | reverse complement strand
TGGAAGAGGGGAAGTGGAGAGAGAGGGAAGAGTTTTGGGATTTTTTTGTAGTGAATGTGTTGGTGGTGGGCTCAGTAGGATCTGTGTTCTAAGTTGCTGACAACTTGTTGAGAGGAAAAGAGAAAAGCAGAAAATGATCCGACTTTCTGCTCTAGATTTCCATAAATTTCGTGGGGGCCTTATCTCAGTCTTATATATGATGAATGTCTTAATACAAACAAAAATCGATTTCCCATTACCCCCCCCCCAAAAAAAAAAACCACAAGAAGGAGAAAAGATAAAAAAATAATAAAAGTTTCTGACCAGTTTTCACCTTCTTTCTCATCATCATTAAAAACTGTTTCTTTGCTTTTGTTCTTTGTCCATAAACTGCTCATTTTCATAAATGATATAGGACCCTTTTTTTCTTTGTTTTTCTTTTTTCTTAATGGACCCACCATATCTCAATATCTCATCTTTTAGTCCACATATTAATTACATTATTATGTTAATCAAAGGAGGTAACTAATGAAATCAGGATTTAATTCAAATAATTTATATAATTATTTAAAAAAAATAAGAGCTAATAATTCAAATTTAAACCTTGATAGCTGCGAACTCCTTTCTTCCCTTATCCCCTGCTGGCCTTTGTCTTTTGAACCCAAAAAGGAGGTAATTAATTATTGTGGGGGGAAAACAATCCATCTTTTTTGGTGAATTAGCTTGAAAGGAAATTATTCCCAGAAATGTGTATGTAACATGAATGAGGAGAAGAGTCATGGTGGTAATAAATAGTACAAAGCATTATTTATCAAGGAAAAGTACAAAGCAGGAATCACGAGAACGGCAATAGACAAAGAATCATCAACGAAAATAAACAAAAATGACAGTCTCAATCTCAGTTGCTGCTGCAAATAAAAATTTAAAAATTTTTACAGGTTTGGAGAAGGTCCCTGGTGAGGCAACAATTGAGGGAAAAATTAAGAAAGTTCGGAGAATATATATATATATATATATAGATCAGACATCAATAGCTGGTTTTAGAAGCTGTTTTCTCCGACTTGAAGAAGCATTTCCCATTTATAAATTGAATATCGAATATGGGGGCCTGAAGCAGCTGACATATTGCTTCTTGCCATTGTTTTGTCAGGATGTTTATATATTTTCACGGTCACATGCAAACATTTGTATTTTCTTGTGAGTACCTGTAATAATATTTTGGTTTATTCACCGTACATATATATATATATATATAAAATTCAAAAAGTAATTGTGTGAATAACTAAATTATTCCGGGTTTATTTCGGTCCTTTGCTGTCCTCCCCAACCCCTCTCCAAAAAAAAAAAAAAAAAGAAGAAGAGATGAAACGAAGGGATCGAAATCTAGTCTTTGAGTACGGATTAACTTCGCACCGAATAATTATGGTCTTCAACCAGTGAAAATTTGTGCAGGCCAAATTGGGATAGCATCCCTCTTTTCTGTTATTTAGGGGAAAATGGAAAGCCTGTGGGTTGCCTCGATACGATTAAGTTTAACTTTTGAAAACCATTTACGAAATGACTTCACTTTTATAATCTCATTTATAAATGACTTCACTTTTATAACGTAACATTCAATTTACTAAATTTTGAATTTTAATTATTTATTATAATTTATTTTTTTATCTGTGAAACTACAATCCCATTTATATATATATATATATAAAGTACTCTCTTACCCCTCCCCCACAGCCAAAATGTGAAGAGAGGAATTACTAATGAGTGGGGAACTGGGACAGTTTTAACTTTGTTTTTCCAATAATGAGAATCATGAGCATGATAAATATAATATATATATCATTTGAGTATCTAATGTGAAATAATTACTAATCATTTTTCTATATATATATATATATAATATGTTCACTTTGGACCTCCCCCTGGCTTTGGTGTCCCTACTGCATGTTCTACTGTCTAACACTCATCACAAAATGAATCCATTTGTCACTTTTGTAGGATCCCTCACTATCCACTCATTGCAGTCTGGTTTTCATGCAAGATCTTGTTTAAATTTTGAGCGGTAAAATCCCAGATAGCCCCTTATTTTTTGCCATATTTTAATAGAGAATCAATAAATATTTCCAAGAGTTAAATGTTTTCAGCCTGCTATTTCATAATGATAATTTTTTACGCACAAAGGGTAAGAAAATTTTTCCCTGCCCTTCACTGAAACAAAGAGACAGAAAGAGAGTAATGAGAAAAGACATAAAAAACAAATATTAGTTGGAAGAATACAAGAGAAGTAAAAAAAAAAAAATCTGTGATATTTTTAGGTTATTCAGGGAAACTTTTATGACCAATAATTTAATCAGCCGGAGAAACCAAGCCAAAAGAAGAGGGTTCAAAGGGGCAAGGGTCTACATTACATCGAGCAGTAGTTTTATACAATTGTAAGTTAGTCGATAAAGGCAGTGTTTGGCAGAGCCAGAGGGTATGTCTATTATTTGATACTAAAGTTTGGTGGAAGGTGAAAGAGCAATGGAAGAAGAAGAAGAAATGTCGTCAGTTGTCACCATGAACAGGCTTTAAATCCCATCACGTAGCTCGATGTATCCTTTACTATCTTCCAGAGAGTCGTGTAGTGTAAAAAAATTGATGGGGATTCGAAATGGGGGGGGTCAGGGTGTTGTATTGGGTCGGTGATATTAAACAACAAATGGAAAGCTACAAAATATGACAGGCGACACCATCGTTTGACGTGAACTGATAGTTGAAACCATGCACCTTCTTTACTATTTTCTTCGTCTTCTTCTATTTATTTATTTTTAATTCATTCTCAGAAAACACAAGGGTTGTTCCACACTGTGACCATATGACCCATCCCCAGATTCCCTAAACTGCATAATAAACATAGAGTTTTCTAACATTAATTGTCAGTTGCATGAACAAAGTAAACAAATCTAATGCAAGAAATTAAAGCTAGACAATATGCGGCAATGGCACTGTAGCAATGGAGTAAAAGATTCAAAAAGGAAATTACTATCACTTTTTAATAAATACCCTATGGAATATTGAATACTATTGGACAGTCGTTGTCAAATTGGAATAATATACAGAAAAAAGAAAGGGGAAGGGGTTTCATTGTCAATTCCCAAGAATTCCCTTGCGCCTGATTTTTAAGTGTTGGTGTGAGGGATCTATTGTCAGATAGAGGTGAGGGAGAGACACTCACGGGTTTGTCTTGAAAGGCCCTTATTTCACACCTATTCCTAGACAGACAGACAGACACATATTCTGTCTCTCTACATAACCGAGGACAACTAGGAGGGCATCAAAATTGCAAAAACAGCACAGCAAAATTTTTATCTCAAGGTCTCAACTATCTGTCACCACTAGCTCCAAGCGCCCTTTATTTTTCCCTCATACCTTTCTTTCTCTCTCTTTAATTAAGGCTTAAGTCCAGAAGTTCCTGCTTTGATCTTTCGATGGCTCTAATGCTTGACAACTGTGAAGGGATATTGCCATCACTAGACTCCCACAAATCAGTGCCAGCGCCATTCCTCACTAAAACCTACAAACTAGTTGATGATCCCACCACAGATCAAATAGTTTCATGGGGTGAAGATGACACTACTTTTGTAGTTTGGAGACCTCCTGAGTTTGCTCGTGATCTCCTTCCAAATTACTTCAAGCACAACAATTTTTCTAGCTTTGTCAGACAACTCAATACTTATGTATAAAAACTCGAACATTCATTCTCTTCTTAGAAATCTTCTACGAATAATAAATCTGTATTTTTTTTTTTAATATTTTGCTTTTTGTTGCACTGATTTGGTTTTACTTTTTCTTTTGTTAATGAAACTAGGGTTTTAGGAAGATTGTACCGGACAGATGGGAGTTTGCCAATGAGTTCTTCAAGAAAGGAGAAAAACACTTGCTTTGTGAGATACATAGAAGGAAAACTTCTCAGCCACAGGTGGCTATAAACCATCACCACCATCCACATTCTCCTTTCGTTAATGCCCCGAGTTTCTTTCCATTTACAAGCAAAGTCAGCATCTCTCCAGATGACTCAGATGAACAAGCTAACTGGTGTGACCCGCCACCACTTTCTTCACCAAGAGGAGGCACTAGAGTGCCGGTTGTTGGTGGCGGCTGGAGGGGTGGAGGTTATAACACCTCGGTCACAACTTTATCAGAGGATAATGAGAGGCTGAGAAGAAGCAACAATTTGCTCATGTCTGAACTTGCCCATATGAGAAAGCTTTACAATGATATTATCTATTTCGTTCAAAAGCATGTTAAGCCTGTCACTCCTAGCAATTCGTACCCTCCTTCGTCTGCTGCTCTTCCGGTTTTTAATACAGACAGCTCATTATTGCAAAAGCCTTTGAACCAGCTTCTTGGGTATTATCCAAATAATGCAAAACCCCATGTTCAGGTTTTGAACTCTCCAACTGCTACATCACAGAGTTCCTTGACAATTTTGGAAGAACCAAGCAGTAATAGTTGCAAAACAAAGCTTTTTGGTGTGCCTTTACAATCAAAGAAGAGGTTGCACCCTGAGTATGGTGCAAATAACATTGAGACTAACAAGGCACGTTTGGTCTTGGATAAAGAAGATTTGGGGTTGAATCTCATGCCTCCTTCTACATGTTAATTTCCCATATCCATTCAAGATTATTCTATTTTTCCTCTTTCAACTTCTCTTCTTTTTTTTTTTTGTTTTTTTTTTTGAATGATTGTCTTTGTTTTTCTCTTACAGTCTGATCGATGACATTGTTGAAGTAAATTGTCTGCCTGGGAGGTGTGTGTGGATGTTTGTGACTGTGTATATAATTTTACTGCCAGTAATATCTTGTTCCCTTATAGCCACATGAATGCAGGTGGGTTTTGGTTAGAGTGAAGATGAAAAAGAAAGTTCAAAATCCCAATTACCAATCTTTTTCTTTGATGTTCTTCAGTTTTCCATTGGTGCAATTTATTGCTCATACTTTTCCTTTACCCTTTATTCATGGATCCTGATGTCTGTATGTTCCAATTGCCTATATACTTGCATTAATTGATGATTTGTACAAAACATGCTTTGATATCTTCATATGAATTCAAAACAGGATACAAAAAGATTTACTATAAAATAATACGGGAATAAAGCTGACATTCGTTTCTTAATGACTTAGATATAAGTGTAATTATGATCCTTATCACACTATTATTGTTAAAAGAAGGTTATCATATTGTTTGATGAAATGTATAATCTCCATTATCATTTCTCGTTCCTATCACTGTCAGTCAAGCAAGAAAAAAATAATTCGAAGAATCAGACAGAAGCAGAAGGAAAAATAAATTAGAAAAGAGATGAAAGCGAAATAGAAGAGGCACTCAATAAAAATGTTGTTTGAAATGCTTTTATCAAAGGCTTCTGTACCTCTTCTAAGTACCACACTTTTGGACAGACACGATTAAATGATATTATGTATGAAAAAAAAAAAAAACACCATATGATTCTCCTTTTCCTAATTTTAGGTATATGATCAATGTCTTCGAAAACCATTTTTGGATCCCTCCCTATTTTCACTAATTCTAGTCTCTATTTCTTCTTCTTCCAGTGAAAAGAAAAAAAAAACCCCCTTAAAAAAGATTAAAAGGAAGATAGTCCTTAAGACAGACCTTAACGTTACTGCATAAGTGGAAGGTATAGGACTCGGATCCATATTGAAAAGTAAAAGCTTTCTTTGTGGAATTTATATGGATCTTCAGAAGTCCTTATCAATTGATACCAAAGCCAGCTCGATTTTATGAGGCCCAGCATATTAACTAAATGAGTAACAATTCATTAGTCAATTTCCACAGTCTCCATTCGACAAGGCATAGGATAGCTTCCAAACTTGTTAAAAAGGTCTCAAGTGCTTGAACTTCATGACCTTTGAGCATACTACACAGAAAAGAAACATTGTAAATACAAGAAAAAGAAACTTAAGGAGAAAACTATTAACAATGAATATAAATTAAAGTATCTGCTCAATAGAAAAATATGAAATTCTCCCTATATTTGCATACATCGATTATAATACTAGGTTGGTATTAACTTATATAACCACATCAGAATAATAAAAACAACTGCTAATACAATAAAATGAAATACCTAAAAGGAAAATAATCAAGAAAACATATAAGAATAACTAAAATAATTTAAAACAAAAAAAACTATATCATATACCCGTAATTTGATTTGAACTATTTATCCATTACAGTCATATATATCAAATATTAAAGGCTTTTTGATTGGTGAAAAGCAATGAGAAGAAGGAAATTATGTTCACAATTAATTACGAAGCTGCTCAACAATTAATTACTGTAAAAAAAAAAAAAAAAGAGGAAAATAACTTGTAACATTGTCCCATGGGTGATGAGAATGGGGAAATGGATTACGTACCCTGCACTAATTGGGTCTGTCAATACTACATGCTATCGTCATGTAATCTTAAATTTTGCATTGCACATAATAATATAAATTTTGAAAATTAAAAAAAAAAAAAGAAAAAAATTATACTTTTGGTTATATAATTTTTGGAGAGTTTTATTTTGGTCACATAATTTTAAAATCTTCATTATTTGATCACTAACTTTTGTGAAATTTATTAATAATTTGGTCTTCCATTATTAATGTTCCATTTTTGACATGATTGTATAACAATTTGATTATTAATGTTTATGAAATTTAATATAATAAATTATTTTATTATTTCGTTATATATCTATGTTGAAGTGTCTTAAGATGATACTTAATAGGCTTTCGAGTTCATAAAAAATAGAAATAAACATTTTACATTTTTTTCGTATGGTATTGAAATTATGTACTTTTATTTTATTATAATTATAAACTTTAACTTTTAGAATTTGAAAATTTTAAAATAATTTCATCAAAGATAGTAACCGAATTATTATTTTTTATGATTGGGTCACCATAATAAAAAAAAAGAATTAAATGACTGAACGTGTAATTTAATCTTATGAATAAGTTGATTTTCTCTTCTCAATTTACCTTCTTATTAATTAGAAAGCATGGTATGCACTTCTATCCTTGCCACCTTCCATCTTATTTCTTGAAATAGAATTATAGATAAAAACCTTCTCTAAAACAAGTATAAACTCAAGGAAATTAAACGAATCCCCAAAAACAAGATCCCAATAATAGTGCATTGTAAGAATTTTCTTTTACATAGCTCATAATCAAATAGATTTCTTATGTGACAAATCTTCTACCTTTTAAGAGCAAGTTTTCTTAGTGGAGAGTTAGGAAAAATCCAACTAAAATATGTTGGTAATTAAGCAATTCTTTCAACCAATTCTTTGAAATATCGCTTGCGAAAAATCGCCTCTAATCCTGCGTTCTGATCAAGACCAGAAATCTCAGGATCAACAATGGAGGACATTGTTGTTATCACAATATTTTGCAGCCATTATCGAACACAAAAGCTAACAGGGAAAGGCAGATTAATTAAGCAATTCTAATTCTATGTTTCATAGGAATTCCTTGGCCAGACGTCTTTCTATTAGGGGTTCATAGTTCACCATTATAAATACAACGGCTTCTTTGCTAGTTCATGCAAATTAATATTTAGTTTCAAACTCATTGTCTTCTTCATTTGCTTCTAAAAGCCATGGCTAGTGACGAGAATCGTTTTCACAACGACAGTTTTCTACTTAACCCGGAAGGGGCAAGTTACTCTGATATTTTTGGCTTACTTTTTTCCTCTGAAATAGAAAAACGAGGATTCATTGAGAATCCAGGGCAGCAAGATAAAAGTTTTCGTCGTAGATGGCTCATATTCGGCTCCACGATTGTTCAAAAACTCCTCCTTTTGGGGAGAAAACCTATAGCCCTATTGGGGAATATGGTCGAAACGTCGCTGAATGTTTTATCATGCAACGGCGGTTTCTTCATGCTCCCACTAAATCTTATAACAGGTCCATTCGTTCTTTATAATATCATTTAAATAGTGATCATAATACGATGTTATAATTTTAACTTTTTATGTTAATATTTTAAGTAGTAATTGCAACATTAATGTTATAATCGTTATTTTATGACTTTAAGCTCGTTATATTATCATTTTTACTATGTTTATTGTAATAATGTTCATTATATCCATAATCATATAAATGCAATATGACAAAAAACATATTCTCAACCACGTTCTAAATCCTACTTCCTACCAATCTTTTTCGTGTTTTTGGAACAAAACTTAGACTTCTTGAACTGAATTTAAACCTAGTTTTGCATTAGGACAATAAACCTATTGGTTTGCATGGAAACTTACATTCTTGCATGAAAGATCAATTGTTTTGTCGCTACAAAGGTTTTAACATACAACAATTCTGAGATGTGGTTTAATCTTGCAGGGAAATTAGTGTGGCCTGATAAATCATCGGCGATGTTCAGATCGACTTTAGGACATATCGACACTCGCGTTGAATTAGACGACAACATTAAACCTGGTGACAACAAATATAAAGCGTCGCTATCTATGATGGCTTCGAAGTTTTCGTACGAGAATGAAGCCTTCATTAAAACCAACATCATACGACATTGGAAGGTTTTTTTTTTTTTTTTTGCAATCGTCAAATGTTTAAGATATTACTGATTATTTTGGAAGAAAGATTAAATGAAAAATAGAATCCGCATTTAACCTAATAATAAAAATTTTAGTTTTAATATCTATATATATATTTTTTTACTATTATCGTACTACAACCTTGGTCATTTAAAAAAAAGTTGAAGTGTGAATTTACCATTAATTAAACAGGAAGGATTTCGTGTTTATGCCAAATATATGCATTCCCGTTAAACCCTTTACGTTCTTCAATTTAAAAAAATAATGATAATAGTGATGATTGTTCTTAACTCTTATTTTAGTTTTTTTTTTTTTTTTTTGAGCAGATGAAATTCTTGAAGTTCTATAATTTCTGGAACGGTATGTGAGATGCAAGCTTATATTTTTTTTTTCTTTTGAATTATATGGCCTTATCGTTTTCCAAGTGGCAAAATTATCTTAAACACATGTCATATCAGTTTTGATATAATAATGATAGTTTTTTTTTTTTTTTTGAATTTCAAACGGATTAAGAAGTTATTATCGACCTATTAACCAACTTGTAAATTACATTTACAAAACAACAAACCAGAACTTATAATCAAGTACTAGGTTTTATATGTTCAACGATGAAATTGTAGCTCTTCAAGATCGTTTTTCCTTTTCTTCTTCTTTTTTATTTTTTATTTTTTGGGTTTTGCACTATAATTCTTTGTTTACATCCTAATTTGATCAATTTGCTTCATAGATTTCCAAGAACGTTTCTCGACCCAAGCATTCATATTCCAAGACACACGTTCTAACCCTAACTTGATTGTGGTAGTATTTAGAGGCACCGAGCCATTTAACGCCGATGACTGGCGAACCAACGTTGATCTATCCTGGTATAAGCTTAAAGATATGGGTGAAGGGAAGACCCACAGTGGTTTTATGAAAGCTCTGGGACTCCAAAAGAACCAGGGTTGGCCCAAGGTGATCCAACAGGTCACTGATCACCATCAATTTGCTTACTACACACTGAGAGAAAAGCTGATAGAGGTTTTGAAAGAAAACCCTGAAGCCAAGGTTATATTGGCAGGGCATAGTTCTGGTGGGGCATTAGCAATTCTGTTTGCTGCTGTGCTAATGTTACATGAGGAGGAATGGTTGTCGGGGAGATTGGAAGGGGTTTACACCTTTGGGCAGCCAAGGGTTGGGGACCAGAAGTTTGGGGAGTTTATGAATAAGAAGTTGAGAAAATTTGATGTGAAATATTTCAGGTATGTTTACAGCAATGACATCGTGGCTAGGGTTCCCAATGATGACAACACCTTTTTCAAGCATTTTGGACCTTGCCTTTATTTCAATAGCTTCTATAAAGGGAAGGTAAGTACCCTTTTATCAGAGTTCAATTTTTTTTATTTGAAAACAAATTGGGTTTAATCCAATTGATTTGTATATTTAACTTTTAAGTTATGACATCTAACAAGTCTGAAGGTCAATTTTCAACATATGAAAACCCCTTTCCATGCTATTTCTTTTGTAAACATATATATGTATATCTGAAAACAATAAGGAAGGTTTTCAAAATAAAATTTTGCGATGCAGGTTTTGTCAGAGGAACCCAACAAGAATTATTTCTCTTTGCTATGGGTGTTACCAAAGATCATGATTGCAGTTTGGGAGCTTATTAGAAGTTTCATCCTGCCTTACTGGAAGGGTCCAGAGTACAGGGAAAACTGGTTTTTGAAAATGTGGAGAGTAATAGGACTAGTGGTACCTGGAATATCAGCCCATTGGCCTCAAGATTATGTCAATTCTACCCGATTGGGAACCTTGCCCTCGGATCTGCAGCTTCAAGACCCAGTACACGAACACGAATTTAAAAGAGACTGACAAAGATATTTCACTATTCATAATGCTCATTATTGTTAGATCTGAATCCAAATAAGGATATATTCCATGAACATGTATGCAGAAATAAGAACAGATATGTGAAAACCGATTTGGGAATAATAAATATAGTGAAACTGAGCTGCATTTGTTTCATTTAGAAGTATTAATGACAATTGAAATGCTTTAGTTGCATTTATTTGTTCCTCATCAATTCTATGACTTCTGAGGAAAGAAGGTAAAAGATTTGAATGATATATTTCCATTTCCATCGCAAATTGACATAGAAAGAGAAAAAAACTTTAAAAACTTGGAAGGTTGATTTACATACATACATGCAATAAAAGATTTTAATAGTCAAACATTCAGGAAACTTTTAAGTCCTGGGATATGACCTTGATGAAGGAGTGGTGCTTTATTCAAGCAAAACTGCAGTAACACCAATTTAGCGTCGGTATAATAGTTGCTTGCTGTACATCCCCAGTGGTCTTTGTTCCCCAAACTGGTAAGAGTTAAGATGAAATAATGTAAGCATAAAACTAACTGAGCACAGAAATAAAGCTTTTTGAGTGTTAAGTGGACACGTTTCCATTTTCTGCATTCACTGAGTTAAATGTAAACAAGTAAATAATCATGTGCTTTGTCAGACATCAAAGAGGAAGATGCATCTTAAAATGCATGATTAAAACACGAAGCGGCCTATTTACATGGGATGTTGAAGTTCTGGTTCAAATTAAAAAAAAAAGTAGCTAATGTTTTTTGCAAGTGTATTGACCTTGCTATGATATATTATTCACCGTCTAAACTACAAAATGATAAACGATTACACACGCACGTTAAGAGAGGAGAAAAAGAGAAATCCCTTAGCCAGTTATGTAACCTATTCGCCAGAATGTCATGCCAACCTTCCTTGCCATCATTTTTAATTTAAAAAAGTAGAGCAAAAAATTTGAAAAGAAACCAGTCTTCCAAGCAGAAGTTACCTGCCATTTCACGACTGATTAAACCAGTAAATGATTGCTAATTGAAGCATTAGAATGCATGGCAGGTGAAGCAACCACTCAATGAACCCATCTGTCGGGTTCTACGAAATGACATAGCCTTATGTGAGGTCCTTGTAACTTGATGGGCCTGGCTGGCTAACATCAAACTTCCCATTTCTTCAGCTATCTTCTGAGCTGATCTTAGCTTATTCATTATCTTATCCATTGACGACTTTCTCCTTTTTTCCAGCTTTGTCTGGAATACATTGATATGTTAATAATGACAGTAATGAAGATAACAAGTTTAGGTCATGCTTGATCTGTAGCATTTTCACCACAGATTATTAAAATTTGCACTCATGATTCTCTTTTTTAATAGTTTGATCTTAAAAAAGTATATTCTATTTAAGAAATAAATAGAACCAAAACTTTTGCCCATAGAAAGAGCAAGTAGCACGATCTCCAGAATTGCAATTCATCAAGATGTTACACGATAGCTTCAACAGAGGAAAGGAAAGAAATATTAAAATCATGCTGTTAGAGAGATTTTATTTTTCACTCTATCAAGTTTGATCATTGACTTATCTCTTCATAATTACTTCAATGTGAATGGAGAAGTACTTGAGAAAAAAGCAACCTCTAGTTTCCTCATGGCTGCCTCAGCTTGTGCCTTCTGCAGGTTTTCCCATGAAGTGATTTTGGCTTCTTCTCTTTTCACCCTGCAAAGTTGAAAGAAAGAAATTGAAATATGAATATCGATCAAATCTGTTCCTTAAACATTTCAATCTCTTCTAATGTTCTGTGATATTGATGCCTGAATATAACCAAGAACATTTCAGAAAAACCTTTCATGGTGTCACCTAACTAGGCTCGGATTTGCTTGATTAAAGTAATAAGCTGGATGCAGTTTCTTAGGCAGATCTATGAAATGACAAAAGGAAAATCCCACACAAAATAATCTAAAAACTGGCCTGAGGCTCAAAATTTTTGCTATATTAAGCATTGATTGCAATCATTTAAAGCTGGCCTTTGAGGAAGAATGTGATTGGGGTTCAAACAGAGATAAAAATGTTTGACTGGAAACTTTAGCTTTTATTGAAGGAATCCTCAAGTGTTGGACAGATAAAGATAGTTACTCCTTGCTAAGGCATTTTTATCTGTAAAATTTAAGCAGTCACCTCTAAAGTTGTAGATCTAAATCCTATAGAACTGATACAACAGGACAAAAGAAATAGAGGTGATGTAATAATTAAGTAGACATACCTGGAAATGTTGTTTGTTGTCTCTGTCACATCCCAGGTTGATGTATGAGTATCAACAGCTACCTGTCTCCAGTCATCAACAATTTCGGAGCTCTTCCCAGTGTTTTGAGGTCTATGCTTCTTTGACCACCTAGCCATGGTGACTCTTTCATTTACCTGCACATCTCTTACTGCTGATTTAGAGGAATGCATAGTCTTCAGTTCCATGATAGGTAGAACAGAAGGGTTGGAGGAAGAGAAAGAAGGCCTTCCTTTGGGAGATGAGTGGGTGCTACTCTCTGGGCTCATCTGGGTTGCCATATCTCTTCTTGAAACGGTACAAGAAATATCAGTGGCTGCATCCTTGACCACATCAAGATTTTCATCTGCGTCTTTGATGAAAAACCAATTGGAAAGATAAGATGTATAAAAGGCCATCTCTCAACAGAACATCAAGTTTGGATTTGGAAAATGGCCTATATTGATATTTCATGGATCATATTACGAAAAAGAAACGCCAACTTCTTGAATTTGGCAAAAGTAAAGAAATGAAAATCCTACACTGCTCATATCCACTTGCCTAGACGTTCAGATTTTTTAATATTTTAATGATTTCTATATCTAGAAGTAGGTTTTTCCGTCATTAATAACGTTTAATTAGTAACTTTTTTTGAGATAATTACAGAGTAACTCATAAAAAATAGCATTCAATATTTTTTTATCAAATAATGAATTTTGATGTATCTATGATGCATCGAATATAGTTTTAATTTAAGATTAGATTAATTTGGATGAAAAAGACAATAATCATGGAGGAAAAAAAACTTTCATAATTGATCTAAAAAAATATTCGAAATGCACAATCTATGTGGAGATGATTGATGTAAGTCAAAGAACATATATCGCCTAATCCAGGAGCTTACAAGTTACGATAGGGATGGACATGTACCTTGAGAAGGCAAGGATGGTGGATTGACTACCGCAGAGCATCCATGCATGCTAACAGAACGGGCCATGCAAGGCTCAGTCCGAACAGCAATTCCTCCACCATGACT
>JBBYHO010000015.1:18295282-18310712 GCA_038382025.1 Adansonia gregorii | reverse complement strand
TACAGTTTTGCAGTTGCAGAAGGCCCCCTTGTGAAGGTTTGAACCATTAACGGAAGACAATATATATACATATATATCTATGTGTGTATATATGTATAGAGGGGGAGAGAGAGAGAGAGAGCAAGCAATAGCGCGTTTGAGAAGGTGTCTTTCTAAGGCTTTGACGAAGCATTTCCCATTAGAATTGAATTTTCGTGACATGAAGCTGACATTTGCTTCTTGCCATAGTTTTAATTGGCAAATTATATATATATATATATATATATATAAATGCAAATTAGCATATAAATTTTATTGTTTACCGACGATGTATTTGACTTTGCATTGGGAATAGTAACCGATATCAGGATATATATGAAGTGGCGAAAGAACCGACATTTTCTACCTTTTTCTTCCTTTTTTTTTTTGGCTAAATGAATTATATTTTATCTTTGTTATTTTTTTTTACAAAATTTAAATAATAAATCAAAAGATGAAATGAAAAGTATCAAAAGCCATTGGGAATGAATGGTTAATAAGATAGTATTAAACTTTCGAAATAACTTTCTCTTATTGAGGATGGAAAGTACCCAAATTCCCTTCCCCCAAAAAGAAAATGTAAAGAGAGGAATTATAATGGGTTTTTAGCTTTGTTTTTCCATCAATGAGAATCATGGGGCATGATCATATATATATTTATATCAGATTATTACTCATCATTTTTCTATTTATTTTTTTTAAACTTTGGACCTACTGTTCTTTACAGATTTTACACAATCATAAAATGAATCCCATTTCTCACTTCTATAGGATTCACACTGTCCCACTCATTGCTATATGATTTTCATGCAAATCTTTGTTTTAATTTTGACACTGTGTTGCAGTAAAAGTTCTACTCTTTCTTCTCACCTTATATTATTTTTCTTCTTTTTCTTTTTATCTTTTGGCTTTCCATAAATATTCGTTGAATTTTTCTTTTTTCAGGTTGAAGTTTTTCCCCATTTTCGAATGTTGAGAAAATAAGACATATATAAAACAAATATTTCTTGGAAGATTACAAGGAAGAAATCAAAAGCTGTGGTATATATATATATATATTTGAGTCATCGATGGAAACTTTTAGGAGCCAATAATTCAATCACCTGAGAAACACACGTAAGCAAAGAAGAAAAACCGGAGACGCAAAGCTGAAGGCTTAAAGTGCAAAGTGGGATCAATTGTGCGAAAAAGAGGGAGATCTGAAGTGGATGTGCGAGAGGGATCAATTATCAGAAAAAGGGTGTGGTAGAAAGAGTCACGGGTTTGTCTTGATAGGCCCTCATTTCATTGTCCTATCCTAGACATACATGTGAGACGTATTCTCTCTCACTACATAACTACATAACCCTGGAGGCAAACACATAAATATATATGTATATATATATATACATAACACTAATTCCATATATTTCAGTTGCAGTAGGTAGTGATTCATGTTTAAAGAATGTTATTATGATTAATTTTATAAAAATATTAACGATGAAAATAAAAGTTAAAATTATGAAACAACGATCCTAACAAAAGCCTAAAAACCCAACTCCACTCCTTTCCCAACATTTTTATCCCACTCACGGCCAAGAATCACCCCTCAATTCTCTCGCTCTCCCCTTTTCTTTCCCTTAGTTTCATTAAGGCTTATTGAGCAGTTTTCCTGGTTTGATCTCTCAAATGGCTCTAATGGTTGATAATTGTGAAGGGATATTACTATCAATAGACTCCCACAAGGCAGTGCCGGCACCATTCCTGACAAAAACCTACCAACTAGTCGATGATCCAACCACAAATCATATAGTTTCATGGGGTGAAGATGACACCACTTTCGTGGTTTGGAGACCTCCTGAGTTCGCTCGTGATCTGCTTCCGAATTACTTCAAGCACAACAATTTCTCGAGCTTCGTCAGGCAGCTCAACACTTACGTATGAAAAAGACTCAACTTTAATTTATATCTTGCTAACAAATCTTTTATTATTGCTAATATAATTCTTTTGGCTTTTTAGTTATTGTACTGATAAATCTGGGTTTTGGTTTTTGATCGATAATGGAACTAGGGTTTTAGGAAGATTGTACCAGAGAGATGGGAGTTTGCCAACGAGTTCTTCAAGAAAGGTGAAAAACACTTGCTTTGTGAGATCCACAGAAGAAAAACTGCGCACCCACAAGTGGCTACAAACCATCATCACCACCCACATTCTTCTTTGAAAAATACTCAGAGTTTCTTTTCATTTCCAAGTCGATTCAGCATCTCTTCAACTGATGACTCAGATGAACGAGCCAATTGGTGTAACTCGCCGCCACCTTCTTCACCAATAGGACGCAGTACTGGAGGAGTCTCAGTTGTTTGTGGCGGCGTCGGCGGTGCTGGGAGTGGAGGATATAATAACAGCTCGGTCACAGCTTTATCAGAGGATAATCAGAGGCTAAGAATAAACAACAATTTGCTTATGTCTGAACTAGCTCATATGAGAAAGCTTTACTTTGATATTATACATTTTGTTCAAAACCATGTTAAGCCTGTCACTCCTAGCAATTCTTACTCTCCATCTTTCCTTCTTTCTGGCTCTTCTTCATCTGCTGTTAATATCAACAGTTCATTATTGCAAAAGCCATTGAACCAGCTTCTTGTGTATTATCCAAATAGTTCAAACTCCTCCCAAATTCAGGTTTTGAACTCTCCAACAGCTACATCCCAGAGTTCCTCAACGATTGTGGAAGAAACAAGCAGCCATAGTTGCAAAACGAAGCTCTTTGGTGTACTTTTACAATCAAAGAAGAGGGTTCATCCTGAGTATGATGCAGCTAACATGGAGACTAGCAGCAAGCCACGTTTGATCTTAGAGAAGGATGATTTACAGTTGAATCTTATGCCTTCTTTCTAGCTCCTTTTTGAGCTTCTTCATTTCTTTTAAGTTTTGTTTCCATTTTCTTTGTTTTATCTCATATTAAAGTCTGCTAATTGTGTGACTACGTATATAATTTTAAATGCAAGTAATATTTGGTTCCACTCTTAGCCACATGAATGCATGTAGGGTACTGGTTAAGTTGCAAGATCGATCAAAAAAAAAAAAAACAAAGTTCAAAATCTAAAACACCAATCTTTTTCCATTCGATGCTTCTTCAGTTTTCCACATGATTCTGATGTCTGTACTTCCGAGTTACATATATACTTTCATTAATGCAGAAGCGAGAGAGACAGTCAAACTTTCCTTTCAGGTTCAATGGAGGGATAAAAAAGGCTGAGAAAGCTCTGGCTGTGGCTGTCCTCTTTGACAAGTTCTCCCGGGCTTTCTTGATTAGTCCATTAATGTATGATACGTACAACTTCGCTTTAATATACCCTTCATCTGACTTCAAAACCCGATACCAAAATATTTACTATTGTTGAGGTCGGTTGCGGTCTTGCAACACAAAGAAAGTTAAAAAGGTGTCGGATTTGGTACTCTGGAGTCCTCTCTTCGATGATTAAGTTAGTATGGGGGTGTTTAGAGATATAGTGATGGAGATTTCAAAAAATGAAGAACCAGCCAGAAATAAGATTATTTACCTTTGGGTTTGCTTATCCATTTATAAGTATTGTCGGGAGCCATAGTATCAAGTGATCTGATGGTGATCTGACTCACGTCGAGCTAGGTGTCAGGCCTTGTTGTATAGTGGTCGGCCCAGCCGGTCGGCCACTCCTTCAGTAGATATCAACTCTGCATTTAAGCCGCCGTCGGAGGTGTCAGATTGGGTCAGACATGTCTAGGTGATCGCCCTAAAGATTACTGATCCTTCATTAAAACGGTTGGCAACTATAACAATTATTGAGGTCGCTTGCAGTCCTGTAACACGAAGAAGGTCAGAAGGGTGTCGGAGTTGATACTCCGAGGCCCTCTCCGATGGTTAAGTTAGTATGAGGATGTTTGGAGATATAGTGATGGAGATTCCAGAAAATGGAGAACCAACCAGAGAGAAGATCCTTTACCTTTAGGTTTGCTTACCCTTTTATAAGTATTGTCTGAAAACATAGTGTCAGGTGATCTGATGATGATGTGACTCACGTCGAGCTAGATGTCAGACCTTGTTGTCTAGTGGTTGGCCCAGTTGGCCGACCACCCCTTCAGTAAATGTCAACTCCGCATTTAAGCCGCCGTCGGAGGTGTTAGATTGAGTCAAACGTGTCTAGACGATCGTCCTAAAAATTACTGATCCTTCATTAGGACGGTTGGCAGCTATAAAAACTATAAAAACGATGAGAAAAACACCGCTGAAATTCGATTCTCTATAATATAATTATCAGTTTAATTATGACTGTTATTGTCAGAAAAGAAGGTTATCATACCGTTTGATGAAACGTTAAATTCTATTGTCATTTCCTGTTACTATGAACCGTCAGTTAAAAAAAAACCAATATTTAGTTCGAAATTATAGAATAAGGTAGAGACCTTTATTACAAAATTCAGACTTTGCAAGTCGTTAGGCTTAAGAATTCGTTCTTTGCGCCTAAAATAATCAAATTTATTCAAAACCCATATTTGGAACTTCTCACTTTCCACCAATTCACAGAACCCCCGCCCCCCACCCTCTTGACTGGTAGCTAAAAAAAAATTGCAGCCCCCCCCCCTCCTTGTTGCTAAAAAACCCATTTCTCTTTTATGGCTTTAACCTGTCCCTTTGTCCAAAATCTCTATATAAAGTAAAGTTTTACATAAAGTTTGACTAGGCATTTCAACAGGTGCTTTGCTTTTTCTTGAACCTTGTGATCTTTGTGAATATTACTATATATATAATTATATCTTTTCACCCTGTTATTAATTATTTATGACAAAGAAAACTTTGTAAGACAGTAAGGAAAGTAAGCTAAGAAACATCTATATAAGTTCTATGTGGGAAACATTGAAGTGTCAATGATATATAATTCTTCAATATCTTTGTCTTGCTCATGATTTCTGTTCTGTCTCATAAAAAATAAAAACAAATAAATGCACCCATAACCCTATTAACCTATTTTGAGAGTACTATATGTCTTATGTCTTCGGGTCTTTGCCTCGTTATGGAGAAGTTGGGGTATGACAAGTGACTTGGGCATTAAGTGCACGTATGACGTAGAGGGATACATCTGGTCCAAAATAAACGAGGAGAAAAAAAAATTAAGAAAACTATTATGAAATGTACTTATATAATGTCATAAAATTCATATAATTATTTTAAAAAATCGTATTTAATAAATATAAAATTTTAATTAAAATATATTTTTATATAAAAATATTAATATAACTTAGGAATAATAAATTTTAAAAATAAATATGGATCATAATATTTTAATTTTTTATATATATTTTTATGTCATGCCCAAAATTCTTTTTCATATTGTTTAACAAACGTATTGGACCAACAAATTCTTTCTCTTTTGTTTTTTTTTTTTGAAGCAAAAGGGGGAGAAATAGAGATTCATAGGACAGTTTCTTTGCTTCTCGTCTTCTTGATTGCCCTCTTTTTTTTTTTTTTGAAATCCACTTTGTTGACATCTTCCTTTGTATATTTCAATTGATTCAAACACTTTTACTGACAATTTACCACAAAAACTATAAAGTAACACAATACATTAAAGAGTTTGGTACTTTAGAATTCATGCAAACAAATCTAATTTTAAAGTCATCATCGTCGGCTAAAGTAAGACTGTGAAAACTGTCGTCTTGAATTTGTTTTGGTCCAAACTCGACTTGCTCATAAGGTAAGCAACCCGACCAGTTCATATTAGATTGAATTAAATGAAGTTTTATTTTATTTGGATCATACGATTTAAATCACTATATATATAATAAAAATTATTTTTATTTAAATTTAATTATAAATATTAAAATTTAAAAAATTTTAATATTATTTTAAATGATAAAATAAATTTTACCCCGACTCGAACTGTGACCTAGCCTTGATGTCTAGGCTGAACCCTTATTTTCATTTTTCAATGAGTCGATGAACGCCTTACCATGTAACAAAAAATTCCAAGCTAATAGTGACGGATTTATAACTTCTGTCAGTAATTATAAAAAAAAAATGAAAACCCTACATAGATAGAGCAGAAACTGGCACTCATTAGCGTGCGCCAGGCAATGCTTATTGCTAAGCTCACAAGCCCCATATATATATATGTATGTATGTATGTATAAAACTGTCCCTTTGTTTGGTTCCATAGCTAACAGCTTAGCCATGCCAGCCCTACACAAGCATGCAATAAAGTTAACGTATCAATAAAAAAATTAAATATGAGATAAAAAAATTTATGCAAACATGATATTAATACATGAATAAATTAAAATTTATAAAACATAAATTATTTATACGTTAAAATTTATATAAATGTATCATTTTTAATGCGATGATGATAAAAAAATAATATAAATATTATTGTTTCTCCTTTTGAGTTGTGAGAAGGAATTAAAAATTATACTTTCAACATTTGTGTTAGATATCTGATTTGATCAACTAAGTGCATTTGGTTTCCTAGGGAAGATAAATGATTAACTCTTAGGATTCAATGGTGAAAGAAAAGAAAGACGATGACGATGATGGTAATTGACTGATTGTATTGTAATTTTATGGATGCATGGTTTGTTGGTTCTAGGCTTCCAACATTTTAGGCTTGTAGCTCTGTCTAATAGAGTGGTTTGCAGGGTCATTTTGGGATCACAACTTATTGGGTCCAAAAAGGCCTGGGAAACCGTATCAAGTTCAGAACCTTCCGAAATCCTGCTTTTAAAACAGAACATTTTTTTGTCATAGATCCATTTATTTGTGTTGTGTATTTTTATGTCTTAGTCGTATTATCTATTTTTATAATTCAAATAATGTAAAAAAGATTTTGACAAGTTTATTTCTTGTGGGAGAAAAAGCTTATTTACACACAAACAAGCATACAAGATTTTATTGGTCAAACATTGAGGAAATCTTTTTAAGTCCCAGGGCATGGAAATTTGGGATCTTGCATTAATCTGGAACCTTGATGTGCTGATGCTTCATTCACGCAAAACTGCAGTGACACTGATTAATCATTAAAAATAAAATAGTTGCTTACCTGGACGATATTCATCATCTCCAGTGGTTTTTATTCTTCAAACTGGTAAGAGATAAGATAAAACAATTACGCATAAAATATATTACCAGCATGGAGATAAAAGTTTTTGGCTCCTAAATGGAGACATTTCCATTTTCTACATGCCCTAAACTTTTATGTAAACAAGTAAATTGTCGTGTTTTTGGTGTTATTCTACAAGAGAAAGATGCACCCTAAAATGCTATGAAATCAAAACTTGAAGTTGCCTGTTTACACGTGAAATTATCTATGTTGCTCGGACTCTTCATTTTTCCTGAAGTATCAGTATCTGAATCATATTTGAAAATGGGTATGAGAATATGATCTTCTATGTTAGATACGTAATCATATCTGACACTCGCACTCGAATCTGAGGAACATCGGAGCTTATTAAGGGCACCTCACCATTCTTACACAAATGTTCCTGCGTCTGGATTACTCTCTATGGCGGATTAACATGAAATTCTGGCATATAGCATACATTGGTTAACTGGTTAAGAGATATCTCTTTGATTATCGGTTTAGGTAGTGATAACATATCATAGCAATACCGAAAGAATGCTATGGGGCTTTAAGATTTAACAATATGTACCTATGGGATAATGAGATCATTGATGTGGAACATGCCATGATTTTTTTCAAAAATTTAAAAAAGTAAAGCAAAAAATTCGAAAAGCCATTATTCGTAAGTTACCTAGCATTTCAGGACTGACTGAACCAGTCAAAGATGGCTGAGTGAGGCATTAGAATGCATGACAGGCGAAGCAACCACTCAATGAACCCATCTGGCGGGTTCTATGGAATGATATCACCTGACGTGAGGTCCTTGTAACTTGATGATGGGCCTGGTTGGCTAACATCGAACTTCTCATCTCTTGGGCTCTTTTCTGAGCTGATCTTAGCTTATTCATTATCTTGTCCATTGATGACGATCTCTTCTTTTCAAGCTCCATCTGAAATACAGTATTGTGTCAGCAATAGTGAAGATAATAAATTTTTGGTTCATTCAAGATCTGTCATGATTATCTTCTTTTAGTGTTTCTATCTTAACAAAGTATGTTCTATTTAAGAAATAAATAGAACCAAAATTTTGCCTAGAGGAGTAGCGCTATCTACTAAATTCTGATTCATCAAGATGTTACATGATAGCATCAACATCTTTATGAACAAGATATAGGCGAAAAAGCAGATGGAAAGAAATACTAAAATCAGACTGCTGGCGAAATTTTTATTTTTAAGGTATCAGGTTGACCATCGACTTAAATATCTCTTTACAATTACTTCAACTGCGAATAGAGAAGTGCTTAAGAAAAACGCAACCTCTAGTTTCCTTATGGCTGCCTCAGCTTTTGCCTTCTGCAGGTTCTCCCATGCAGTGATTTTAGCTTCTTCCCTTTTGACCCTGCAAAAGTGAAAGAAGGAAGATGAAATACGAATATCGATCAAATCTGTCCTATAAACATTTCTATCTCTTCCTATATTATCTGAAATTGATCAGTTTTTGATACCCAGACATAATCATGAACAGTTCAGAAAACCTTTCACCTAATTAGGCTAGGATTTGGTTGATTGGAGTAACAAGTTGGACTGTGAAACGAAAAAAAGGCAAATCCCACACAGTCTAGCATCTAAAAGCTGATATGAGGGTCATAATTTTTGCTAAGTTAAGCATTATATTACAATCATTTAAAGCTGTTCTTCGAGGGAAAGTGATTGGGTTCAAACAGGAAAAAAATGTTTCGAGTGGAAACTTTTAGCGTTTTGATGGGATCTTGGAGTGCTTGATAGGGATACCTACTCGTTGCCTTAAGGCATTTTAATTAGTAAACTCCAACAGTCACTTCCAAATTTGTTGGTCTATAATCTTACAGAACAGACACAACAGGACAAAAGAAATAGAGGTGATGTAGTAATAACCATACTTGGAAATGCTTTTTGCCGTCTCTGTCACATCCCAGGTTAATGTAGGAGTTTCAACAGCTCTCTTCCTCCAGTCATCGACAATTTCTGAGCTCTTCCCAGTATTTCGAGATCTATGCTTCTTTGACCATCTAGTCATGGTGACTCTTTCATCAACCTGGACATCTCTTACTTCTGATTTTGAGGAATGGATGCTCTGCAGTTCCATAATTGGTAGAGCTGAAGGGGTGGCTGGAGAGAAAGGCCTTGCTTTGGGAGATGAGTGGGTGCTAGCCTTTGGGCTTATTTGGGTCGCCACATCTCTTCTTGAAACAACATGAGAAACATCAGAGACTGCATCCTTGACCGCATCAATATTTTCATCTGCGTCTTTGATGAAAAACAAATTGGAAAGATTAGGCGTTTGAAAGTACAATAGGCTTAGCAGTTAACATAATAACAATAAATCAATAACCTAATGCCAATAGAATATGAAAGTTTAGATTTGGAAAATACCCTATATTCATATCTAATGGATTGTATTAAAAAAGAAACATCAAGTTCATGATTTGCCAAATGTAGTAGACATGAAGATTCTTTGATGTTCAAACGGATCTTATATTAAGGGGTAAGTTCTTGCCATTATATAATCATTATAACGCTTAATTAGTAACTTTTTATGGGATAATCACATAGCAACTTGTAAAAAATGTAACATTTCATAGAGAAAGGGTTCTAAAGTTTTCGACTGAATCATGAGTTTCGATTTATCCGCTAGCATCAAATATAAAGTCTTAATTTAAGATTGGATTAATTTGGATGCCATGACAATAAACATGGATAAAAAAACTCAGAATTTATCTAATAATTTTCAAGAGGGACATGCACTCTTAATGTACCGATGGTTAATGTATGCCACAGCCCATATTATTATCAAACCCAGAAATTTTGTATGATAGTGGTGGACATATACCTTGAGAAGGCAAGGATGGTGGATTCACTACCTTAGAGCATCCATGCACGCTAACAGAACGAGCCATGCAAGGCTCAGTCTGAACAGCGGATCCGCCAGCACGGCTACGAGAACGAATTGTCAAACTGTCAGTTGCAATTACACCAGCTGAAAATGGAGAAACAGCTATGAAATTTCCTGTATGCCCCCCATCAAACATGTCCACCACGGGAGAGTACAATGAATAGTAAGCAATCCCAGGAGGACCAAGTGGACCACTTTTTGATTTTGGTTTTCTTTGTGGAGGCACGGCGGATTGCCTCACACCAGCATCCCCAGAAACAGGACTAAAAATCCACCTCTCAGCATCTTCCCACTTTGAAGGCAAAGTCCTTCCATTGTTGAAAGGCAGCACCCCAGCAGCATTCCCTTGTCTCCTTCCACCATTGTTATCCAATTGCACACGTTCAGAACTAGAACTGTTCTGCATTCCAACACTCGACTGATGATGATGATAATTGGGAGTCCCGGGACTAGGAAATGCACCCGATTTCCGTGTTTGAACAGTGCATTTCTTCATAGTCCCCAACCGCGGAGACAAAGCAGACACATTGTTTAGATCTAATGAAGCCGGTCTTCGTCTATTCTTCAACGAAGCATCAGATCTAGCCCTCCTATCCTGACAGTCTACATCAAACAACCCCAATTCACAATTTTTACCTTTTCTAACAAAAAAAAGGCTAAAAAGGAAATCAGCTTCAAAAATAAAATAAAGGGCACCTTTAATAGCAAGGGAGAATGAGTATCTTGCCGAATTTATGAATTGACTTTCGTCCTCGTTGTGAGCTGCATCGTTTTCGTCTTCTTGAACCGCGTCTTATTTCAAAGGACAAAAAGACGGGGGACAATGACAATGAGTGAGTGAATTTGAACTTCTTTTTCGGCATTATTAGTTGTTTTTTCTTTTGGTACAGAGTCAATTTTAACTTTTTCAAAAGAAGATAATCATGCAAGAAACATATTGCGAGTACCTTTCACTTTTTCACCTTTTCTGGAAAGACGACGGTGCTCATGAACTGTTATAGCTTTGTTTGGATCTGGATCTGGATTTGGTCCACTCGAACTTTCATTCTGATCTCCTCCTTCATGCCCTGCAAAATGCTGCAAAAGAAATTCACATTTCAAACGTTATTTTTTTTCCCTTTTTTTTCAAAAAAAATAAAATAAAGAGCATGCAAATTGATCAGCATTCAACAATGATCGATCACAATTCACAATGTAAAACTGTTACAGCTTCCTCTGCTTATGCATTGCACTGAAAATTTGCGATAAATCCACAAAAAAAAAAAAAACGTTGAAAGAGTGGAGACGTTACTAAAGAGAGTTCAGAGGCGAGAGAATCGTGATCGTGAACATCGGAAGCAAACGAGCAACGATCAACACTAGCGGAAGCCGAAGAGAAGATGCTAAAATTCGATTCCAAAGCGAACATAACGGAGTCAGGGCTCGCATCTCGAGCTCTATAAACTGATCTCACAGAGCTTTGTTCTATAATCCCTAGCTCTGCCATTTTCATCAAAGCTTTCACTTCTTCTTCTTCTTCTTCTTCAAATGTCGGCCATTTTTCTTTCCTGTTGTTAGATATGGCGGGCTGGAGACTTGGAGTTAAGGAATAAGGCCATGTTTAACTTATTTTTGTTACTGAATTTTGATGCTTTCCATTGCCTTGGACTTGGGATCGTGACCGTCTTGAATTTGACTATAATCTAAAATAAAAATCAAATTTTTTGTAAATTAAAATTATATTTATAAAGAACAATTAATTTTAGTAAGTAGTACCATACAACAATACTAATATTAGATTATCTCACACTCACTTTACTACGAGTAACAAAATTATAATTATAGTAATTTTTAAAAGGTGTGATGATTTTTAAATAGATAAAATAAGTGATAAATTTTTTATAAAAAATACTAATAAGTAAGAGGGTGATAATTTTTCTAAATGAGTGGTAATATTTTTTAAAAATATATATATACTACGTAAAATAATTAAAAATAATAGATGTCCTTATAATATTATTAATATTATCAAATTTGATATTTTTATTTGTTTTTAACTTATTTGGCACCATTGAGTCAAATGATATTAAATTTATTTTATTAATAATTACATTATGATACACCTGCTACATGAGTAGTTAAAAAAATGTGAATAAAAATTTATTTTAAAAAATTATAATTGATGGGTAGTTTTTATTTTTTATAAAAAATAAAAATTCATTTGAATTTAGTGTTAGCGAGTTAAATGTGACATCAAATTTAGTCACCCTTATTATATATAGTAATAGCATGAAGATAAATAAATAAAATTGAAAATTAATGTTAAAATATTATTATTTATATAATCGGGTACTTGAACCAATAGCGTAGCCAAAATGTTTAAATTTTCTTAAATCATGTTTCCTTTGCCTATTTTTCTTTAATTTCCTAAAGCTATATATATATTTTTCCAAACACCTAGGATTTTTTTTTTTTAGGTTTTTCAATCGCCTCTTATTTTTTATTTAATATTAATTTTTCAAAGTTATAATACCAATTTGAATAGAATTTCACCAACTCGAATTAATTAGTTTTATCAATTTTTTAAATTAAAAAATATTTTTATAATTTTTTATTAATTTAAAAATAAAAATATATAATTTTATATTATTTAATTAGTAACCAAACCAGAACTAATATTAAAATAAATAAAAATAACTTTATTTCGATAATTTGATAAAAATGATTTGGTGAGAACAACCATGTTTGTCAGGTTCCTTTGGGAAGTTGTTGAGGGACAGGGGCTTTAAATATTGGCTAGTGAGTTCGGTACGGTTTCCATTGCCCACGTGACCTGGACCATATTCAGAATTGCGGTACGTTCTTGCCGGTGTTATTGCTCGGTCAGGTTAATTATGTTTGTTCCATTCTTTCACAGCTGGACCCAACCATTATTTTTCTAGAAACTATGAGAAATTTATTATCAATCTTAAAATAACACAATCATTTTATACGAATTTAATATAAATATATAAAAATTTAAATATAATTATTATATATAAAAAATAATATAAATATATAAAAATTTCGTGTGTGGGAAAGAAGGAAGTCATCTATGAACAACACCTCAGATTGGGGCACCATTTTTGTATTGGAATTGCTTTCTGTTTCATAACAAGTAACATTTGCTTTAACTTGTTAGAGCGTGCTCTCATATAATATCAAAGTTTATAGTAAGTTTCCATCAAATTCTAAAATTGTTTACAACTAACTAGGTTAAGGAATGCATAAAAGTGAGAGCACTGACCTCGCAAACGGAGTTTCGATGGCCTATCCCCCGGAATCTAGCTAAAAGAACTAAAAAGCCTGCAAAATGCCTTCTGTAGGCTGCTCAAACAAACTGACGATACGGAAGAACATACCGTATGAATTGACAAAAATAGTTTAAGCACGATAGGTAGAATGAGAATCGAACTCACTTGTGTACCATTTGGAGAGTTCTTACAACTACATTTTCAAATGTTTTTTTTTTTCAAACATGAAATAATACTCCTTTCGGAAAAAAAATGATGAATCTTTCTTACAACTTAGACCCTCTCAAGATCAGCTAATTCGCCTTAATTTTTATTGTGTTTAATATTAATTTTTATAATATAAGTTGATTTTAAAATAATATTTTTATTTAAATTTAATTATAAAACTATATAAATTTTAATATAAAAATAAATTTTTAATATTTTAATATATTTTATAAATTAAATCAAGTTATCATATCAAATTTAGACTTGAACTTAAATTTTAAATTTTTTTATGTTACGGCTTGATTATCTACATGTCTATTACAACTTAATTAAATTATGAATGTGTAACGTTCTTCCATATTATAAGCTGTTATATATCCTCTTATCTAATAAGACGGGACCTGATCCAAACTTTCATTGTTTATGTCTTTTTTGTGATAGAATTGACGATATTTCGAAGATTATCATACATGAATAGAAGTGGATCTGCAGATATAAAAATGTCAATGAATGATTTCGGAGTTTGATCCTTAGGATATGTTTCACTGTCTAAGTTACAATGTTTTTCTAGCCAGCATTGAGAATTCAGGAGGAATAAGTAGGAAAATAAGCCGTTGGAGTTGGATCAACGTTTACTAATCCTTACATATTTATCTGTCGGATGCTTATAAGTTTGATGATTGTAAATCGTGTATCTGCTTTTGTCTGAAGTTGTTGACTGACGGTCGGCCTATTAGTTGTCACCTATAGCATCGAACTAATAGAATTTTTAAATTTTATAAATTATTTTAAAAATAATTCTTTAAAAAATTAGTTTTATTTTATTTTTAAAATATATTAAAAATGAGCATGTGTAACGTATTAATCTCATGTATAAAAAAAAAATTATTGACAATAAATAGGATGATTTTTCATTTTATAAACACATGATGCTCCAACATTTGAATCAATAATTAATGTTTAAGATTGGTAACTTTGGATACAATATCATTATGGGACATGAACAAAACATTAAAAAAAACTAAAATAAAACATAAAATGTGATAAAAAAATTAGCACAAATATAAAAAATATATTAAAATTTATGTATCATAAATTATTAATATATTAAAATTTATATAAATAAATAATATATTAAATATAATTACATCTCTTAAAACGCATAAATATAATATAAATATAACTATTTATTTTATCTTTTCTAGTGTATATATCCTCGCTCAAAGGTACAAAATTCAATTTCTTTTTTAAAAAAAAAAATCAATGGTGACACATGCACAAGTCATGCTTGCGCATGCGGACGGTCTCCAGCACTTAAGATGAAAAAGGTTGTTGGTGACTGTACAAAAGGTTTAAATGCAGGTGCAAGGACATCGGACATGCACCAACCACGGAAAATACTACTGAGCTTTCGTCAAAGCTGGAGCATTTTCCCCTCCAACCAGTGGGGTTTTAAATGATTTCTTTTAATTTTTTTTGAATAATTCTAATAAAATGTTTTAAAAAATTAATATTATTGTTTGTTATTACGTGGACTATAAAAATTTAGTTTTTTAATTTTTTGAATAAATATTTAATTAATAAAAAATTTATTTAAATTTAATTATAAAAATATATAAATATTAATATAAAAATAATTTTTTTAATTATTAAGTAATATTTTTTATCAATATTTTCAGGTAATGTTTTATACAACTAGTAATTTTATAGGTAACAAGTAATATTTTTATGTAATTCTGATGAAGATCATTCTTAGATAATGTTATATATAAACGGTAATATATATAACAAGCAATATTTTATTTAATTCTAATGAAAATTATTCTTAAGTAATGTTTTATGTAATTAGTAATGTTTATATGTATTGTATATGACTCATATAATTTTATATATTGGGTAGGGTTAGTATAAAGATATGATTGATATAA